>VXAA01006208.1:68916-91655 GCA_013399115.1 Anseranas semipalmata | reverse complement strand
GCAGGCTGGCCCGGGCCTCGGTGCCCCTGCCCTCGGCCGGCGGGGCGCGGGGTCCCTGCCCTCCCCGTTGCCAGGGTGGCGCGGACGCAGGCTGCGGCAGTCACTGCTCTATAATTAGGCCGTGGCATCCCTGCCAGGAGCGGCTTCTGGCCCGAGATAAATAAGACGTGCTCGCGCCCCGGCTGTGTTATTTCTGTAACCGCGCGCTGCGTAGCCGGCTAGGTTTGCCCTCCAGAACCGGGAAAGGGAGAAAAATAATGTGCCTTAATGAGGTATGCGCTGCGCGGTGAGGGAGAGGAGAGCCTGCGTGTTAACACCTGAAGCCCTCCTCCCCTCTGGCGAAGGGACAGGAGTCCCCATGGCGCTCAGGCAGGTGCAGGCGGCTGGGGACGGCACGCTCCAGAGGCTCCAGGAACGCTGCGGAGAGCGCTGCGAAGGTCGTGTGCTGCCACGGGTGGGATGGCCGTAGCAAAAATCCAGCGGCTGTGCTGTAAGCTGCGGTGCTGTGGCATTTGTCATCTCTCTGCGGAAAGCATCTAGCGAGAGAACGCTTCCCGGCAGTGCCTGGCCCAGCCCTGCACTGCGCAGTGCTGACACGGTAGGACTCCCAGCGATCTTGTCTGGTGTCCGGCCGTTTCTGCGGGCACGGAAATAGCACTCGCACAGCTCGACGGTTCTCTGCAGCTCTGCGCGCTTGGCTTTAGAGGCCGGAATGGCACCGGCAGTGGGGACACAGGTGAGGGCGGTAACAAACAGGGATGCAAAACCTCTGGCCGCGAGATTGGGCGCAGGATGCAGATCCAGCTGGGAGTACGGGGGGGTGACTTCAGCCGCCTGAGCGGGAGCCTGGCGGTGGGGCAGAGCCCCACGGTCAGCGTGCAGAAGCAGCCTGGTGGCTCGGCTCTGCTCCTCGGTGGCTCCCGCAGGTCCCTGGAGGCGGGAGCCGTGGGGTTGGCGTGCGTGCGCTTTCCCAGAGCGACCCGACCGTGATGTTTCTGGAGCCTGGCTGCATCTCCTCCCCTCCCCCTACTGCAGTGTGGTTGGCTGCTGAGCGCCTGGTGCCTGCGTTTCTGCTAGAACCGGAGGGCAGCGCGGCTAGACGCCGTTGGAGCCGTGCATCGCCGCTGCCCGCGCTTCTCCACAGCTCTGGGGCATCCGGGAACGCCAGCGCTGGACAAGCCGCTGCAGGCATCCAGGTACTGCTCCTCTGCGGCGCGGGGTGGGCGGAAGATTCCCATCTGGTGACTGGGACGGGCAGGGTGCCCAGCCGTCCTGTAACAAAGGACCGCTTTGAACTGCAATTTCGGGGAGAGCTGACAAAAACTTTTCTCCTGGGAAGCTTACAGTTAGACAGGTAGGCGCGGAATCGTTCTGCGGTGACACTGGGGAGGGACGAAGGGGTTTCTCTGGCTTACTTGTCCCAAGGATATGCAGCGGGCGTGCCTCCTGCTGCCAGACAAAGCCAGTGAAACGATGACGGAGGCAGCTCCTAGCACACAGCAATGGCTCTCA
The DNA here is from genome assembly GCA_013399115.1 of Anseranas semipalmata. NCBI lineage: Eukaryota > Metazoa > Chordata > Aves > Anseriformes > Anseranatidae > Anseranas > Anseranas semipalmata. Next base: position 90,143 of record VXAA01006208.1, on the reverse strand, counting down.
AACTTTCAGAGCCTTGTTTCCGCCCAGACCTTCCTTGCACAAATAAACTGCTTACCGAGCCGTTCCCAAGTGGAGGTGCACCCCGCTGAAGGCACGGGGGGGCAGGGGGACAATTCCCGGTGACCCTCTGGGAGGGAGGGGATGCGGCTAGAAGGAGGGCTGGGGGATGGTGTTGCGGCACAGTGCTCTGACCAGGCTGCCTGGAGAAATTTGCACAATGGTGGGAGGCTGCAGCACGCTTCCAGCAAGCGCAGGCTTCCCCTATACCTTGCATAGCTTCTCCTGCAGCTTTGCCCCTGCTGCTTCGTGCTGGGGTCTCCTCTAATGCCCTTGGGCTCTGTCCTCCGTGCCACCTTGTCCTGCTTGGAGAGGTGGAAAAAAGCACCTGCCCCCACTCTGCGGGAGGGGAAGGAGGGCGGTGTTCAGCGCACATGGGGTCAAAGATCCGGCCAGCCCAGACACGGGGTAAATAAACATGGCTGAGCTTTGCTGTAATTGGCAGAAGGAGCAGGAAGCGCACGTTCTCTCCTTGGCTGTTTCGGAGGAATACCCAGGTAGGAACAACAGCACTAACACCAAATACCAGCATGGGTCTCGGGGGGGCACAAGGGACGTGTTGCAAGACTTTGACCTTGGCAGAGGTGCCGGATAAAGGCTTGATTTGCTAGGGGAGAGCCACATAGCTCCAGCTGGTCGCGGGAGCCAGAGGTAAACCGGATCCTTCGCTCATTATGCAGGTGAAGCTTTGTCTCTGTGTATTTGGCTGCCTTGTTATGGTTTGAGGCCCATTTGTTTCTGGAAATAGCCTGTAGTCAGCCGGTCCCTGCAGCTGCCCCAGGTATGCGGTGCAGGGGGTGTGGGTGCTCCAGAGCCTGTCAGGGCACACGGAGCAGCCCCAGGGTGCTGGCTGGGCCCCGCGGCGCCCCGGCCGTCCCTGCGCTGCTGCGGCACATCCAGCGCGTAGCCCTCGGATCGGACAGCTGCCTGCAGAGGCATCGGCTCCTGGGAATTATTCTGCCTGCTTTAATACCCCTTCATGCTGTCAGGGCAAGGTAATGGCTCTCACTCCGTTCTGTGCAGCGAGACTCCCAATCAGATTGTGAAGCTAGGAAGAGATGCTTGTCCTGGCTTTGCTCCAGCTGCTTAGCTCTCGTCTCCACTAGCCCGGAAACGGGTTTTAATGGTGTTCCTCTGTAGTCCCAGGCACAGCAGATGCAGAGTGGATTTGGTGAGCTGCTGCAGGCATGAGCAAGAGTTATTTTTTTTCTTTTAAAGCTTTTATCAGCTGATCTGGAGATGCTAGCACAAGTGTGCTGGATGGGGGTGATGAAGACTGCCATTCCTCTGGTTCTGGTGGCCTGTTGAAAGGTGCATGTTTTCCAGGCCAGCCGGGGTTGTAAACAGCATGAGCTGCTGTAAGGAGCAAACAGGCTTTCTGCTATCACACGCCTCTCTTTATTTTTTTATTTCTTTGTTGCCTCCAATGTCTGTACTCTGTGATTGCTAAAGAACGAAAAATGTAAGCCCTTTCTGGTCTTGAAAGGAATGTCTGATCCGCTACAAAGCCAACTGGACCAGCTCCTCCGTCTTCCTCAGAGCAGATACGCTCTTGACACTGGATCATGCTTTGGTAACACAAGAATTGTTTGCTCTGGTCAACCAGAACAAACCCCAGTGGCTTTTGACTTGCCATTTCTCGCTGAGATGAGAAGCTCCCAGGTCCTTCTGAAGCTGGGTCACTGCGGCCAAGCCCCTGGAAAGCCAGCTTACCACCACCTTGCCCTAGGTTATGTTGCAGGGATTGGGGGTGGTGGGGAGCTGAAGCTGTTGGGACAGAGAGGAGTGTTTAGTGCTGAGGGGAAGGAGCATGGATGGAGTTTCCTGTCTTCTTGTGGGAGAACCCTTCCACATGAGCTGCAAATCTACTTCTTGAGCCCTAGTTAAACACCCATGGGGCTCTTGCAGCCTGCTGGTTAGGGCAGACTTTCCCGACACAGGCCTTCTGGCATCTAGAAAAACTCCTGGAGCTTCACGCTCAGCTAGAGCTGGCATGTGTCAGCTGCTGCTGAAAGAAGCAGTTCTGGCCCTGATCCCTGTCCAGGGCGTAGGGAGGGCTGGGCCGTTTCCAGCAGCACAGTCAACTTGTGCTGAGTTATAAATGACTGTAAAGCCGGGGGAAGCTGGTTGGGTGAAGCCTTTCTGGGCTTGGAGATTGGCTTTGGAACCATGCGAGGGGATACCTGGATGCTGAGGAGAGAACATGGTGTGAGAGCTTTCTGCCTCCATTCCCAGCTCTGCTGTTGGAGATGGATTGCATTGCATCTCTTGCTCTGGGACGGAGAAGCCCTGTCCCCATGTGGCCCTGGTGAAAGGGGCCATGTGCTGCATTCCCTTCCTTTGGGCCCAGGATCAGTGTCTAGTGCTGCGGTGCCTGGCCCCTTTGTCCTGAGGTGGTGTTCAGCAAAGGGAAACGCAACGAGGAGTTTTATCAAATCGGAATTCGGGTTAGGATTTTCTTTTTTCCCCCTCCCTGGATGGTCAAACAGTGGGTTAGGGGTCTGAAGATCTTGTAGGATCTCCACCCTGGGAGGTGTTCAACCCTTGACTGGACACAGCCTTCAGATACCCGACCAGAGGTGGGGGGATGGACTGGAGACCGCTAGACATCCCTTCCAAATGATACAACACCCATCACAGACCCTTTAATTAGGGAGGAAGTTGCAACACAGCAGTCTGTGTAGCGTACGTGAGGTCATCTGTGTGTCAGTCAGTTTGACTCTTGAGACTCTGCAGTGCAAGAAGGGTCGAGGCTGGGGCTGGGGGAGAATTTGGGTCAGAAGATGGGGCCCTTAGGTGCCCCTTCTTTGACAGCAGGGTGGGGAAACTCGTGAGCTAGAGTTAAATGATGGCAGGGCCTCACGCATATCAGAGTTTGAGTGGCACCTTTTGGCTTTGGGATTGCAGCTCAGAAATGTGCTGGGTAGGAGCTCCCAGGGTGCTGACCCCTGACTGATCTCCTGCTTGTGTGTCCCTAGTGGCTCTAAGGGAGCAGGAGATGTACCAGGCAGTTCTGGCACGGCTAACAGGCCTCGCAGAGCGCTGTGGAAGTGTGCAAGTTTCCTGGCAGTGTCAACGTGTCCTGGCTGTGCAGTGGAAGCCTCGGAGGCTCCGCACAGCTCTGTTTGTTTTCTGACACTATGGTATCAAAATAAGGAGAAAGCTTGTGACACCACCTCTGTGGTGGTTGAACCTTGGCACTCTTTTACTGCTTTTATTTTGTTTTTCGGTGTCCAAGGTATTAGGTCTAGGTTTTGTGGCAGTATCCCTTAGGAGTGGAGACTCAGCTGTGTATTGGCGATCTCACTTTTAGCTTCGTGGAGGTCACCCAGTCTTCCTAAAAACCCGTTACTCTGTTTAATAGTAATGAGCTGGCAGAGGTCCAAAAAAACCCAAACAAAACAAAAACCAAACCCTTCCCTGCTTCTGTCAAGCAGGTCAACCCTACCTGCTCTAGGTAGCAGAAGCACGTCCCACAGCACAAGGCTGGGATAACTATTGTGTAAATAAGACTTCAGTCCTGTGTTTCCATTTCTAAAATGCTGCCACTGATATCCATCTCCCAAACTTGTTCACTCATTCTCACTATGAATCAGTGTTATTCTTCTCCACAGGAAGCTTTTTTCCAGAACCCAGTTGTTTTTCTGCAATTACCATATCCTTAGATCGCTTTATCCTACAGAAGAGTTTGCTGCTGAAATCTGTGCTCACTTCTATACAGAAAGTGCTGGCAGGCCATCTGCGGTTTGAAGGAAGCCACAATTATTATCTTGACAGTGTCGCTTGTGCAAGCTGTGACAGTACCCTGTGCATCACGTATACTCGGTCTGGGGACGTGCAGGGAGACAGTGAAGCGAACTGAATTTGCTGAGGCATGTGTAGGGGTAATGGCCACCTGAAGCCCGTTTCTAGCTGACCCCTGATTTCCCTGGTGCCAATTTTGTTGCTCGCTGTAGTCTCCTAGCATTAGGCATCGTGATGTAAGCTTTAAGATTCACTTGGACCCATTTAGTCTGGCATCCTTGTCTCTGTTGTGGCAGCTGTTGTGGGTTTAAGATGCAAGCAGTGAATCTTCCAGCTCTTTCCTCCTAAACCTCTCGTGTGTGGGAGCGGTTTTCAGAGGCAGATAAGTGGGCTGACGAAATCGCTGATGCTCGGTGGTTTCCCGGTGTTGCGCTCAAACGCAGGAGGAAGGTTTGTGCCTCGCAGGATGTGGCAGCCGGTGGGTTCCCGGCTGAGTGCCGCAAAGCTCAGTGCACGCTTGTTCCTTCCCTGTCTTCCCGCAGCGCTCCTCCGAACGGGAGCAGCGGAGGGGAGATGGGTGTTGCCGGAAGGCCGGACCACTCCAGCAGCTCACCGTAAACAGGGAGGACATGCCAAGTAGAGCAGAAACATGCTGGTGGAGACCTGAGCCATGGCACCCCCAGAGCCGTGGGGATGGCAGCGGGATAAACAAGGAGCTGGGTGCTCCAGCTCCCCAGGAACTCGTTGGAAAAGCTTGCTTTCTTCCTATTCCAGCCTGAACCGCCCCCTTCCAAAGGCAAACACCGGTGTATCCCTTGTTCTCCGGGGGAGCCCCCGAGTGCATTTTCTGCCTGGATAAAGGACACTCCGTGCCCTTTACTGAATGTGTGGGAGTAGGAAGAGTGCTTATACAGCAGCCTCAGCCTGCCTGACCTTGGCATCGGTTGCCATAGAGCAAGTTTCCTCTCCGGAGGGCTGTGCACTGAGTGTAGACCTGCCAGCCCTGGGGAGAGCTAGAAATAAGGATCTGTAGTGAAGAATTGTCACTTTGGAGGGATAATAAGCCATCTTCCACCAGTGTTTGTGGGGTTTCTTTCCTGCACAAAAGGTAGCAGCGTTTAAGTGACTTCTCTGCAGTCCTCTCTTTGTTTTCTTGTTGGTATTTGGGAGTGAGCAGCCTGTGTGCTGTTCTCAGGTCTCACACTGCAGCCAGATTGGTCAATCCGCTCTCCACCCTTGAATGGGACGTTGGAGCTGAGTGCTAAGCGTGTTGGTACCTACCAGAGCTGTGCTCATCACAGAATCATCAAATGATTTGGGTTGGGAGGGACCTTAAAGGCCATCTGGTTCCAACCGCCCTGCCATGGGCAGGGACACCTCCCACTAGGTCAGGTTGCCCAAAGCCCCATCCAACCTGGTCTTGAACACCTCCAAGGATGGGGCATCCACAGCTTCTCTGGGCAACCTGTTCCAGTGCCGCAGCACCCTCATGGTGAAGAATTTCTTCCCAATATCTAATCTAAATCTGTCCTCTTTCAGTTTAAAACCATTCCCCCTTGTCCTATCACTACATGCCTTAGTAAAACGTCCCTTTCCTGCAGGCCTCCTTTAGGTACTGGAAGGCCACTATAAGGTCTCCCCAGAGCCTTCTCTTCTTCAGGCTGAAGAACCCCAACTCCCTCAGCCTGTCTTCATAGGAGAGGTGCTCCAGCCCTCTGATCATCCTCGTGGCCCCCCTCTGGACCTGCTCCAACAGGTCCCTGTCCTTCTTGTGCTGGGGGCCCCAGAGCTGAATGCAGCACTGCAGGTGGGGTCTCACAAGAGCAGAGTAGAGGGGGAGAATCACCTCCCTCAACCTGCTGGCCACACTTCTTTTGATGCAGCCCAGGATACAGTTGGCTTTCTGGGCTGCAAGCACATATTGTTGGCTCACGTTGATCTTCTCATCAACTAACACACTCAAGTCCATCTCCTCGCAGCTGCTCTCAATCCATTCTCTGCCCAGCCTGTATTTGTGCTTGGGATTGCCCCGACCCAGGTGCAGGACCTTATACTCAGCCATGTTGAACTTTGTGAGGTTCACATGGGCCCACCTCTCAAGGTCCCTCTGGATGACATCCCTTCCCTCCAGCTTCCAGGATGTCATCCTAGAAGAGAAAGTCAAGGGCTGTGTGGAAGTGTTTGCACAGTCAACGAGTGAAGAGGAATCAGTATTAGTATGTCTTGGGGATCTGAGAATCAGTAAGTATACGTAGTTCCAGGGTAGGATAAGTCTGACGTCTCGTGGGTCAGGTCGTTTTGTTTATTTTTCCCTTCTCAGACAATCCGAAGTCTTTACTGTTCTGAAAAACAAGTTGATTGTGGGGACTGGGAAACGCTCTAAGCTTTTTCTTCTGGAAGGGCGAAAGAAAGACAGGATGTTGCCGGAGTAGAGATACTGGTGTTTTAACACTCAGCTCAGCAATTTCTCAGTTGATGAGTAGTTCTGTGCACAGTGGAATTAATGAGGCTGATTTCCTATGGATCTGGGTCTTGTCTGACTGTTATCTAGCAAGGTGCAAGCTTTGGTGGCTTTTTATCCTGATCATAAAATGTTCCTCTCCCCAGTGTGTATGTATTGTACTTTATAAAGATGGCAGCAAGAGCTCAGGCCCTCCCGGTGGGGATGTAAGTGATGCTTCCATGAAAACTGTCAGCATTTCACAGCTGACCCAGTACACAGAGGGGCAGATGAAGAGGTGCTTATGGGCCACGCAGCTGTGAGAGCCTTAGAGCAGAGCTCTAGTACTGTTGTATGCTGGGTTTGAGGCTGCTTGTGGGGATCTCCTTGTGTCTCCGAGCATTACCTGTGCTCCAGAGTACTCCCGCTCCCTGATTTCCCTGTTCCTGAGTCTGGAGCTGAGTTTTCTTGTGAGCTGAAACTGGTGACGGGGCCATTTTACCCTTTAGGAGTTGTTACCTTGGCTTCTGTGGAAGCAGGTAAGTGTCTGTTGTTGCCTTCCTAGCAAGCTGTCTGCACCCATTTCGGGACAGGAAGGCAGTGGTTTGCCTGATGGAGCAGTGCTAGCATCCTTTGGGCTGCTGGCCTGGGACCTGTCACAGGCTTCCTCTGGAGCCAGGAATCATTGCACATCTTTTCCTGAATTGTGCTTACCCACAGAAGGCTGACTTTAGCAGGGCTTCCCTTGTTGCTTTACTCGATCACTCCCCCCAGATGTTTTGTAAAGGTGGGAAAGAGCATAACCAGGGGAATTGTGGACCAAGCGGGTTCTCCGGGAACAGACAGCTAAGCAATTTGGAAAACAGGATACGAGTGGCAGCCAATTCTCAACAGAACAATCCTTTTCTTCAGGGCAATAGTCCATGCCCTGCATCTTGATCTTAGTGATGTTTTTCATGGCATTTTTACTATTTGGTCTTCTCAAAAGCAAACTGGGAAATGTCACAGTCCAGATGAAACTTTTCAATGTAAAATGCAAAATGCACAGGGTAACTGTATGTAGAGTGTGGCAGACATCCAAAAGGGGAGGATACAGTGGGTACAGCACAAGGTGGTGCTGGTGCTGGATGATGAAGCGGATGTGAAGTCAGCATTGTGACACTGGGGCTAGCTGGGGAAGGGCTCAGCTCTTGCTCGAAGGTAAGAACAGTCTTCAAGAAACACAACGTGGTTTTTTTTGCCCTGCTGAGGTTCAGTAAGGTCTCTGCTGTGTGTCGAGAGTTTGCTGCACTTCCTGAGGGATGTGCATCCCTGGAACAGAAACCAGAGAGGAGCTGAGAGGAGAGTTCAGCCTATAACACAACTTGAGGAACTTCGGAAGAGTGGTGAGGAAGAGACTGGACCCCTCTCGCTCAGGGCAGGGACTGCGGGACACGCAGCTGGGGAGGAGAGGAGCCCTGCCAAGAAGAGAAGCTCTGCTCTCCCTCGTGCTCTACCTGGGGCAGCATTTCTGCTTGCTCTGTAAATCCAGGCACCAGGCTGCTGATGAACGAAGAGCTTAAATGTGCAGAGGTGGGTCCCGCAGGAGGACAAAGACACTTGGTGTCTGTGTGCAAAGGCAGTGGTTCTCCTCTTACATGTTTGGGGAGAATGGGACAGGGAAGGAGTACGGAGTTCTTGTGACATCCTGAGGAGTCCTTGGGCTGGCAGCAGGGCAGGCGAGGCTGGAAAAGCTGTTAGTGTTTCAAGCTGACGCCCACACAAAGGTTACGCTGGTGTAACTCTAGCGGTTGGTGCATTAAAGCTTTCCCACAGAGATGGGATTTGATTGATGCTGGCCGTGTTATATCCCTTACTGCTGCAAGGGCTGTTCTGTGCCTGGGCTGGGATTTTCAGGGTGTATGCCACCGGTCAGGGAATTTTTTTGTTTGGCCTGTTAAAGCCATTGGTGTCTCCCTGTCTGAGAGATGCTCTTCCAGGAGATTTGCTGTTGAGGAAGCAGAAAGCTTTGAGCTGGCATCCCTCTGCTTCCTATTCCCTTTCCTCCACAGTCAGAGGAGGTGTTGAGCTCTGACAGCCTCCTTGCATCAGTGGTTTGTGGGTAGGAGGTGCACGCATTGCAACCCCAGCTGCCAACTACAAATCTCTGCTCCTAAATGGAAGCTAAATCAGCCTTCCTTGCTGCTGGGAGTGTGGGGGTGTTGGAGGTCAGCACTGATTCCAGACTTTTTGCCTCCTGTCTACATGTGCCACCTGCACTGGCTGCCAGTGCTCAGTGCCACAGAAGGAAGAGACGTGCCCTGAGAGATGCCTGGTGCTGAATGGAGAGTGGAAGATGAAGTGGAAGGGCTTAATGTGGGCAGCCAGTTGAACCCTGTCTCTGGCAGATGAAGGAGGCTGTGACACTTGTGTCTGGTTGTAGCTCTCTGAAACAGCGCTGAAGTACTCAGATTTTGGCTCTCTTTCTGTGTAGGGCTGCAGGACCAGGACTATGTCCACCATGGTGTACCCAAGGGAGGAGAAACTGGACAAGCTGAGCCAAGAGGAGATCATTTCCAACACCAAGCTGGTGATGCAGGGGCTGGAGGCACTCAAGAATGAACACAACTCCATCCTGCACAGCTTGCTGGAGACCATCAAGTGCCTGAAGAAGGATGAAGAAGCCAACCTCGTGCACGAGAAATCTAACCTGCTCCGCAAGTCAGTGGAGATGATTGAACTGGGACTTGGAGAAGCTCAGGTGAGAGTGGCGAGTGCCCTCCTGTGTGGGACTGACAGGGGAAGGCAGGCATGTGGCCATTCCCCATAAGCTGCTGGGGCAGCACTGGGCTGAGTGTAGAAGCCCAGAGTGGCCCTGAGGGTGGACCCTGAGCATGCATGTGAGGGAGATGTGAGGTTGTGGTCGCTATTGACTGTATGACTGGCACTCTTGACAAGGTGATGATGGCACTGTCCAACCATCTGAATGCGGTGGAGTCGGAGAAGCAGAAGCTGCGCGCTCAGGTGCGGAGATTGTGCCAGGAGAACCAGTGGCTGCGCGATGAGCTTGCCAACACCCAGCAGAAGCTGCAGCGCAGTGAGCAAACTGTGGCTCAGCTGGAGGAGGAGAAAAAACACCTCGAGTTCATGAACCAGCTGAAGAAGTATGATGAGGATGTCTCGCCTTCGGTATGCTCTTGTCCTGTCAAGCAGCAGCCTTTTGTGGTGGGGGGTTGGACCAGCAGGATTGTCTGGGTATAATAGCCTTGCCCTGGATTTTGCCTCTTCCTAGCTATGGTGCACAGCCGTGCTTGTAATTAGAGGGAGCCCGCATGGGGCAGGGTCTCTGGCAGAACATGGAGTAGGATGCCAGGATGTGATGGGGAAATCTGGCTTTATTTGTTTTGTTGGGTGGGAGAAAGATGGTGGCAGAGACAACAGGGAAGCTGAGGGTGTCTGGGGGCTGCAGCAGGGAGGAGAGATTCGCAGCTGACTCAGTCCAGGCTGTTGTCATCTCCTCTAAGAACCAATAGCACTGTGATTCCCATTCTCTCAGGAGGAGAAGGAGGGTGACTCCACCAAGGACTCCCTGGATGATCTGTTCCCAAATGAGGAGGAAGAACACGGTCCTGGATGTAAGTGTTTGCTCATGCTTGGTTGCTGACGGTGTCTGTTCAAACCTGCTATGCCAACTGTGCCCGTGTGTGTTCTTCTATACCTGCAGTGCCCCACCAGCACAGCAGCGCAGTGGCAGCTGCCCAGCAGGGAGGCTATGAGATTCCCGCACGCTTGCGCACCCTCCACAACCTTGTCATCCAGTACGCCTCACAGGGACGCTACGAGGTAGCTGTGCCACTCTGCAAGCAGGCACTGGAGGACCTGGAGAAGACATCAGGCCACGATCACCCTGATGTGGCCACCATGCTCAACATCCTGGCGCTAGTATACAGGTGAGGATAGTGGGCGAGGGCAGAAAGGGGCCAGGAGGGCTTTCTCCCTCTCCAATTTACCAGGTCAGCAGATTCTGGTGACAAGGATTTCTCCCAGCTTACAGTGATTTGCCTTTCGAAAAAGGTTTTGGCACAGATGAGGGATTTAGATTGCCAAACTCGCTGATAAAACTAGGGACTGGCTAAGGTAGGGAGGAAGGGAGAAATGAAAAGGCTGTGGAGGATGGTCTGTGTGGAGGGACAACTGTTGTTTGTGGTTCTGTTTGCCACGGGCTATGGCATCCAAACCCTGAATAACTAGTTGGCTTTGCACTGCAGGGATCAGAATAAATACAAAGAGGCAGCACACCTCTTGAATGATGCTCTGTCCATCCGTGAGAAGACCCTGGGCAAAGACCACCCAGCGGTGAGTGTCTCCCTCCTCTCTTGGTCACTTCTCTTGACCAGGGACAGCAGTGCGCCCTGCGATGTGTGGGGTGCTGTTCACGTGGTGTGGGGCACTGTTTTACCGTATCAGTATTTTCTGCCATCTTGTTCAGTATGGCCTGGCAGGAACCCTGGCTTCTCCTGGATCCTGCCATGTAGGCAAGGTAGCCTTCTGCCTCTGGACCTCTTTCTCTCCAGAAGCAGCTGCACTGCAGGGATGAAGGAAATGGGACAGTCACTGTTACTGCTGCTTGCTCCCCTTGGTTGGTCCTGCTGAATTCAGCTTTGTTTCACAGAGAAGCTTATGTCTCTGCAGGTGGCTGCAACTTTGAACAATCTGGCTGTTCTCTATGGCAAGAGAGGAAAGTACAAAGAAGCAGAGCCACTGTGTAAGCGAGCCCTGGAGATCCGTGAGAAGGTACTGGATTCCTGTGATCTCCTTCCTTCCAGCTCTCCCTTAGGGTTTTCTCTCCCTACCTTACCGCACCTGGGAGATCCAAGATCCACCTAGTCTCTTCAGCTGCTGATTCTGCCACCTCCTTTCCTTTCTCTCCAGTGTTTGCAGTGTTAGAGAGGCCTGACAGAAGATGGGAGCTGGAATTTCTCCTCTTACCCTCCCTAGTCCTTAGCTCCTGTCTGACATAAGCATGTCCTCTGGGTGGGGCTGGAGCTGCCTGGCTGTCCCCCAGGAGTCCACTGCAATATTTAAGTGTCTTTTTGTGGCTTTTCTTCTTCTGTTTACCCAGGTCCTGGGCAAAGACCATCCTGATGTGGCCAAGCAGCTGAACAATCTAGCCCTGCTGTGCCAGAACCAGGGCAAGTATGAGGAGGTGGAGTACTATTACTGCAGGGCCCTGGAGATCTACGAGAGCTGCCTGGGCCCTGATGACCCCAATGTGGCCAAGACCAAGAACAACCTGGTGAGACCCCAGGAAGAGGCCATGTGGGGATGGGTGGTGATGCCGTGGGGTGCGCGTTGCCTGGTGTCTGGAGGAAACGGGGAGATAGCTGGGAGAGGTAGGGAGGGTTAATCTGTGTTGTCCAGTGGGATTGGAGCTGTTTTCTTGGTTGCAGGCCTCCTGTTACTTGAAGCAAAGCAAATACAAAGATGCAGAGGTGCTGTATAAGGAGATCCTTACCCGTGCTCACGTGAAGGAGTTTGGCTCTGTGGATGGTTTGTACAGCAGAAGTTACTGGGGCTGGGGAAGGCTGAACTGTTTGGTCTCTGACTCTCAGCCGAGGCTTGGCTGGTTCTGATATCCCCCTGGCAGAGGGATGGGATGCCTTGCAGGGCCCCTGCTTTGGGCAGTCCTTGAGACACTGCCATTCTTGTGTGTTACGCTGTTCCACGTCTCTCAGAAGGAATCTTGGAGAGCTCTGGCTGTGAGTCTTTGCTAGGCTGGGAAGCAGTTGTGGCTAAAAGGGGGAATAGCAAGTGGCACAGTCATTCCCAGGCATGGGCTGAAGTTTCTCCTGTAGTCCTGGCACAGGTATTCCCCTGTGGGAGGACTTGTTCCCTCTTTCCCATGCCCTGCTCTTGCAGTGTCGGTTGCCTTTCCTGGGGCTCTGGTCAGTGACTGGAAGCCTTGTCGCCTCCCTCTGGTGAGCTGCTGGCTTTGGAGACAGGGTGCTGGGCTGTGCAAAAGGCAGAGCTCCAGTGGAAGTGGCAGAGCAACAGGACGAGGTAGTGAACGGAGCTGTCTTGCATTCTTCCCCACACAGATGAACACAAGCCAATCTGGATGCATGCGGAGGAGAGAGAGGAGATGAGCAAGGTGAGTCTGAGCAATTCCTTTGCTCGCCATGGCTGAGGGTTTTAGTGCCCGAGCTTCATGGACTGCTTATGGGATATTTGTTTGGTTGTTTGGTTTTTTGTCTCCGTTTCTATGCTGGTGTTGGGGGTGTCAGGTACTTCAGGCTGCTGCGGGGGTGGGCTTTGTCTCTGCTGCTTTTGGTACCACAGAAGGGGTAAGGAGATGGGAGCACTGTCCTTGCTGGAGTGGGGACATCATGTCTACTTGTGACTCAAATCTGTTGCAGCAAATGGGGTTTCAGCCTTTCCCTCCGGGAACCTGCTGGGTTTCATCACAGTATTTGCACATTGTGTTTCTGGAGGCTGGGCTGATGCGGGGGGTACAGCAGGGCCTGATCCTGGAGCCTAGTGGGAGAGCACAGGCCAAAGAACGGCAGTAGTCATGGCGCTAACAGCTGTCTTCTCACCCTATAGAGCAAGCACAGAGACAGTGCTCCCTACGCTGAGTACGGTGGCTGGTACAAGGCCTGCAAGGTTAGCAGGTAAGACGGGTTGATGGGCAGCTCGGGTGGTGGACGAGGTGGCCCCAGGGCTCCCACTCACCCTCCATCTATTCCCATAGCCCAACCGTGAACACCACTCTGAGGAACCTGGGTGCGCTGTACCGGCGTCAGGGCAAGCTAGAGGCAGCTGAGACCTTGGAGGAGTGCGCAGTTCGCTCTCGGCGGCAGGTAACCCCGGAGGGGTGGGGGGACACTGGGGGGCTCAGGGCTGGCAGGTCATAGCATAGCCACGTGTGTGGCGAGGCGCTGTCCTGTGCCTTGCAGCCTCTGATATCCGTGGTTTACATTCCCGCGACACTGGAACAGCTCGGTGGTTGGGGTTGCGTTTGTGCAGGGGTATGCAGGTGTGTGTACGGTTGTGGGGTTGCACTTGTATATGCGTGGATGGATGGAGCACATGTCGGGGTCTGTGTGTGTATGTGTTGGGAAGGAATCGTGGCTCTTGGAGTGCAGAAATCCTGCAGCTGTGTTAGGGCAGGTTACTGGGCTTTGTCAGCTACTGAGGAGATCTGCACTCACTGGAATGTTTTTTTTTTCCTACTAATTATTTGTCCAGGAAATACAGTAGGGATTTCCTAGAGCTTCTCTCAGCCTAAACTCCTCTCAATCCTCATATAAAGCAGGTGTTGAAAGCACCCAGCACAAAGACTGAGAGACAGCAGAAACCTTCACACACCAAAATGTGTAGGAAAAAATGACAGCTTTGGGGTAGCAAGCCCTTGTCACTCGGGGTGGCTTATGGCTTGGAAGGGGCTCCCTGAACTCAAAACCTGAACAGAGACTGCTAAATGCAGGATAGCATTTGGCTCTTTCCTTGCGCAGGAGAGTTTTGGCTGTGATGGGGCAATGGCCGAGAGATGGGACAGGCAGAGCGGTAATACGGAAGGGCAAAATCTGGTGCTTCCTTATTTCTTTCTACTTGCAGGGCATCGACCCAATCAACCAGACGAAGGTGGTGGAGATCCTGAAGGAGGGTGATGGCACAGAGAGACGTCGGAGCCTGGGTGGCAGCGTCAAGTACGAGAATGCCACAGACGGTAGCGAGGAAGTGAGTATGGGCGTGGAATGGAGCGGGGTAAGTACAAGACACCATCAAGAATGGCCTGGCTGCTGGAGGGAAGGGACAGCCTGGCTCAGGGCTCTCCCCGCGTGGCCTGTCGTGGCATCCTCGTCTGCCTCCATTTGTTCCCTGCACACTTCCTTCCCCTCTTTCTTGGCATGAGCCAGCCAGCCCACAAAGGTGCGTGTCTGGGCCTGGCTTCTGGTGTACAGGCCAGATACCCCCAACTGATGGCTCCTGCTTCCAGGGGGCTGCCAGGTCCTGGCAGTGCCCAGCATGAGCTGGTCCTGGCCTGCCCTTAATCTTAGCCTTGGCAACCTTATTAACACCTCTCCCTGCTGCTCCCCTCTTGAGGCCCTGGCTGAGCATCAGCCCCATCTCAGGCCCACACAGCCTCTGTGAGCAACTTGCCTTTCTGTCCTGCAGTGTGCCACGGGCGATGCTGAGCCCAGGGAGGGTTGCGTGTGTGTGTGTGTACGTGTGCCTGGTGGGTCTGTGACTGTGTGTCTGCAGAGCTGGGGAATAGTCTGCATCCCATGCCTTAGTTGTCCTCTCCTGGTCTCATGCCACCCGTGGGCTCTGGCTGAGCAGAGGCAGTAAAAGGCAGGTCTTTGCAGGGTGCCTGGCTGAGCTGACCAGTGGTGGCAAAAGAGGCTGGTGTTAGCTGAGGCTCAGACAGGGTGACCTGAGCCTACTAGGCTTGCTCTGAGACCGAGGGGCACTTTGGTCACTAGTGCTGAGTTTGGAGGAAGGTAGTGGTCCAGGTCTGGGACAGGTGCCCTTTGGCCTCTGCAAGGAGAAGGATGGAGAAGAGGCGGCAAGCGAGCATGGTGCTGGTGGGTGCTTGGCTCAAGGGCTGCCAGAGTTGTTAACGCTTACTGTTCCTCCTGCAGACTCTAGTTGAGAGCACAGTGTTGCTGGCACCTAGGGTTGGTTGCAGCCTGGCACAGGTGACACACTGAGCACGAGTCCTCTGCTCCCCCCTCACATCTGCTGTCACTAACCCTTCCCCACGTGGCCCAGCTCCATCCTCACCTGCATGAGCTGTCTCCCTTCCTCCTTCCTCTTCCCTGTTGCCATGACAGACCCTCAACACCCAAGCCTGAAGCCTGCTGGCTCTCTTGATTGTGGATTGTACCGAGACTGTACCCCAGATGCAAGGCTGTCCTCTGTCTCAGCTCTTGGTGTCAGGAGTGAAGAGGGTCCTAGCCCTGTCAAAGCACCAACCCCAGGCCCCCCAGTAGAGGGGCTATGCAAGTGTGGAGGGGGGAGGCTGCATCTTCAGATGAGGATCACCCAGTCCCTGTCCCGGTTGGTGTCTCTCTGCGGCTCCTCCTGGCTGTGGTCAGTGTTGGGTGATCACTTTCTGCAGTGCAGACCTTCCTGACGGCCTCTGAGCTGATCAGCTCAAGGCAAGCAGGAGATGCCACTCTCTCCCATAGCCTGTTCCAGCCGAGAGGGATAGTCCCTGCTCCTGTGATCCTTCTCCAGGGGGCTTGGCAGGGCTGCCCTGGCCCAGCCAGCTGTAGCGAGGGGCTTTGGGAGCTAGCCCAGCACCCCAGGGACGTGGCTGCTGTCATGTGGTGCTTGGTGCCTTTCCCAGCCCGCTGCACACATAGCCAGCTCCCTCTCCCCAGCCAGCAGCCCCACGCTGCACCGCAGCTCCCCCCAAAAGAAGGCTGAGGCAGCTCCCTCTGCTCCTGTCTGTCACGACCAGTTGTTCCCTGAGCTGGTCTAGAGACCTCGGTCATGCTGCCCCAGGCCGGTCTCTGCTGCCATCCCTTTAGCTGTCAGCTGCTGCAGGCAGGGCTATGGGAGCCCCAAGGGTGCTGGTGACTCTATGCCCTGCTGCCCAGGGCAGCTCTGGAAGCACCCCGGGGCCTGGACCAGCTACTTGCTGCCCAGGTGAAGACGTGAGCCTGCTGTTTCAGCCTCACCAGACTCCCTCCCCATCCAGACGTGGCCCGTTGTCACTGCATGCAGCGTGGGCCCTGCCCCACCAGCTCCCTGGGCTACCTACAACCTCATGGCCTTGTAAATTGTGTCTTTCTCCTCTCTGTGCACTAGGCTTAAATGCCTCCCGAGACTCCCTCTTTCCCCTCCACCGCAATCACCTGGATGTTTGTGTTGTATCTTCCGACTTTTCCTCCACACCATCCCTCCTTCCTCGGCAAGAACTCCACGCCAGTCCCCCAACCCTCCCGGCGCGCGAGGGCACCGCAGCGCCTGCAGAGGAGTGCCTGGCCACGTGGGGCCCCGTTCCAGTCCCGTGGCCAGCAAGAGCAGGAAGAATCGGCGTGGAGCTGCCTGCTCCCCCTGGCCAGGGCGATGGGCCGCCGTCCCCTTGCGTGCCCCCACCCCCAGCCTGCCCTTGCACATCCCTGGGGACCAGGCCTGCAGGGGATTGTCTTCACTGCAGGCGTGCCGACTCCACCGTCATTAGACATCCTCAGCCCTCCTAGCTTGTTCCCTCCATCTCTGCAGAGGCCAGGATGGAGGCACGAAGATGGGGGGGGCTGTTTTGGGACACAGAGGCCTGGCCTTGGCAGGACTGTTGTGTGCCCGGTTGCTTTCTTGCCTGTAGGCTTAGCAGATGTTAGTGCCCCATAGCAAACCTGCGCTGGCCACCAGTGAGCTGGGCTCTCCCTGCAGTACAGGGCAGTCCCTGTCTTGCTCTCCACCTCCCCACTGAGCTCTGCAACCCAGGGCCAGCATGTGGGTCTCTCTGCAGGGGCACGGGGGTAGAGGGTGGCCTGTAGCTACTGTACGTCCAAGCCAAGATGGGGGGTGACAGCCAAGGGCCATGCATGGAACAGGAACCTGCTAGGGCAAGCGTGTTTGGTTGCAAGCTCCTGACCCAATGCTGTAGTCGAGTTGGCATGGTGGCATTAAGAGATAAATCGTCTCCCCGTTGCTCCAGGGTCCCTGGATGTGGCTGCTGAGAGAGGGAGAGGTGAGGGTGAAGCTGTTTGCTGTTCCTTGGAGGCAGAGGGAAGAAGGGTAGGAGGGGAGCAGAACTTTTCTGTGAGCAGTTAGAAGTGGCTGAGATGGAGAATGGGCTGGTTTGAAGCAGAGCAATTAGGAGAAAAAGGAGGTGTAAAGAAGGGTGTGAAGAAAGGAAGAAAAGGAGCTGGGGCTTGGGGTGTTCCAAGCATGAGGGACAGGTCGGGTGGCTGGAGGGAGGTTTCCGCAGGAGAAGGCTTTCCTGGGAAGAAGGGGCCACGTTGCTCATGGAAGAGTTCTTAAACACAGGACCTGGCTTGTGACTTGCTGTCCTTGGCCATGTGGATGGGAAGACTGTAACCCTGTTGCTGTCAGGGATGCAGTGCTGACCCTGGGCTTGTATGGGATGGCTCAGTGTCCCCAGTGATGTTGGTCACTGCTGGGAAAGGGGCTGTTTCCCAAGGCCAGACCACCAGTGCTTTGAGCCCCAGGCCCTTGGGTGCACACCCTCATCCCCCCTCCTGTAAGAGGTGAGCCTCCCTGGCCCTCCTACCAGGGGAGGAACCTAGAGAGGCTGCAGGCAGCAGGACAGAGCCCAGAGGCCAGCGCAGGAATCCCCCCTCCCCTTTATTTATTTAGCTAGGTAGTTTCTCTCATGCTAGTCGTCTGGCAGGCTTTGATAATAAATGTGCTTGTGTCTGTCTGGGCCTGGCTTTCCCATGGTGGTGCAGAGGCCTTGGGGTACATGCATACTGCTCTGCTGGGAGCTTGTGCTTGCTGGAAGGAGGCTTGTCCTCGGGACCACGGGGTCTGGAGTCCAGGGCTGCGCGCTCTAGAGCTGCGCTTTCCCTGCCTCTCTCTCCCGCTGCCGCTCCATGCTCCAGGAGTGTGGTGAGTCCTCAGTGCAGGGCACATTCAGGCCTCAGTACCACCTGCCTCTGTGCTTTGCCATGTCCTGGACATGGTGCTGTAACAACTGTACCTCTGATTAAAGGCAGACAGACCAGAACCGCTGCCCTGTGCTTCTTTCCATGCTCCGTAGGCCAGCGTCGGTCAGCCCTGGGGTGGTGGGGCAAAACGCTGCTGGATCAGGCATGGGTGCTCAGTGTCTGTGTGTGTGCAGGGGGCTGTGCTGCTGCATGGGAGGCACAGGGGCACCTCATCCAGGCTGAGCGTTGGAGCTGAGGGACCCAGCTCCACTATTCATCTCCCCACCTCCAAACTTGCTTCCAACCCTAGCTCTGCAGCCACGAGGCAGGGCTGCAGTGGAGCATCTGAGGTTGGGCCTTCTTCAACTGCTCTTTCCATTAGCCAGAAAAATACCCCACTGTGTCCTTTGGTGCTGAGCTTCACATGCAGCCAAATCCTGCCCAAGTCCTCTGCCTCCATGCAGCAGACAGGGTGGGGGCATGCAGCAGAGAGTGACTCAGTGGTAGAGCTGTTGCTTGTTCTTTGAGTGCTCTCATCCTGGTGGGTGCAATGAGGTGGGTGCTCTGCGGTAAACCAAGCTCCATCAGTGTTCCGGGTTAAAAATAACCCTGCAGAAGAGGGAGTGGGGAGAGAAAGGAGGCTATTTTTAACCCAGAGTGCAGCAGCACTTGGTTCTGGCATTGGTCTGCAGTCAGCCTGCACCACTGCAGCTGGGGAAATGTGGCTCCGTCCTCCAGCCCTGACCCCAGAGCTTACGTCCTGGTGGGATCCTGCTGCCCCTGCACCGTGGTCCTGCTCCCCTGCCCCAGCAGTGCTCCCTTCTCCACCCCTGGCTGCTGTGCCCTGGCAAAAGGAACAGTGCCTGGCATGGCAGAACCCTGTCGGGAGGGTGGTGACCCAGTGCCAGGGCTAGTGGTGGTGGGGCTCTCTTGCTTCCCCCCCCAACTCCGTCTTTGCTAGTGCTGCATACTGATGGCTCTTCCAAAACCTGCCTGGGATGCCTGGTGGAGGAGCTGAATTGCTTGCCTTGCTAATGCTGATGGTGCTCTCTGTGTTCCTGGTGAGTGGGTGCCTTGCAGCAACAGCACGTGGTTCCCAGTTTGGAAGCCCTTCATGGTGATGAGAAAGCAAAGAGGTTCAATGCACTTGGCTTATCCAAGAATGGATGGGATCAGTACCGGGAGAAAGGTTTGCTGGTAGGAAACGTCCTGTTCAGCTGGTGGAGAGAGGTCCAAGGGTGGATCAGCTTTGGGTAACCACGGCAGGGAGGTGTTGGAAAAGCCTTTCCTCGGGGCTGCAGCAGTTCCTGGAAACTTGGGGATGAGAACAAGGGGCCTTAAGGCAGACCCTGCAGACCTGCATGGACAGTCCTGGGGCTCTCGCTGCTGCCAGGCTAGGCCAGGGGGCATTTTGTTCATGTGGAGTGGTACAAAGGGGCTCCCCCACGTGCTCGTAAGGAGCAAAGGGCTTTTGTGGTTGCCTTGTCTCTATTTTTCTGCCTTGTGCCAGGGGCCATTGGGATGGGTAGCAAGGAAGGCCACTGTTAACAGGCCATGAGAGCAAAAGCAGCCCCACATCAGCACTGATGCCACAGCCTTGCGTAACGAGTGTGCCTGGCCGCGTGGGAGAGCTTGGTGACACAGTGGCACAAGGTGGTGGTGTGCTGGCAGCCTGTGCCTTGTATGCGTGTGGAGCTAAACCAGGAGATGGGCTGAGAGTGCCTTTCTCAGTAGTGGGGACCTTTGGGTGCACCTGGGAGGGAACAGGCTGGGGAACCAGATTTAGCGCCAGTTTTGGTCTCTGGAAAAAAGCTGTAAAGAAAGTCCTGTACAAAGCCACCCCGGAGCAGCTAGCGGGGCCGGGTGCAGCCAGGTGAGCACGTCCCAGGTGGAGCTGCTGGCATTGCTCAGCAGCCTCAAAGCTGATCGTCCTGGGGGCTTTCGAGGTGGGCCGAGCCTGTGTGTGCGTGCAGAGTGGTTTTGTCTGACACGAGTGAACCTGCAGGAGCAGCAAGCAGGAACAGCACAGGCATCAGGACAAGTGCTGGATGGAGAGGGGGAACAGCACTGGCATAGCGAGGAAGGGGGAGAGGGGAGGCTCGTCTCCAGCCAGCAGCAGATGGGGAGGGAGTCCTTGAAGTGAATGCCTCAGCAGCACGTCCTGGCCTGACCTGACCAAAGGTGTCCCCAGGCTTGGGGATCACCATCAGCACTTGCTCCTTCCCAACCCCTGGACGTCTGTGTAGCTGCTGGCTGAGCTGTAGGAGATGGAGCAGGGCTGGGGGTGCTGGTGGCCCGGTGCAGGTCGGTTCGCAGCGTGCCGGAGCCCCCTTGGCGCCACTCAGCCCTCGCCCCTGGCTTGTGTCTCCGTCTCCAGGACGGCAGCGGCACCCTCCAGCGCAGCAGCTCCCTGGGGAAAATCCGGGACGTGATACGGAGGAGCAGCGAGATGTTGGTCAAGAAGCTGCAGGGCAATGGTCCCCTGGAGCCCAGGAACACCAGGTACGTGCCCGGGGCTGGATCCTGTCAGGCTGGGGTGCTGCCACAGGGATCAGGCACAAGCTGACCCCTGCTCCTCTGCTTTCTCATAGCATGAAGCGAGCTGCCTCACTAAATTACCTGCACAAGTCGAGTGATGCTTCGTTTGAGGTGAGCGCTGGGGATGGGGCTGGAGCAGGCGCTGGGGGGCTGTGGGCAGGGGTCCGCGGGCGCCGGTACTCACATGTGATGTATTTTTCAGGGCACCCAAGGGCTCCGTGCAGAGAGCAGAGGCCTCAGCGCCAGCAGCATGGATCTTTCCTCCCACAGCTCCCTGCTTGCTTCCAACTGACCCGTCCGCAGGTGCCCCCCTGCACTCGGCGGCTCGCCACGGCTTTGCGCTGCGTGGGGCAGCACCCGGCCCCCTCCCCACCTCAACTGCTCCGTTTTCCTCATCGCAGGCTCTCGTGCCACCCTCTGCCGCTCCACCCCGGGGTCCTGGGGAGGGGGGCTGCAAGGAGGCCCTAGCTAGGTTTGGGAATCACAGCCCGCACACATGCTGCTGCGCCGGTAGCGGCGTGCTAGGGGCCGGTTGCGGATGCCGGGAAGGTAGGGGTGCCGGTGGGGCGGGATGCCCCCCGGCACCGGGCTGCCCCCCGTCACCTGGGCTGCCCCCCAGCACCTGGAGCACCGGGCTGCCCCCCGGCACCTGGAGCACCGGGCTGCCCGCCGCAGAGCCCGGCCCTGCCAGCCTGCAGGCAGCGGCTGGGGGGGTTCGAGCGGGGCTGGGGGACGGGCGCGGTTCGCCTCGGCGCGGCTGCTGTGCTGTGTTGTACGAAATAAAGCCAACCCTCGCCGTGACGGCGGCCGGCCGGGCGCTCCCTGCGGGGCCGGGGGGTGCGGGG
>VXAA01006208.1:35568-63065 GCA_013399115.1 Anseranas semipalmata | reverse complement strand
CCTCGCCTCCGTTCGGGTCGCTCGGCGAGGCCGCGGTCGCTCCGGCGGTGACACCGCGGCGTGCCAGACGCGCGCTGGCTTCTGCCGCAGCCTGCGGTTGGAAGCGCCGGCGGAGGAAATATTCGCTGAGTCAACTTTTCCTTAAAGCCAAGAAGCCCCAGAGGTCTGTTTCGTTCCCCGAGCGCCTTCGCGTCCTGCGCCGAGCCCCGGGTCCGAACGGCGGTGCCTTTCCTGCGCTCGCTGGCGAGCCCGTTCCTAACGCAGAAAGCCTCTGAAAACGGGAATGGCCAGAAAAGGTCTCTGGAATTTCTCTTGGGTTTAAGAAGTCCGCGGTAAATCCCCAGTAGCGCAACTTGGGCGACTTCTGCCGCCTGTTCTCCCGCCGCTCTGAGCCCTCTGCAGCCGGGCCGAGTACCGCAAAGGTTGGGCTGGGCGAGCATCCCTCCAGCGGCTGGGAAGCCGCGCCGCTTGGCGTGTTTCTGGGCCATGCTGGGGCAAAGCGGTGAGAAGCCGACCCCGTTCTTTTCTCGAGAGCCATGTGGTCCCCCCGGGACCTGGCAGCACCCTGGGCAGGCTGCGGCCACAGCGGGGCTCCGGAGGCACGGGGACTCCAGAGGGTCCGTTGTCTTCTGGACCACCGAGAGCTGGCACCGGAGAGAGGGATGCCGCGTCCCGCGGCGCTTCGGGACGTTCTGCGGTCCGTTAATTGATCTGGAACAGGACCGCGTTTCGAAGGCAGGTGCTTAAGCCGCAGCGAGCGCCCGTGTTCCCGTGGCACGCCACATGTCCTTGTGTCGCTCGGATGGAGACGTCTCGCTTCGCTCGTTCGGCCCGTGCCGTGTTCCTCCCAAGGCCACGGAGCGCAGGGGAAGGGTGGAAAGGAGAGGGGAGAGCAGAGCCAGGCATTAGGGCCAGGACACGGGGCCAGCCCGGCTGCAGGCACTTTAAAAAGATCTGAAGGCTGCGAGGCCTGGTCACAGGTATTTGCTGGGGGAACTTTACACTAATATTTTTCTTCCCTTCAGTGCAATTCATCTGCTACTTGAGCTGCAAAGATCAAAGCTGTCTTCCAGCAAGTACACGTGGGCTTAAGTAAATAGCTGGACCTACACCTCTCTCCAGTGAATAAACACTCTTTCCTCTCTGAACGTTTTCAAGCATAGTTCTCGGACCTGGAATGCAAAATATTTCGCGTTAGCAGTGGGTGTTTCCACAGCTTTCGATATTTGGGAACTTGGAACAACTGCTCATTTAGCAGCAGGCTCGGGTACAAACGTGCTCTTTGTGAAGGCGGTTGCCGCCGCGGTGCTCGTAGGAAAATTCCCCCGAGGTTGGAGGACGCGCGATTGTTCGCCTGGACCCCGAGGAAAACGGGGACAGGAGTGGCGGTGGTGGTCTCGTGGGGTTGGGACGCGTGGCTCTTTGGGGGCCCGGAGGGCAGCGAGGTGCAGGAGCATCTCTCCTTTGCAAGGCGTTAGTTGTGTACGGGCTGCCGACATTGAATTCGGGGGGTTGCGGGAGCTGCACGTGCCCCCGGGAGAAGGCTGGTCGTGCCCGAGGTGGGAGAGGGGCGAGGGCAGCGTTTTTTATGAGAAATCAGCGATATCCCGGGGTGTGCGCCTGACAAAAGGGAGATGCAGAAGTGGCGATTTGACAGCCGGTAACGTGTGGGTTCTTGGGCACCAGGCTGCGTTTCGGCACGGCAGGGGTGCCCCTTGGGTGGTCTGGCTCCACGTCCCGCTCCTTGCCTGGAGGATGTTTGGGGGGGTGGCATCCAATTGCTGCTCGTAAATGCCTTACATCTGTTAGGCGAGCAGATGTTATCTTGCGCCGGTGGGGCTGAAGTGCCGCGCCGTGAATGCAGCGTGCCTCGTGTGCCAGCATGCCTGGGAGAAGCGATCCCACTGCTGGGCATGGAAGGATTTGTTCTCCGAGAGAGACCCGGTGGGGAGCAGGTGAGGATGCTGCAGGTTCTCAGGCTTTTCGTGTGGCTGCCTGCTCGAGCAGGGGCCGTTCCCCGGGCTCTGTCGTGTCCCGGAGGCTCCACGTGTGCTTTGCAACTTGCTCCTGATGTCCTCGTGAGCCTTCAGCAGCTCGGATGCGTGGCGCGTCTCTTGCCGTGAGGGAGGCTGGTCGCTGGGAGCGTGCCCTGGGGTCCTTTAGATGCTGTTCCTAATGCCACAGCTATCAAACCACTGCATAAGAAAGCAAGCAGGTGGCTTTCTTTTGATTCTGGAGGACGTGGCCTGGGCCAGGGACCTGCGCTTCCACCTCCTTGTCCTTCCTGGCCCTGTGTGCCAGACCTACACCTCTGGCTGTGCTGACCAGCCGTCGGCGCTCCCTTTCTCTCTCCTCTCCTTGCCTGCTGCTGGGGGATCCGGCTGAGGGGTCATCATGAGGAATACCGTCTCCTGTTTCCCTCTTCCTGTTGTCTGGGCTTTCTTCTGGATGTTCTCCTCCAAGGGAGATGGGAGCAGGCCGGTTGCAGAACCTCCTGGGGGGCTCTGGAGGCACGTTCAGCGAGCGAAGCAGCTGTGGCTCGCCAGCTCCAGGCTGCGCCTCTGTGGGTCGGGATGCTGCATGAGTTCAGGCTAAAGAGTCCTATCCAAAGGTTTGTCCCACCTTTCCTCCTGCCTCGCCTGCTTTGGCACGTTGCAGCAGGATGAGGATGAACCTGCGCCACCCCATCAAAGCCGGGACTTTGTTTCGGGTCGTTCCTTTGTTCTGGGGAAATGCCTGGCAGCAAGTGCCCTCCCCTTGTCTTTACCTGTGTCTCCTTTCGATCTGTGCAGCCCCTGCCGAGTAGCTGAGGAAGATCTTCGAGCCAAACACAAGTGGTCTTTGTTTCAAAGCATCAATTTGTGTTGGCAGCCAGGTCTGCAGCGCATGTGCTTTTCATTGACTGCTGCTTCAGCTCCGTTCCTCACTCTGTGCGCCAGCATTTTTTTTTTTTTAAACTTAATACAAAAATGTTTTTCCTGAGCTTAAAAGGCTGAGCCGTACAGTACTTCTAGTCTTAATTTAAGCCTTGCCTTTCTTCGGGGAAGCAAACTCTGTCGGCGCACAGAAGAGACTGCTTTCCTCTGCTTTGAGAGGTAACCCCTGCGTGCTGTCCCATCGACAAAGAGGGGGGGCGAGGGGCACCTCGGAGCAGCGTGCGGCTTCAGAAAGCCGCGTCTGTGTGCCTGGGACGCGGGGCTGGGCTCTTCCCGAGCCTGCTCGCCTCGGGGCGCTTCGGGAAGGTTGATGGGGAGGTGCTTTTGATACTCCTTGTAGACTGTTACTGCCTGGGGCTGCTCCCTTGATTTGGTCAGCTTTCCAAAATCCATCCTCTGCTCTCCCATTTTGACCCTCTGTGAAGGTGTCCTGCAAGGACTCATCTTGAAAGCTCACTTTAATCCTTACAAATATTAGGTGACATCCAGGCAAGGCCCGGGTCGCTGCTTAAAACATTCCCGTTGATAGTGAAGAGATGGATGCTGAGGTGTCGGGGTGCCCCAGGGAGGAGAGATGAAAGCTGGCCAGATCCAGCCAGAGGAGAGCTTGGGCTGGGACCTGCCAGGGCAGAAGGTCCCAGTGGTGGGCACCCGTCAGCTCCTCTCCCCTTGCACAGCGGCTGCGTGCGAGTTGTGTGTCTGGAGAGGAGGCTTTGGCTGATGACCCCTCGCGTGAGATGGAGCTTGCTGGTGGGATCTCTTCTCCTGTTTCAAAGCCCTGGTGTGAATGGAGCAGGCTTTTCCTGCGTTTGGGACGTTTGTGGACTGGGGCCTACATGGGGCCCCAGCGCGTGTCCTGGGCGCCTGCGCTGAACCCGTGATTGTGGGGTGGCTGGGACCTCCGCGAGGCCGGGGTGGGTTAGGCCGGTGTCGTGTTCTGCAGGGCGATGACGGAGGAGAACTGGTATGGGCAGGCTCCTGTCTGCAAAACGGGGTGGCACATTCATTTCAGGGGCGCGAACCCTCCGGCTCTGGGAAGTGAGATGTTGCAGGCTGGGGAAAAAGCGATGGCACGTACGGGGTTGCTGCCTGCGCAGGGAGCTCCTGCAGGAAGGGGCTGGGGTCTGCGTGACTCGCGTTTCAGCTCCTGGGTGACGCATATTCAGCTCCCAGGTGACTCCTGCCCTCAAGGACGGGGATGCTCCTGGGTGCAGCTTGGGTCACCCTGAGAAGTGGCCGGTGCGGTGCCCCAGGGCCGTCACCGCGGTCCCACCGGCTCTGCCCTCCATCCCCTGAAGCGTGAGCGGCAGGAGCGATGGTGTGGAGAGGCCAAGCCCCGTCCTCACTGCGGAGGGAAAGGCTTATGTGCCTGTGGGCAATGCGGGCTGGGCTGTCCTTGCTGTCAAACGCGATGCTGGCGTGAGATAGGCACGGCGGCGTTGCTTAAGACCTCATATAAACACTTTCCTCATTAAGATTGCTTGTTGGCCTCTTCAGGAGCACAAAGAAAGCCTTTGATTCCAAAACACACAGTGACTCTCCAAATGGTTAAAGGCGGGACAAGCTGCGGCTTGCAAGTGCCTTTGTTGCTCTCCATGCAGCGTGCTTTGGTGCGTGTCCTCGCTCCCCTGGGGAGCTCCGTCCCTCGCGTGGCGTGGGGCTGGCTCTGCGGAAGCCACCGGTGGTGCCCGCATCGATGGGAAGCTGTCGTGGGAGGAGAGGTTGTGTTTTCTGTCTTTCCCAGCAAAGAGAAGATCGGAGGCGATAAAACCAGGCAGCCTTGCAGGGCTCCGCTCAGGGCAGCGCATCCAGCTCTCCCGAGCCATCCCTGGGAGCAGAGAGGGGTTCGTGCTGCTGAGGAAAGTCATTCCATTGCCTCTCTGGCTGCAGCTGCCCTGGAGGAGGGCCAACGTGGAAAGTCTCCTCCAGCAGCTGAAGGTTTGCGCAAATCATTGCAGACCAAAGAAAACAGAGCTTCCTGTGCATCACTCTTTGTTTTTCTTGGTTCCTCTCCCTCCCTTCTGCCTGCTGCGAGCGCTGGAAGCCTGGGAGACATCCTGGGATGGCAGGCGCCCTGAGAGGGTCTGGTCCCCGGGCCGAGCCTCCCGTAGCAGTGCGATGGCTGGAAGTCAGCCAGGTGTCTCGAGATCTCCATGTCCTCCAGCCAGGTTCAAACAGATGGTTATCCACCCAGATCCGAGAGAAAGCCTAGCTGTGAAGGTGGCACGCGGGACTTTTCCTCCCTTGGGTTAGCTCCTGAGGACTTTCCCCGCGCGTTGCGTGTGCTTGCAGCCCTCAGCCGCATCAGGTTCTGCCTCTCTCTTGCTGCCTCGTTGCTCTGGCCCAGGTGCAGCTATTCCTTTTCCAGTTTTGCCTCCCATTCCTCCTCTCCCTGGTTCCTCTCCTTCACGCCTGGCCCCACCACGGCATGCCATGCATCCCCTTCTGGCACTTTCCCGTTGCCCAGCTGCTCTCCAGTGCCTGGCTGCAGGCACTGCTGTTTTGGCAGGGGTGGTTGTGGTGTCCACATCCCGTCTTAGCATCGCTCGCGTCTCCTGGAGCCGGGCCACCAGTTTCCGATGTGTGGTGGGAAATCGGAGCTGGGACAGGGCTGCTGAGATGTTCAGGCGATTCTTGGAAATCACAGAGACCTTTTTGATAGGAATTCTTCCGCTAAGAAGAAGAAGAGAAAAACCTGAAGCCACGTGGCCTGAGGCAGAAACCATTAGTCTGAACGGTCAGTGCTTTGGCAAGGAACTAAGCACCCAGGAACAGAAATATCGCGGTGGGCATCCTTCAGCATCACACCCTGCTGAGCAGCCAGGCACTGCAGATATCTCAGCACAACTTCTGGCTCTCCAGGAGCCCGTCATTGGGTGGCTGTTGCCAGTGTCTGTGTGCTTCCTTGGCATTTGGTTGCAGAGGATGTCCTGGTGCTCGTCCCACTGGTGGATCAGCGACTGTCCAGTAAGAGTTGCTTGTTTTCCAGATGCACTGGGAATCGGCTGTCCTGCTGCTATGGACAGAAGCACTTGTTTTTCAAGGAGATTTGGTTAGTGTGAATTTGTCTCTCTGAGTCAGTTATACCTGGGCTTTTCTCTAATTTGTCGCTTGGGCTTTGCATTAGGTCTGTCTGCAGCAAGCGTTCTGCCTAGTTATTGATTTGTAAAAATATTCCCGAAAGTGCCCTGCTTGCATATTCTTCCCACTCTGTAACTTCTCTCCATTTTTAGCGGAGAGGTAATATAGCAATGTCTCATAGAGAAGCCACCTTTTAATTAATATTGCATGAGCACAGGAAATACTAGCTTCTCTGTCTGCTCTCCTATTTTTGTGGCTTTTAATATAGGTTCATAAAAGGCTCTGATGAAAATAAACAAGGATCTGTTCCTTTCGGTGCCCTCTCTGCTGTCAGAGGTGGTGCTGCAGATCCAGCCTGCCCCCAGCGACGTTCCACCGGGAGGCAGCGGTACTGCCCTCTGTAAACAGTGACCATGAGATGGGGCTGGCCTTCAGCTTTCCAGCGACGACGAGAGAAGATGCAGGATGAATCCCCCTGTCCTGTAGGGAATGGTTGGAGGCAGTTGTGGGGAGCTGTGGATGCTGCTTTGCACCTGGGAGGAAGGCACAGTGACAAAGAGTGGAAATGAGCGCGCGACGCACAGCAGTCCACGTTGACTAGTGTCCCCAAAATGCTTGTGAGCCCGTACGAATGGGAGAGGCACCAACACAGCCGGTGGAGTGGGCCCGTTTCAGGTCTCTCCCCGGTGGCCTTTTGGCAGCTCCACTCGTCTCTGGCGCTGCTGGATGCATGGGGCAATTTTTGGCTGCTGGGAAAAGCTGGCGTGTGTTGTCGGGAGTGCCTTTCCCAGGAGCTTCTTCCCTTTCAAGGGGAGGGGAGCAAACAGGTCAAACCTGCAGAAAACCAAGTGGAGAAGCAGGATGCTCCAGAGGCTCGCTCACCTCGAGCTGGACCCATGGTGCAGCCCAGGCTCCAGGCTGTGGCTCCAGTCTTGGTCTGTCCCCGTCTGTCCCCACCCTCCCTGAGGCTGGAGGGACTGCTGTGGGTGGGCTTGGAGTCCCCGTGAGCAGCGTAAACCTACAGCTGATGGCAGAACGGAGAGGGGGACGCCAAGGTTGCCTGCAGCAGTGTAGGGGCAAGTTCTTGCCTGCACCTCCTCCTGGTCAGCCCCCCAGCTGCTGTCCTTGCTCTGCCGCTCTTGGGGTGCGTGTGGAGCCTGTGCCGAGCCGTGTCTGGCTCGGGCTCTGCCAGGTAGGGCTGTACCCCTCCACCTGGCCTCTCCCAGAAAGCGAGATCTGCAAGGCATCCTGCCCCAGTGCATCCAAGGGCTGGTGCAGGTTTGGGTGGTACTGGGGAGGTTTTCCTCCTCCTGGTGCGTTCGGTGGCAGCATGCACTGAAGGAAAGCAGCTCACCCAAGCAGCTTCAGTGCCAAATCTGCCTCACTCTCCAGCAAACAGGCCTGGCAGGGGTGCTGGTTCAGGTGCTGAGCTGCCAGCCTCTGCATGGCCAGGAGCAGCAGCCCCGTCTTTGCCGCCGGCGCGGTGATGGAGCAGCCCGGCTTTGCTTGGAAGCCTCTTGTGTGTGCTTCTTCTCCTCACACTGCTTCCCTTGCCCTGGCCTCCTCCTCCTCCTCCCCCTACGTCCCTCTCTTGTCTCTGCAGCCTGAGCTTCTGTTCTCTGGGCTGGCTGGGGCTCCTGTTTGCTGAAGGGGAGCACCGGGCAGTGCTGCGGAGCTTGCTCTGGTGTTTCCCATTGTCTCCTGGAAAAGGTGCTTCAGCTGAAACAAGGAAAACGCGAAGCCCTGGCCAAGTGCTCCCTCCACACACTCAGTGCCGTTGTGGAGAAGTCCCTCTTGGCTGGGCTTGGGGTGGCAGGAGTACTGTCAGCCCTTGTCCCTCAGCTGGAGCAAAGGGTCATGATGATGTAGTGGCGAGCGCTCATGCTGTGCTATCGTTAATTCTACGTTGGAAGAGACCTTCAACGTTGCCAAGTCCAACCATCAGCCTGACCTACTGAGTCCCATCACTAAGCCACGTCCACACGTCTCTTAGATACCTCCAGGGATATGGGACTCCAGCACTGTCCTGGGCCACCCATCCAATGCTTGACCACCTTCTCCGCGAAGAAATTCTTCCTAATGTGCAACCTAAACCTCTCCTGGCACAACTTGAGGCCATTGCCTTATGTCCTGTCACTTGTTACCTGAGAAAAGAGACCGACACCCTCCTCGCTGCAGCCTCCTTTCAGGTAGCTGTAGAGAGCAATGAGGTCTCCCCTCAGCCTCCTCTTCTCCAGCCTGAGCAGCCCCAGCTCCCTCAGCCGTCCTCGTATGTCTTGTCTTCCACTCCCTCCACCAGCCCCAAAGGGGCCCCAAACTGAACACGGTACTTGAGGTGCGGTCCCACCAGCGCCGCCTACAAGGGGACGGTCACTTGCCCCGTCCTGCTAGCCACGCTGTTTCTGATGCAGGCCAGGATGCCATCAGCCTTGGCCACCGGGGCACGCGGACGGCTCGCGTTCAGCCGCTCCAGACCAGCTGCGCCTCCGACCTGCCGCGCGCTGCCGGTAGCACGCGTCGGCCGTAAATCAGCGTTCCCGAGGAAGCCGGGGAATTGCCCGAGGGCTCTGAGCGCGCCTGGGAGAGTCAGTTGGCAGGACCGGTGGGTGCAGCGAGCTTTGCTGCTGGTGCTGAGTCACCCTCGAAGCATTTGTGCTCCTCGCTGGGGCTTGGCAGCCCAGCCGGCACAACGTCTGTGCAGGAGCCTTTGGCTGACGGGCCGTTAAAGAGGGTTTAATTGAGCCAGCAAGATTTCCAGCTCCTGCGCTGTGGCCTTCCCGTCTCGCATCTCCCCGCGCGAGAAGGCTAGCTGGGCTTCCCTTGGGTGGCCTTGGACCGCCCGGGTCCCTCAGCGGCCCCACGCAACAGCCTCCTTTCCCTGGGGCGCGTCCCACCAGAGGTGCCCGGGCATTGCCTTGCTGCAGATGCCAGGAGCGCGGGCACGGCCCCGCTCGCAGGGCATGGCTCGGGGCGGCGTCAGCGCGCTCCCCAGCCAGCTGGGCAGTTTTCCTGGCCGAGGCCAGTCGTGCTGGTTCGGCAGCCCTAGCCGGCTGGGGGAGCCACCGAGGAGCTGGGCCACCGCTGGGGCTTCCCTGGCATGGTCCAGCGTCCCCTCTGCTTGAGCAAGGTGCTGAGGTGCTGGGGGGTGTCTATGGGACTAAGGCACAGACATCCTCCCTGCTGCAGGGACCGCTAGCAAATCCCTCCGCCTTGGAGAACATCTGCCCAGCGTGGTGGCCGTCCCACCAGCCCAAGTAAGTCTGCAACAGGGCGTTGGTTGGTAGCAGCCCTCTGCTCAACCTTTTTCTTGCTGGTACCAGGACTGTCTCCCGCAGCAGACGCGTGAGCAGCTCCTGCCTGCCTCGGGACTGCAGGCAGCTCCCTGCTGCGCCTGGCGGCTCTTCCCACGGCCGGTTGCGCCCCGGCAAGCGCTGCCTCGCCATCCGCTCCAGAGACTGATTTACAGCCCTCGACCCCCCGGTGGCTTTGTTCTGCTTTCGTGCAATAGCTGCTCAGAAATTTGGCTTCGCCGTTCCCAAGTACGGGCCCTGGAAGGGCAGGGAGGGTTGCTAACCATGGGGGGGAGAATCCCCCGCAGCTCGCAGCCTCTCTGAACAGTGCTGGGGAGGCTAATGGGAATATGGCTAAGTGGTTGTGGCTTTTCTTTCTTTCTTTCTTTTTTTTTTTTTTTAATTCTAAAGCTTGATTTGAAATGCAGAGTTGGCTTCTTGGTGGTTGCCCTCCATGCAGATGTTGGTGGGGAGAGGTGCTGTGGTCCCATTGCAGAGCCACTGAGACTCGATGTTACACCAGGAGCCAAGATGTTCCCAAACAAGGGCCTGCATCTGCCGTACATCACAGGGCTCCTGCTGTGGTCCATGATGTTCTGTGGTGGCCTGGATCTGGTGCAAATGTAGTCTTGCATTGTCACACAGGGACGGAGGTGAGGAAAGAGTGAACCAGCTCTGCAGTTCCCATCTGGGACCCAGGCCAAACAGCCGAGTTCTGTGGGATGAGCAGATGCCTCCAGCTGTTACAGGATGGGGATGCCTCCGTGTCTACTTTGAACTTGGGTTGCTTTTCCTCTGAATCAGTAAATCCTGCTTGGAAGGTTGCGTATCTGGGCACTTTGCAACAGGGCTCTTGGAAGAATTTCTGCTCCCTTTTGGTCACCAGGTGTGTGGCATGGCCATGAGGCAAAGAGGCGGTGCTTTCCTGTGTCTCATAATCTTGATCCACCCCAGGAGAACCATGCTGCGTTTACCCCAGACCCAGAGCTCGTAGGTGCTGGTGCCTCCTGGCTTGTGAAGCCAAAGCCACTCTAGCAGAGCACCTCTTGGAAATGCCGGTTCGGACCCATCCAGCTGTGCTGGCAACTCACATAGGGATGATTTTTTTCCTGGGCACAGGGCGAGTTAGTGTTTTTACTTGAGCTGGAGTGGGACATGATGTGGTTTTAAAAGGCTAAGATGATGGGCGCCCAAAGACTTTCCAGATGTTGGGCTTGCTCAGACCAGACCTGCCGTATTCAGAGCTCCTCGCCTGCGTCAAACCATTTCCATCTGGCCCGGCGGGGGAGAGGGGTTTATTGCAACTCGACCCGTTTGAGAGGCTTTCTCAACTGGAACCTCTCGCGGAGAGGAACGTGCTGGCTGGAAATCGTTTGGAGATGCAAATCTCGCTGGGTGTTTGGCTTGGCTGCCGGTTCCGCAGTATCTGCTGAGCGGTGGAATAGGCCGTGCGCGGAGCAGGCGCGCTCCGAGCGGCCGCTTTACGCGGCTGTAGGGACCGACCCACCCGGCGAGGGGCTTGCTCGCGTTATTAAGCATCGGTGATTTTTCTTGCCTGCTTCTACAGCTTCAGCTGGTGCAAGCGAGCGTGCTGGCTCTGTGTTTGCGACCAGGAGGGGACAAAAAGCTGACCCACGTGCCTCTCCCAGTCCTGGCATGCCAAAAATCCGCATTTATAGGAGCGTGTTCGTAATGAACCGCGCCAGGAAACACATGGCTTGCTTGAGCCATGAATGGGAGGTCTGTACGGGGCCCTGCGCGCACCGAGAGCTTCGCCAGGACAAAGAGCAGCTGCTGGCGCGCGGTCCTTGCTCGGCGGCAGGCAGGCAGAGGGGATGTGGTGGGATGGGTTCCCAGCAGACAAAAAGCTCTTGCTGCCACCTTGCTTTGCTGCGGTTTGTTAATTAGCTGATGCATGCAGGCTTGTTCGCTTGGTAGAAAGTGGTGAAGGTGTCTCCTAATCCTGCTTATTCAGTCTGAGGCTGAGGGGTTGCAGCCCGGAGATGGACTTGGGCTACTCTCACTGCCCACCTTGGTCAGTGGTGAGGGCTGGGGCATCTCTGGCCATCATCTTCCTCTCTCCCAGCTGTGTCCCTGGCCTCCTCTCTGAGAAAGTGCCCTTCATGGTCACGGCAAGGTGCCCAGGGCCTTCCCCAGTGCTTGAGGTCCTCTCTGTTGGCTGGCCATGTCCTCTGCAAGAAGAACGTGTGGTGTGGGTGCCCTGGGTTTTGCTGCCCCAAGCGCTGCAGATGAATTGTAGCTCCTCTAATCCGCTGATCCAGATGCCGAGTGTTAAAGGAGCTGGCTCGCACATCTGGCAGAGCCCAGCTGGGACGAACTTGGCCGAAGTACCCCTGGAAGCAAGGCTGCAGAGCAGCACTGCTGCGGCCTGGCTGGAGAGCGGGGCTGGGTTGCAAGCTGCAGAAGCCCCATGGGCTTGCTTTCCAAACCAGGAAGCCTTAAAGCCCTTTCCCAATTCCTATTCCCATGCCTTTAGCTCCTTGTTTGGTTGCAAGCAGCTTTGGGATTACTCACGTCCTTGCATCAGCTGTGGTGTCTCAAGAGGTTGCTAACCTAGGCTCTTTGGGGTAAAAAAAAAAAATAAAATGGGTCCTTTCCTTTTCCCCTCG
The DNA here is from genome assembly GCA_013399115.1 of Anseranas semipalmata. Taxonomy (NCBI): domain Eukaryota; kingdom Metazoa; phylum Chordata; class Aves; order Anseriformes; family Anseranatidae; genus Anseranas; species Anseranas semipalmata. The sequence continues at coordinate 51,128 of VXAA01006208.1, read as the reverse complement.
TGTCCTCAGCCCAGAGCTCACTTAGCTCAGCAAGGAGGTGCCCAGGAGATGCCCGGGGATGGGTGGCCCATGGCAGGGAGGAACAGAGATGTCCCGTGGGGACGCAGAGCACCGCCGCTGCCTCCACCTCCGCTTCCCCATTGCGGCCGTAGGTGAGCTGCAGGCATGGCAGGGATCGGGGCTGCGCAGCAGCTGAGGGCTTTGTGGTCGAGGCTGCATTCCCCAGCGATGTCGTTAGGCGAGGAGACAATGATCTTTTTGGATTGCTTCAAGATGCAGGCCCGTCAGGCGGGGCCGGGGATGTGCTGCCTGGCCGCCCCGGGTCGCGCAGAGCTGCGGCAGCCAGATGGGCTTGGAGGAGCTTTTGGAGGAGGCTGCAGAGGCCGAGCCCAAAAGGTGAACTGAGATACGCTTGGTAGAAATTCAGGTGTTGGCACGAGTTTTTTTTTTCCTGGGAAGCTGCCGTTTGCCTCCTTAAAGAAATGAGATGAATTTCGAGCAGGGGAAACCTTGGTGCGTGTAGATGCCGGATCCAGATCCCTGCCATAAGTACGCTCTTGGAGACAGGATGTGACCTGACCCTCCTCTCCTCTCCTTCCTGGTGCTTCCTGCTGGTGCCTGTCCCCTCCTTGCGAATGATTTGCTCCGTGGGGTGTGGGAATGCTGCCCTGGGGACCTGCAGGTACCAGCCCCGCTTTCCTGCACGCTTCCCTCAACCCTCCTCAACCGCCTCGCCTGGAAGTTTTTGTGGTTCCATTAAATACCCTTTGGGTAAAACCCCACTGGGTGTTTCCAAGTGTGCTGAGTTTCAAGCCGTGTTTATCTAACTGGGCTGAAGCTTTCCTAAAAAGCTCTCTGCAGCCGCAGTTTTAGGCCAGAAACATGTGTTGAGGGTTTCTTCTTCTCCCAGCCGGGGGTGGTTTGTGTCGCATGCATATGCAGAGCGTGGGTGTTTGCCAGCGCGCACATTTGGGAGAGCCACTTGGCGTCCGCTGCGTGGGGCTGGGGCCGGCCCAGCTGTGTTACGAGGGAAGAGCTCTGCGCTGGCTTGGGCTTGCTAAGCTGGCTTCCAGCAAACTTGGCGGGGGTGGTGTTGCACGGGTAGTTTTTTGGGTGGCAGTGCTGCCCGGCCTGGATTAGCTCGTGAAATCGCAACTTGCGGTTGGGTCGGTGGGTTTGCAGCCTGTGCAGCCAGTCCAACCGTGGCACTTCAGATGCCGTTGTCAGAACAAAACACAGGTTCCTGGCTCTTACTGCACTTCGACCCTTACTTATCCCAGCTTGCTTCGGCACTTGGACTCATGAGGATGTTCATAGCAGGGCTCTCGCTTGAGCTGAATTGGTTCTGTCCCTTTCCCCAGGATGGAAGACAAGGACGTAAATAGTTTCTCCTGTTTCACCAGGGAGCTGGATCCCGGTGACTCCTGACACCTTGTAAAATCCCTGCTTCCAATGTGCAGCTTGCACCAAGCCTTTGCCACATCCCCTCTCCGCAGAACCGTGTCCTTCTCCTGCCTGGACACGGGGGATGCTGAGGCAGCAGGATGCGCACGATGAGACCGCTTGTAGCTGACCGGCACTGAACGCAGCGTAATTGTGCTGGCAGCGGTGGGGTGGCTGGCACTGGGGTGGCTTTGCTTGGTGCTTGCGCTGCCTGGCAGGCTCTGGAGGCTTTCTGGAAGGCGGTGGTGTGGATGCCCCCCTTCGGAACGGGATCCCGTACCCTTAGGGCCGTTTGGCTGGGAAGTGCTGACAAACGTGTCCCTTTGCCAGGCTTTTATGCAAACGCCAGACATGAGGATGTGGCTGAGCCTCCAAAGCGGAGCTGTCCTTCAACTGGACTTGGATCCCGTTCGAGTAACCTCGTCCAGGCGATCACGCTCTGAAGCCATTTTCCTTGCAGTGCTGGGAGCAGCACCCCGTAGCGATCGGCGCGTGCTGAATTGCCCTTTGTCTGCTCGCCTTTCTGCGGCCAGCTGGTAACCGGAGCAGAGCGCCTGCATGGCTGGCTGCGGCCAGGCGGCAGACGGATTTAGGAATACGCTAGTGCGGTCCTCCGGCAGCCACGTCGAGCGGAGCTGGGGGACGCGCTGGCTGCTCCGTCCCCAGGCCCCCTGGGCACTGAGCTCGCGGGCAGGGCTTGTTGCGTGGAGGGAAGGTGCTTGGGCTTTTCCAGCACCGCTCGGCAAATGCAGCGTGGGTCAGCTCGCCCGTATCTTTTGCTAAACGAGCTCAGGCTGCACAGCTGGCCGGGGCTTGGCGCAAGCGGCTCTCCTCCTCCTTGCAGAGAGATGCTTCCAGCCCTGCAGAGCCACCCCACGGCCGCTATCGGACCCTGGGGTCAGCCACTGCAATTTCTCGTTTCGGCTTGTACTCGCAAGTGGGTTGAGCCCTCGGCACAGGGTGTCGATGCTGTGTCCTCTGCGCTGTGCTCCAGCAGCTGCTGTGTCCATTCCCGGGGGCGATTCTTGTTCCAGAGCAGGTTTTCTGGGTAATATCTGAGGATGTGCAGATGAGATGGAGACGTGGTCCCAAGGAGAGAGGCTTTGAAGAAAGCCTGGAAACAGTCCATGTGTGTTTCTGCTCTGGGACGATCCTGCTGCGTGGTTAGGGCTTACACACGTCCCAGAAAAGCAGGACAAGAGGAGCCCAAAGAAACGTCTGAGCTTCCCAGGGAAACTGCCTGCTCCCCAGCATTTTGGCAGCAGAATCCCAGGCTCATACGCTGCGACATGCCTCTGCGTTCAGGCTGGAAGTGCAACAGCCAGAACTGGTGCATGGGTGCTTCCTCCTCCCAGGGAGCAGGGGGCTCTCCTTGGCTCGTGGCAGCCCGGTCCTTGGGGTTTTTGGAGAGACACGAGCCTCACAGCTCCTGTGTTGGAGTCTGGACCTCTTTGAACGTTGGTGCTGGAGTAGCCTAGACTGGTCAGCTCCATGGGGGGTTGTGCTTTGGAAGGTGTTTCTCCTAATGCCGCAGTTTCGGCTGTCTAGAGACTGCTGTGAGCAGCACGTGCTTCCCTACTCCTCTCCGCCCGTCCGCGTGCTCTAGATGTGCCCTCCTTTTTCTGTCCTGCAGCGGTGGGGACTCAGGCAGTGATCCATTTCACCAAGGAGCCGTACTCCCAGGACGCCCTGCATGGCCGCAGTGCCATCCTCCGCTGCGAGGTGGAGGATCCAGCCCACGTGGAGTTTGAGTGGCTGCAGAACGGGCTCCCCGTCCAGGACACGGAGCAGCGCTTCAAGGAAGGCAGCAACCTCCAGTTTGCTGCTGTCGACCGGCACCGGGATGCTGGGGACTTCCAGTGCGTGGCGAGGAACTCGCTGACCGGGGAGGAGGCTCGCACTGCCAACGCGTCCTTCAATATCAAGTGTGAGTGTGGGGCTGCTTGGTGCTGCCCACCGCGGACATTTGCAGGGTGGTGTCCCTTTGCTCCATGCTGGCTCCAGGGGCTTACGTGTCTCTAAGCCTGCCGGTGCCCGGTTATTACTGAGCTGGCATCCACCTGGGCTCTGTTGACTTCGAGAGCCGGCCACGTTGACGCTTCCTTCAATCCCACAGGGATCGAGACGGGCAGCGTGGTGCTGAAGCAGCCGGCCAGCGCAGCTGAGATCCAGCCTTCCTCCACGGTGGTGCTGCGGTGTCACGTCGACGGCCACCCGCGGTAAGGGTCGCCTCCCGAGGAGCGGACCCGGCCAGAGGTCCCCCCGCGCCTTCGCCGCGCGCTCTTCCCCTCTCTCTCTGTCTCTCTCTCCTCCTCTCTCCTGCGAGGACGCAGTAGAGTCTAGGGAAGGCGAAAGGCAGGATTGAGCCTGCGGCCGAGCACCGGGGGAGAAGGCAAACGGCTTCCTCGGAGCCGCGTAGCGAGGAGCACAGTAAGGACGGGCTGTCACAGCCCGGTCGCTGCGCTGCTTGGTGTGCTGCGGTCACTCTCCGTCGCTTTCCGATCATGTCCCGTCCACTTGGCTGCATGTCTCATAGCTTCGTGTGTGTGTCGGGGCCAGCGGTGGGAGCGGAGAGACAGGGAAAGGGGCCATCTCTGGGCTGTCCCCTCCGCACACGTGCTCGCCAGGGAGCCCTGCTGCCGCCCCACGCCCGCTCACCCTCTCGCCCCCTGTCTCGCAGCCCCACGTGGCAGTGGTTTCGGGATGGCGCCCCGCTCCCCGACGGCCGCAGCACCTATTCCGTCAGCAGCAAGGAGCGGACCCTGACCCTGCGGAGTGCCAGCCCCGATGACAACGGTCTCTACTACTGCTGTGCCCGCAGTGCCGTCGGCTCCGTGTGCAGCCAGGACAACTTCACGCTAAATATCATTGGTGAGCTGCCTCCCGGCTGCCCAGGCGGGGGGTTCTGCTGTTTTACTGGGACGTGTTGGAAGCAGAAGGGGCTTTCCCTGGGCTCTGGTTCGGTAATTATGGCTATGCTGGCACGTCTGCCTCCTACAGGGCCAGGGTGTCCTTGCATGGTGCTCCCAGCTCTCTTTTGGGTTTCCTCCAACGTAAAGGAACACCGCAGGCTGCTCGGCTTTTCTTACCCTCCTGTGGTCTCTGCTATTGCAGATGAGAGCTTTCCCCAGGCGGTGATTGTCCCGCAGGACCTCATCGTGACCAAGAACGAAGAGGCAATGTTTGACTGCCAGTTTGCGGCCGTGCCCCCTCCCACGCAGGAGTGGCTCTTTGAAGACAACCCCATCACCAACAGATCCAAGTAACGGGGACCCCGGTGATGTGGGCAGGGCTGGGAGGAGCGGGGAGGGGGCACTGAGTTCCAGGGGCAAACAAGAGGGGCCAAACCCTGGCCATGCCCAAGGGTAGGCATTCAGCGTCAGGCCGGCCGCTGGGGCTGGTTTCTCAGCTTGGTTGGCTTGGGTTTAGCAGAGCCTTGGTGCTTGCGTGCGGCCTTCACCTGTGTAGGACTTAGAAAGTGATTTGTCCCTGAAGGAGTCTGTGGGGCTGTGAGTCCTAGATGCCTGCCCGTGATGATCCCCAGAGCTGGGGATGTCTCCCAGCCCTGGCTGTTCGTGTGTGGCGATTCATGGAGCCAGGGACATCTCCAGCCCCAGACACCCACTCAGGACAATTCCCAGAGCCAGGGAGAGGCCCCAGTGACACATACCCAGAAGTGGTGATCCCCCAGGCTCGGGAACACCTCCCAGCCTCCAGCATCTGCACAGCAATCACTGGGCCGATGGCTGTCTCACACCTCCAGATGCCTGTGCGTGGTGATTCCCAGAGCCAGGAACGCTTCTGAGCCCCAGACACCCATGCGTGGTGCAGTCCCTGCAGCCCAGGACGTCTCCCAGCACAGGTTGCCCATGCACGGTGATTCCCAGAGCCCGGGGCATCTCCCAGCCAAGCCAGGATGCCCATAATGGTGATCCTGGGGCCAGGGATGTCTCGCAGCGGGGCTGTGCAAGGCAAGTGGTGCCATCTGGGTGCCAGATGCCCAGCGGCCTGGCAGCTCCCGGGCGCCACCTTGTGCCCCCTTTCCCCTTTCCTGGCTGTGCCAGCTTTCAGAGCTGGCCCGTTTTGGGGTGCATCTTTCTGTGAAAGCCAGCTCTGCTCCACGGAAGAGACTTTTCTTAGCACATCTCCTTGACGAAGCACACGTCCCACCTTCTCCTTCTTTCTGCACCCTGCTTCCCCCATGCTGGGAAGCCTTGGCTTGGCACAAAGGTTCCCCTATTTGTTCCATGGGCTGCTGTAGGACATCGTGGGGCTGCGGCTCTGCCCCACGTCCTGCAGAGACGCCTGCTGAGGTCTGCCTCTCCCCGTGTGCCCAGGACCACCGTGTTCGCCAATGGCTCCCTGCTGATCACCCAGGTGAAGGCTCGCAGCACCGGTGTCTACAAGTGCGTTGGCCGTGGGCAGAGGGGCAAAGCTCTTGTGTTGAAGGCGACTCTGCGGCTGGCAGGTGAGGTCCTGGGGTTGATGTTGGGGTGGGCAGTGGGTCCCAGAGCTGCACTGTCCCTCTGGAGCTATGGGACCACATAGCAGTGGGCCAGGACATGGGAAAGTGCGTGGTTCATCTGTGAAACGGCCCATCGTCGCTGCCTGGGTGAGGAAGCAAATGTAGCCTGTGTGCGCTCTCCCGTGGCTGGTGGCTCCCAGGGGGATGGTGATGCTGGCCGGATGGCTACACTGCCCTGTTTGAGCCCTGCTGTCTGTTGCTCCTCTCAGAGATCGAAGAAATGGCACCCTTCTCCCCGAAGGTGTTGACGGCGAACCAGGGGCACCGTGTGTCCTGTGCTGCCCCGCGGGGCATACCCACGCCCCAGGTCTGGTGGGAGAGAAACCAGGAACGGATCCCCACTGCTGGCAGGGTGTACCAAGAGGCAGAGCAGCTCATTTTCACCAGTATCACCGAGGCGGACGCGGGGACCTACACGTGCCACGCTGCCAACAAGGCTGGGGAGAAGAAACAGGAGCTGAGCATCACTGTGGCTAGTAGGCAGCTTTCTGGGAAGGGCTGGGAGCATGGGAAGGGGCTGGATGGGTGGTTAGGGTGAGCTGGGGAGGGATGGGGCATCACCGTGCTGGGACAGCAAAGCACATCTCATGGCTGGCTGCAAACTGCCCATCCTGGCCATACTGGTGCTGGCTGGATGTAGGGTGGTGAGTGGCCCCGTGTAACCCCTCGCTTCCATGCCTAGCGGTGCCCAAGTGGGTGGAGATGCCCAAGGACAGCCAGCTGGAGGAGAGCAAGCCAGGATACCTGCACTGTCTCAGCAAGGCCTCCCTGAAACCCACAGTCACCTGGTACCGCAACGGCGTCTCCATCTCCGAGGTGAGGCAACAGGGCAAGCCCCCGCCGCTCCTGGGCACTTCTGCCCGGCACTGCTGGGCTCCATCCTCCCCTCCTGCTGCCATTTCTCGCCTTGCTCCCATGCCCAGCATCCCAGGCACTGCTCCTGGCACCATCTCCGTCCCACTGGTGTACGGGAGCACAACTGGCTGTCCCTGGCCAACCTTGTGCTTTTGGGGTGGTGATGGGAGAGTTCTCTGTGTGGGTCTCAGCAGGACTGCCCCTATCTAGGACATGGTGTGGCCAAGCCCTGGAGCGGCAGGAACGCCACGGGCAGGGTCTGAGCCCAGGGCTGGTGACAGCATTGTTTCTACCCCCCTCCCTCTCTGGGCAGGACTCGCGCTTTGAGATCTCAGAGAACGGGACGCTGCGCATCAACAACGTGGAGGTGTATGATGGGACCATGTACAAGTGCGTGAGCAGCACGCCGGCGGGCAGCATCGAGGGATATGCGCGGGTGCACGTGCTAGGTATGCTGACAAGCGCTCCGCACCCTCTCCTTGCAGGGACTTCTCTTGCCTGGCAGGAGGGCCTCCGGTGCCCCCCATGGACAGGCCACCTAAGGGCACCTCTGTCTCTTGCAGAGAAGCTGAAGTTCACCCCCCCACCCCAGCCACTGCAGTGCATGGAGTTCAACAAGGAGGTTACGGTGTCCTGCTCAGCCACCGGCCGGGAAAAACCCACCATCCAGTGGACTAAAACAGGTGAGGGGGACTTGGGTGGGGTACATCTGTCCCTGAAAAGGCACTCCAGGACCTTCCGCAGAATGGCTGAGGTGGGAAGGCACCTCTGGGGACATCTGGTCCAGCCCCCTGCTCAAGCAGGGCCACCCAGAGCCACTTGCCCAGGGCCATGTCCAGGCAGCTTCTCAACTTGCGTTGGTCCACCTCCGATGCGGGGAGGTAGTGGTTCTGTGGCTGCATGGGAAGCCGCCACACGGCACGGTGCAACACATGTGGCTGCCACGTCCCTCTTCTTGCCGTCCCGCAGATGGGAGCAGCCTGCCGTCCCACGTCAGCCACAACGCCGGCATCTTGTCCTTCCACAAGGTGAGCAGGAGCGACTCGGGGAACTACACGTGCATCGCCTCCAACAGCCCGCAGGGCGAGATCCGTGCCACTGTGCAGCTCGTGGTAGCAGGTGAGGGCTCTTCAGCAAGCTTTCCTGCTCTCTTGGGTCACCTGGGTGGCACGTCCCTGCCTGGGTGGCATGTTCCTGCAGGGACAGAAATGTCTGGCCTGACCCTGAGCTCTGCCCCACGGTGCTCGAGTGTCGGGTTTGCCAGTGCCTTGGGTACAGCCCTAGAGGACATGTGCCACGCTGTCGGTGCTGGCCTTGCTCTCCTGTGCGAGCTCAGCATCGCTCCCAGGAGCTGATGGCCTTTGCGTTTCCCTCTCCACCTCCAGTTTACGTCACCTTCAAGCTGGAACCAGAGCCCACGACGGTGTACCAGGGGCACACGGCCATGTTCCAGTGCCAGGCAGAGGGGGACCCTGTGCCGCACATCCAGTGGAAAGGGAAGGACAAGATTTTGGATCCCAGCAAGCTGTTGCCCAGGTATGCAGCCTCCGTTCCAAACGGGAAGAGGGTGCAGCAGGGCGCTCCCATAGCATGCCAGTACCAACAGCGCGGTCTCAGGTTGCCAGCTAGGGGGACACACTGTCAGTTGTCCCCATGTCCGAGGGTCCTCCTGTCCCCAGCTGAGCTGCAGTTGATTGTTCTTGGGTGCTGAGATCCAGGACGATTGCAGCAGGGATATGAGGCTGGGCTGTCCCGGGGAGATGAGGCTGCAGGTGCCCCAAGCCTGCCTCTGCCCTCTCATGTTTGCAAAGGGCTCTGTGTGGTTGGCAGGATTCAGATCATGCCCAATGGCTCCCTGGTTATTTACGACGTCACCACCGAGGACTCTGGAAAATACACCTGTATCGCCGGCAACAGCTGCAACATCAAGCACCGCGAGGCCTTCCTCTACGTCGTAGGTGAGGGAGGTGCCCAGCGCTGGGACGTGGCCTCCCGCCACCCCGGGCAGCTCTGGGCCCTGCCACTGGGGCTTTTCACCTTCCCCTGGCACATTCCTGAAGAGGGTTTGGGAAATCCCTCCATGCCCTCATGGGTTTGGTGCTCTCTGCTCCACAGACAAGCCGGCAGCAGAGGAGGACGAGGGACCCGGCAGCCACACGCCCTACAAGATGATCCAGACCATCGGGCTCTCGGTGGGGGCAGCTGTCGCCTACATTATTATCGTGCTGGGGCTGATGTTCTACTGTAAGAAGCGGAGGAAAGCCAAGAGGCTGAAGAAGCACCCAGAAGGCGAGGAACCCGAAATGGAGTGTCTGAATGGTGAGGCCAGCACCCCCAGGGTGGGGACTTCCCTTATGGCCCCTTAACCCTGGGCTGGGGGGGCTGAGGGTGAGCAGGGAGCTCCCGGGGGCAGCAGGCTCCTGCTTACCCTTGGGGTCTCTTGCTCTTGGTTTTGGCTATGGCTGGTGGCAGAAACCTGCAGCCAGGTGAGAAATAGGCAAGGAAAAGGTGCCCAGCAAGTTGGTGTGAAACCTGCGTCCCAGCCCTGTGTCGAGGCTGTTCCTGTCTGCCAAAACAGGAGTAATGTTCCTGCTTTCCAGCACCCATATGTGGTGTCACATATGCCCTTTGCCAAGGGAAGGGCAGTACCCCTATTGCAATGTAATGAAGTAGTAGTGCTCTACCAGCCTCTTCAAACCACAGTTCAGCAGCTCCTGGTGCTGGAGGGGAGACTTTTCACTGAACAGTCCTGAGCTCTGCTGGGAACTCACCCTGTTGTCTCTGAAACCCACATCAGCTTTAAGCATCTACAACATCCTCCAACAAGGCACTTCGGAGCGTAACAAGTTGTCTGAAGAGCTACCTCCTTGTCTTCTAGCACCTCTTCCTGCACTGGAAGACGCAGCTCTCTGTAAGCCTGATCATGCCCGTGAGTGCCTTTTCTGGTTGCGCTGTCGCCCTTCTGAGATGGGGAGCCCCAGGCAGAGCTCGGTGCACCCAGCTTTGCAGAGTGACACAGCTGTGCTCTGTCCTGTTCCCAGCTTTGTGCCACTGCTTTCGGTTCCCTGTCTGCAGAGCCCATCACTGCAGAGCCCATCACTGTGGTTGGGACACGGGGATTGCTTTCCCCAAGCACCATGTTACATCTCTGGCTGCACCTCGTGGTGCTCAGTGTCCCTCTGTGGCTGTCCACAGCTGGCCTATACCTTTGCTGACAGCAAAGTCGGTGGCTTTGGCAAACAGCTGCCAGCAGCACCCGTTCCATGCTGGCAGCATGATATGCTACCCTGGTTCCTACCACCTTGTGTCCATCGGAGGATGTTCCCTTCTGTCTTGTGGCAGCTGAGCTGCTTTTTAACAGCTGTTCCATGAGACCCTGCAAAATCCCTGCTGGGCCCCATTGTGTACGAGCTCATGACTCCTTCAGTGAACCCAAGAGCTCTCTGCAGCATTGTTTTCATTTCCAGAAGCTGTTTTAGCTCTTCTCTGATGTCATGTTTGTCCTTGCATCATTGATCCCAGTAAGGACTTCTGAGTGATGGAGGTGCAGGCAAGTTTTGCTTCCCATGTAGTTCCCTGGACCTCCTCCTGCACCAGTTCCCCAGCACACAGCCATGTCCTGATCTTGTAGGGGTTGCTGTGAGGTCTTGGCAAAACATCACCGCTGGGTTTGTCTGCCGTTTTCCCTCTTGTATTGATACTTTGAACAGAGCCAAACTGCCAGAAGAGAAATCTGGCTGTGGGATGTCCTGGGAACAGGGATGCAGGAACATCTCTGCAGTTTTGTGCTCTGCTAGTGTCACCTCTGCAAGCTCCTCCCATGGCCAACTTGCAGGCAGCCCACTTTTACCAACAGACTCTGGCCAACATCCTCTTCCTTGGAAAGGATTTGTTTTAACCCTTTTTCAGGTTGTCTTTTTTTTTTTTTAATTATTATTTTGGCCCATGTTTATTATATTCTTCTTTTTATTCTGCCAGACTTTGCCTCTTTTTATTCCCTTCATGTGGAACCAGTTTAGCTGTCAGAGAGATGTGTCCTTGCTTGCTTGTAGCCCTCACCCAGTGGCCCAGATGTCTGCGCTCCTTTTTGGACCTTCCATAACCTTTCTTGGAAAAGTGGTTTGTGTTTGCTCTCAGCTCCGGTGGAGTGACCCCCCAGTGTCACTTCTGATGTGGTCCCTCTTTAGCTGGGCGACCTGAAATATCTCAACACCTACCTGATGACGAGTACTCCCTGGCTGGCCACCAGCTGACTTTTCCAGTGCCCTCAGGACCCAGCCAGATTTGACCTTCCTATGGATTTGCAGTGGTTCCTTCCTATGGATTTACTACGGATCGATGCACTCCTAACAAGTCAGTCACCTTCTGAGGTCACGTCCTTGGTGTGCCGTATCCTCTGCAGCAAGGGTGCTTGCTCTCAGTGTCCCTCTGTCTGACCGCGCTGCTTTTTTGGGTGAATACAGAGGGAGTTTGGGGAGGTTAACAGCTGTAGGGAGTGATGGGAGCATTTGATTTTCTGTATTGGCATGTGCTAATTTCTCCAGGAGATGCTCCTGTGGTGCAGGCAGGTGGGCAAAGCACGCCTCTACACTTGTAGAGGTTCCCCTCTGTGCTGCTGGATGCATAAATGAAACCTTCATCCCTCTGGTCCCTTTGTTAGCATCTGTGTGATCAAAGCTCTGTGAAAGATTGGGGATGTCTGTGCTCAAAAGCGTCTGCCGTTGCCGCCTGCTGGTGCTGTCTCTCAGCAGCAGAGTCCTTGCTCTGCAGCCTTTGGTATTTTCTTGGCACAGTTGCAGCGGTCTTGTATTATCCTCTTGGCTTCAGGCTTCTAGTCTTGAGACACCATCAGTCATTACTGCAGACAGCAGAGGGTCAAACAGACTCTAAGTGCTGGGCTGCTGACAATTAGCATAAAAACAGGGAGAGCGTAAGTAGCATTGAGCTTTGATTTATAGGGCAGATGGTGTTTTTCGCTATGGTCCTCTGTAAATATTACTCCAGCCTCAATCTTCACAGCGCCAAACCTACCCGTGACAAAGCCATGGTCCATGTCACTGTGGCCAGACCCGCTGAAGATGTGCTGGAGGTCTGGTACCTCTCTTGCATGCACGCGATGTAAGCGTGCGTGTACATGTGCTGCTCTGCAATACCCCCTGATGGAAATCATGGGCAGCGTGATTCCTGTTGGGGATACCTCAGGTCGGGCCAAGTCTTAATGTTGTGATTAAATTCTTTTGCATGGCCAGGTGTTTCCTTGATGCTCACTGCTGGAGCAGCTGAAATGGAGTGTGCACGGCAATGCAGGGTGATGCTGCACGTGTGTCACCTTAGCTCAGTGCTGCACCCTGCACTTTACATTCAGCTCATGGAAAATATCGCATCCTAGTGCCGGGTCTGATCCAAGCAATAAATGCACTAAAAGGCCAGGTTTGCTATCTATACAGCACTCTTTTCCAGGCAGCTTGTAGGGGAAACGCAGTGCTCTCTGCTTTCTTAAGGCAATAATGTTTTCTCCCGTTTACTGTCTTCTGTTTGTGGGCTTCCTAATCAGAAAGTCTGCTGGGGTTAATTGTAAGGACAGTGCTTCCTAGTGCTTTAATGCAGGTGGTAAAAGAAACTCCAGGCTGATCTGGTGTGACAGGTTCCAGATTACCAAGGAGGTGAGCATCACAGGAGCGGGGGGTCAGGCTGCAGCAGCCAATGCCAGAGGGACCTGGGGGTCTCTTGGGCATTATAAGACTGATCAGGGTCCTCTCTGCCTCACGCATCTGATCTGCTGCGGTTCTGCGGACTTCTGTCAATGGGCAGTTGGGATGTAGCCACCCCTTGGGGATGTCAGCGTGGCGTGGGACGGACAAGGCCAGATGGGGCCAGTTGGCTCTGGGACCAAAGGCATTGCTCAGCATCTGATTTCAGGGGTGGCTGCAGGGCTGGCGGAGATGGGGCCGGACATGGGCCCGCAGGGAGCAACTGTGGGGAGGGCAGTCCATGGCCTGGGGCTGGACATCAGGCTGGGGTCCTTGGGGTGTCCCCGGAAGGGGCTGACCTCCAGCGTGACATTACCAGCACAGCCTGGCAGGATGCTGAAGCCATGCGTGCGTCCCTTGCAGGCGGTGCTTTGCTGCAGAACGGGCAGACGACGGCAGAGATCCAGGAGGAGGTGGCCTTGACCAACCTGGGCAGCAGCTCTGGGGCCAGCAAGCGGCACAGCGCCACTGACAAGATGCACTACCCCCGTTCCAACTTGCAGACAATCACTACCCTGGGTATGCTGGGCCACCCCATCCCAATTCTCAGTGAGAAACTCATGGCTGAAGCCTCTAGCATCTCCTAGCCAGAAAACTCGATGGGCTGGGGCGCAGAAGGTCCTGCAGCCACTGGGCTTCCCAAACTTGCTGTCCTAACGCATGCTGTCCTTCCCCTGTGCTGCTCCGCACTTCCAGGCAGGGGCGAGTTTGGTGAAGTCTTCCTGGCGAAGGCGAAAGGTGCAGAGGATGGCGAGGGCGAAGCGCTGGTCCTGGTGAAGAGCCTGCAGACGAGGGACGAGCAGCTGCAGCTGGACTTCAGGCGTGAGGCAGAGATGTTTGGCAAGCTGAACCACGCCAACGTGGTGCGGCTGCTGGGGCTGTGCCGCGAGGCCGAGCCACACTACATGGTCCTGGAGTATGTGGACTTGGTAAGGGCCCCGCCAGCAGTGCCAGCAAGTGAGATGGGGGGACAGTGGAGGTGGCACCCTGCAGATGTGACGTGGTCCAGGCTGGTGGCACAGGGCGAGTGAGGTTGGGGAGGCCAGGCTGAGCTTATCAGTGTTCCCAACATCTGGAGGAGTCTCAAGGGGAATGGGGTTCTCCTGCAAGACCTGGAGGGGACTTTGTCCTTTCCCTCGTCCTCCTGATTTCTGGGTTGTGTCCAGGACTCAGCAGAGGAAGTGAAGCTGTGGGACTCCCCACTGCAGAGTGGCTGCAAATGTGGATTGCTGTTATGGGGAGCATGGACATGGTGGGAGAGGAAGCCTTTTGGGGTATGAATGACCTCCTGGAAGCATCAGGCCTGCTTGCCCTGATCTTGGCCCTTAGGGAGGTACTAGCTTGCCCTACAGGGCAAGGACCAGAAGGACCATGGCCCAGGAACGGAGGCTCCATGGTGCTCCCAGTGGGCCCCCCACATCAGGGCACTGGGGACCGATGAGCATGGGAAGGTTCTGCTTCTGAGCTGCTGTCTGTCTCCTAGGGGGACCTGAAGCAGTTCCTGAGGATCTCCAAGAGCAAGGATGAGTCCCTGAAGCCACAGCCCCTCAGCACCAAGCACAAGGTGAGAGCGCAGCTTCGGAAGCGCCGCGGGGCCGGGGACGCCGGGGAGGGCAGCCAGTGCCAACATCTCTCTGGGGTCAGGTGTCTCTCTGCACGCAGGTGGCCCTGGGCATGGAGCACCTCTCCAACGGCAGGTTCGTGCACCGGGACTTGGCAGCCAGGAACTGCCTGGTCAGCGCCCAGCGGCAGGTCAAGGTCTCGGCCCTGAGCCTCAGCAAGGACGTGTACAACAGGTCAGCGGGCAGCCCGGCGGGGGAGCGGGAGGGGATGGGACGGCGTCCATCTCACCGCCCGCCTTGTCCTGCCTGCAGCGAGTACTACCACTTCCGCCAGGCCTGGATCCCGCTGCGCTGGATGCCGCCCGAAGCCGTGCTGGAGGACGAGTTTTCCACCAAGTCGGACGTGTGGTCCTTCGGGGTGCTCATGTGGGAGGTCTTCACGCACGGGGAGATGCCGTACGCACCGCTGGCGGATGATGAGGTCCTAGCAGGTATGCGGAGCAGCTCGTGCTGTCGCCGGCATCGTGGCCTCCCTCCTTGGGGCCAGCGGGGCTGGTTGGTGTCCCCCCTCTCAGCACGGCGCCGGTCTGTCTGGGGAGGCTGTTCCAGCCCGTGTGGCACCTCTTCCCAATGCCTCTCTGGCCTTTGCTTCCACACCAGGGCTGCAGTCGGGAAAGACGAAGCTCCCACAGCCCGAGGGCTGCCCTTCCCGGCTCGCCAAGCTGATGCAGCGCTGCTGGGCGCCCAGCCCCAAGGACCGACCCTCCTTCAGCGAGCTCGCCACCGCCCTCGGGGACAGCCCGGCCGACAGCAAAGCCTGAGCATCCTGGCCCTTGCTGGGGAAGGACGCAGCGGGGCGGGCAGGGGGCCTGCGGGTGCCCGTGGAGCCCCCCGGCGCTCCTGCGGCCCCTCGCTGAGCCCGACCCCGATGCGCGGCACCAGCGGCTGCTGGACTCAAAGCACAAGCCAGTGTACTCCCCCCCTGCCCCTCTCCTCCGTGGGTCCGAAAAACCCGCGGGCTGCCGGCGTGGATGGCGCGCGGCCCCCCCCCTCACCCGGCGAGAGCTGGGCTCCAGCGCCAGGCTCTCCCTCCCCGCTCGCCACGTGCATATCTGTCCGTCCGTCCGTCTGTGCTAGGCATGCCTGTGGGCACGGGCCCGCCATCAGGAACACGAAGTGCCTGGCATATGAAGGAGACGCTCCACCACCTTTCCCCACGACCCCGTGCCTTTTTTTTGTACGACTCCCGGGGGCAGCGCCCCCCTCCTCTTCCTCCCCTAGCGCGCTGCCTCCTCCCCACCATAGTATTTCTGTTACTGGAACGCAGCCTAGAGTGGGTTAGTTTGTTTGCTTGAGCGGAGGGTACCGCAGCCAAGAAGGGTTGGGTTTTGTTGGGTTTTTATGTGCTGCTCTCAATAAAGAAGG
>VXAA01006208.1:16475-31242 GCA_013399115.1 Anseranas semipalmata | reverse complement strand
CAGCCCCGCGGGTGGGTTGCGGAGGCCGCAGCTCCCGTGGGGTGGCCGGGAGGAGGAGGAGGAGGGCAGCGAGGCGCCCGGGGACGCTCGTTGCTGGCACCACGCGTGTGACGCCCTCTCCTTCCCTCGTGCAGGCCTACGAGCTCTCCACGCTGACGGGCACCCAGGTCCTGCTGCTGGTGGCCAGCGAGACGGGCCATGTCTACACCTTCGCCACGCGGAAGCTGCAGCCCATGATCACCAGCGAGACGGGGAAGGCGCTGATCCAGACGTGCCTCAACTCCCCCGACTCGCCCCCGCGCTCCGACCCCACCACCGACCAGCGCATGAGTGCCACGGGCTTCGAGGAGACCGACCTCACCTACCAGGTGTCTGAGTCGGACAGCAGCGGGGAGACCAAGGTAACGTCCCCGTGCCTGCCTGGGGACGGGTCCCCTCTTGCTGCGAGGCTGGCGGCAGCGGGGGCTCGGGGAGCGAGGCGGGTGGCAGGCAGGTGTCCTGGCCCCAGCCCCAGCAGCGGGGCTCCCCACCAGCCCGGCTTGCCCCCTGGCCGGCTCTCGGCGCTGTTATCTCTCCCCGGGCGTCTCCATGCGCTTGCACTCATTGATAAAAATTTGATTCTGCCTCCATGGCCTTATAAGGCCTGGTTTCCCTCGCCAGAGTCCCTGGCAGGGCCCCTCACATTCCTTATAAGCTGCAGCTGTCTCTTGCTTTGGTGCTGTTTTGGAAGGGGGCAGGGAGGACATGGGGAATGGAAACATTTGGCCGGACCGACCATTTCTGCTCCCTGCCTGGCGTCCCTGCAGGCGCTGGCCCTTGCCTGCCCGTGCTAGTCGTGGCCCCTCGCCCGGGGTGTTGCGGAGGGCGCAGCGTCAGGCGGGGGCCCCGTTCTGCTGGAAGGTCCCTGCCCTGTCCCAGTCCCCTGGTCCGGCTCCTTGGGGCTCTGGCAAGAAAGCCGGCTCCGCGTCCCTGCCGCTTCCTTGGCGCTCTGGTGCCTGGGTGTGCGGGTGCCCGGGGATGGGTGGCTGCAGAGGCTGGGACGGGGCATGGAGCTCGGGGGCTGTGCTTGCAGCTTCCTGGGTCTGCACGTGGCCCGGTTGGGTGCTGCGAGTTGCCGCAGCTCTGCTGTACCCGTGCTGGTGGGATGGGCAGCGGGCTCGCTGCACCACCATCCTGCCCCTGGAGACCTCTGTGCTGTTGGTGAAATCCCAAAGGCGGCGAGCGCGGGCCTGCCCGCTGTGCCGTTCGGTGCTACGGGGATGCTCAGGTGCATGTTTGTGTCCCGTGGCAGCGCAGCAGCTCTGGTCGTGGTGCCGCTGGGTGCCCGGCGGCAGCAATTTCCACATGCCCTGTTCCCCGCACGTATGCGGTGCTGCACTGAGCAGGGGCTTGTTGCTGCCCAGCCCCACAAAATATCAGCGGGGGAAAAATACCAGCCAGGGATCCCTGCGGGTAGAGGAGTTGCGGTGGGCCGATGTGCTGGCTGGAGACCCCTGTGCTGGAACCCAGCAGCAGTCCCGCTGCCCCATGCTGGCACGACTCCCCCGGGTGCCTCCAATTCCTCGTGTGAGCTCTGCAGGCCCTTCCCAGCAGGCGAGGGAGACCACTGCCACCAGCAATCCCTCCCTTGTGCAGCCTGTGTTGGGAAGGACTTGGATCTCGGGGCTTCTCCTGGATGAAAAGGCCACCAGGTCCTGTGGGCGTCTTGCGATGAGGCAGGCTGCCTGGTGCCTGGAGTAATTCGGAGGGGCAGGAAGGGCTGTGCGTGCCGCCTGACCTGTCCCTGGCATGGGGCTCGTCCACGCAGTGTCCATTAAGATTTCCGCTGGAAATACTGCCAGGTGGCCCCAGAGGAAGCGTGCTCTTGTGGTGCGGTCGCTCTGCAGAGGAGGTGTCCTGAACGGGGCTTCTCTCTGCCCGCTTTCTGGTGCTCGCAGGCGGTGGTGATTTGTGTGGGGTGCCTCGTGGCCACGGCCAGTGTTTGGAGTGGGGCTGGAGGAGCCCTGTGCCTTCTGCTTAGCATCCTGGTGAAACCCTGGCCTGCTGAGTGTTCTTGTCGTGGCAAGCCTACCCAAACGTGGGGTTTCCCCACCGCTGCGGGGCTGGGAGCTGTTTGGGTCAGACGCCAGGTCCAGCCAGCAGTGATGCTCATGGAGCTGGGCAGCTGCTCTGTGGACTCAGCCTGCTGGCCCTCTGTAGGCACGGGACCTGCGGGCATTCGGCCGCAGCAGCAGAGCGGGGAGCGATGCAGCCCGGCTGCAACCTGCAGTCAGCAGCCCGGTGCTGTTCCTTTGCGCTGCAGCCAGCAGCGGCTGCGAGATCCTGCTGCTGCGCCAAGCCTGAGCTCCCTGCCGCGGAGCTGAGCTGGGATCACAGCAGGGACAGGGGGATGCTGTGCTCTTGGAACAGCCGCGCTGTTGTGTGCTGACCTGCGGCATCCCCGGGGGGCCCCAAAGGACACGGTGCCCTCTTGTAATCTCCTGGGTGCAGCTCTATGGGAGAAGGGATTTTAGAGCTCAGGGGCTCAGGGTTTGGGGTAAGAGCATAGGGGTAGCCCTGATGTGATGGTCTGTTTTGGAGCAGGGGGGAAAGCTGGGACTTCCTGCCCCAGCTGGGGTGTGGAGCAGGTGCTGAAGACCAGAATGGGATCTCCCATGTACCACCAAGGCCAGCTGTCCTTCAGTGTCCCCATGATAATGCTGGCTGGGGGGTCTGGGCCATGCTGATCAGCAGTGCCCCACGCAGCCCACGGGAGCTGTGGAGTGGGATCGCCTTGATTCCCAAGAGACAGGAGGTTCCTAGCATCCTCCTATGGCCCAAGCTGGGCATCCGATGGCCTGGGACGTGCCCTGTGGCTCACTTGTTCTGTGTGGCACGTGTTTTCAAGCATGCACAGCGGTGTGGGTCTGTGCAGACACCTCCTCCCGCTGTGCTGCACGTTGATTCCCCAGGCATCGCTCCGCAAACTGAAGCTTGGTGGCGAGCTGTGGTGGGAATGGATGTACGGCTGGATCAGGAAGGGGAGGACCTGCAGGGCCGCCCCAGGGCTCGTCTGTAGTCCCTTGGGTGGCCTGGGGCTTGGCTGCTGCTGAAGGCTGGCCCCATGCATGTAGGCTGGGCTTTGCAGGGTGCTGGGGTGAGCCAAGGTGCCCCAAGGGGCTGGGGAGCATCCCGGACAGGTGGGGAGAAGGCACTGGGTGTCCAAATCCCAAGGTCTGTCCCAGCTCCTTCTCTTCTGGGAGCTATTGCTCCCAGAGCAGCATCCCATCTTGCAGCCCAAGAGCAA
This sequence comes from Anseranas semipalmata, assembly GCA_013399115.1. Taxonomy (NCBI): domain Eukaryota; kingdom Metazoa; phylum Chordata; class Aves; order Anseriformes; family Anseranatidae; genus Anseranas; species Anseranas semipalmata. Next base: position 27,956 of record VXAA01006208.1, on the reverse strand, counting down.
CGCAGCAGAGATGGGAGGAACCTGTGGTAGGGTAGGGATGGGGTGTGCGTGGTTGGAGCCTGCTGGCTTGTCTTCTTTACTCCTCTGATCATACTGAGGTTTGCCCTCGTGCTTTTAGGGAGTCCCAGGCACCCTGAGTAAGGAGCTGTGCATCTTTTGGGATGCCTCCCACAGGCCCCAGAGAATGTAGCGTGGGGGATGCTCAGGGCCATGCCTGCTTGCAGACTGCATGCTGGGGGTGTGCAGCTGCAGGGCTGTGCGTGGGGATGAGGGAACCCGGGTTTTCCAGCTGGAAACAGGACCCCTCCTGCTCTGCCACGGCTCACGTGGCCCAGGGGGCTGTGGGGAGCTCTGCTCCCTCACCCACGTGCGGAGGGTGCCCGCAGCTTCCACGTCCCGTGTGGCGCGGCAGGAGTTTGTGGTTGAGCTAATGGAAAGTGCCTCTGCCGGGCGCCGCTCTGTTATCACATGCCTCTTCTAATTTGGACTTGGGGGACTGCGGTGCCAAGGCGGAGGGGCTTTGCTCTCCTCCCTCCCCGGGCCCTGGGGCAGGGCTGAGTGCCCAGGATTGGCTCCCCCTGTCTAAAATGGGCTGCCTTCCCTTTTTTAGCTGTTCGCGGAGCTGTGAATTCCTGGCTGCTGGCAGCCTGACAAGCTGGGAACAAGGCGCAGCACGTGGGAGAGCTGGGCCCACCGTGCAGCGGGAGGGGTGGGAGCGTGGCCGCCTTAACCCTTCCCAGCCGTGCCGGCAGGTCCCCAGGCAGCACCCCAAAGGGGGTCTGGAGGGAGGAGGCGTGCCAGGTGAGGTGTGGCCGCCTGGGGCGGCGGGGATCCCCCTCGCCAGGCCGCTGGGCTGGCTTGGCGCCTGCAGATCCAAGATCCCGCTTGGTGCCTGCAGAGGCTGGGAAGCTGCGTGCCCCGCAGCCTGCTCCTGCCTCGCTTCCTGGGCTCGGGGCTCCCCGGCGCTCACCTTTGGGCTGATTCCCCTCTCCCCTCGCTGCTTTTGGCCCGTGGCCGCCTTTAAGAGCCGGTTCTCAGCTGTGTGTTTCCTGCCGTAAGGGAAGCGGTGCGTGTTCCCGATGGGAGACAGGGCGTTTGCCTTTGTGCCCATCCCTGCGAGGGCTGCCTGTGCCTCTCGCGTGCCACGAGGCTGTTGTCTTCTTGCAGGCCATGGGGACTCCTGGCGAGGGGAAGGGGTGCTTCGTCCCCTGGTGCCTTGCAGGGAGGTCTCTCGGGGGACCTGCGAGGCCCTGGGCTTGTGTCCAAGCTGAGCTCTCTCCAGCTCTCCTAATGCTGCGTTATTGGGCACGGTCTCCTCATGTTTGCACGAGCAGCTCCTTTCCGCTGCCCTGGCTCTGCTCCGCGTGCTGGTAGTGGGCTGTGGGGTATGGTTTGGCACGGGGATGCAGAGCTTGGTTTGGGTTTGTGGGCAGATGTTGACCAGATCCAAGGGCTGAGCTGAGCTGTCACCATCTCTCCTTCCCCAGGATGTGCTGAAACCAGCTTTCACCGTCACCAATCTGCCGGGGACGACGTCCACCATCCAGACAGCCCCCACCACCTCGACCTCCATGCAGGTCAGCAGCGGCCCCTCGTTCCCCATCACGAATTACCTGGCGCCAGTGTCTGCCAGCATCAGCCCCAGTGCCGTCACCAGTGCCAACGGGACAGTGCTGAAGACTACTGGAGCCAGTGCAGTGACATCCGGGGGCCTCATGCAGATACCCACCGGCTTCACCCTCATGTCAGGTCAGTGCCGTTCAGGGTGGAGGACTGTGTCCGTCTGTCCGTCTCCGCACTTGGAGTGTGTTGCTGGCAGAAGTCCTAGCGGCAGGTGGAGGCCGTGGTTGCTGCTGTAGGGTGAACCTGGCCGGGATGCTTTGCTCGAGTCCAGCCGTGCCGGCGGCTGGAGACGGGTCGTGCGGTGACCGTTCCCTTAGGGCGCTGCGAGCTGGCCCTGCTGCTGGGAAGGGCACGGTGACAGGGAGCTGAGCGGGGACCCCAGGGCAGCACCGAGGAGCCTGGAGGGAGTGAAAAGAGCTGGTGGTGACGAAGCCTTTCTTTCTCCCTCCTTTTGGCAGGTGCTTCCCTTTCTCCGGGGACCCCTACCATTCCTCTCACTCAGTTACAGCCGCACTCCCTGGCTCTTTCCAGCCAGCAGGGCCAGGCGGTCCCGGGTACGGCTGGACAGCTGCAGCAGGCACAGCAGACAGTCTTCCGCTTCCCTGCCAGAGCTGGAGGGCAGATCGTGTCGCTGACAGGTCAGCACTCGCTTCTCCTCCGCTTGCTTCAGGTGTGGGGGGATGGAGGCTCCTGCGGGGGTCCTGGTCTTGCTCAGAGAGCTGACCCCAGCTGAGGTGAGTGCACGGAGGAGGCTGAGCGCAGGGCATCCCGGCCGTGGCTCCAGGGAGAGAAGGGAGGACAGGGCAGAGAGTGCTTGGTGTAGGCATGAGCAGCATCCTGGCAAATGCAGACCAGGGAGAGGCGGCAAGTTGTCTGTCCCCTGCCCCAGGGCTTGCCCTGTGGCTAGGGAATGTGGAGGAGATGGGTGCCTGGTGCAGCTGAGCTGGGAGGACTGATGGAAGGAGATGGCGGAGGCTCAGATGCCCTGTGGATGTGTTTTTTTTTGAGTGCCGGTGTTGGCTCTGAGCAGCTGCCCTTGCTTTTGTGTACCTGGATCTGCAGTCGGTCACTGAACCACAATGCAGAGGATAGGTGATGGAAGAGCCAGAGTGGTAGAGGTGCTGCTGTGTTGCCTTGTAGGCATCATCCTCGGTAGGAATTCCTTCTTGTGCTGAGTCGAGGCTCTCTGGGTGTTGTACTGGGGCTGGGCATGCCCCTGGCTGGGGTTTCAGAGCAAGGCTGGGCTCTCTGTCGTGGTGGCAGCCATCACCTGGGTACCAGCACTGAGGATGAGACAGTATTTCTTGTGTCCTGCCTGTTTGTGTCCAGCTCGGTAAGTCTGATGGCCCGCGTGCTTTCTTGGACCTCTTGTGGCTCCCATGGACCTAGGCAGACAGCGTGATCTGATGCAAGGGGGCTGGATTTCCCTTGTGGTCTGGAGGAGCTGAGAGGATAATGGACGTGTGTCTCTGTGGTGTGGTGCATGGGGACATGCCCGGTCTGTGGTCCCTGCTCTGACGTCCCTTGCTCTTTCCTCTGGAGATGGGACCTGCGCCCGAGGGGAGCTTTCTGTGCCAAGCTCCGTCTGTGTTGGTGCAGCCTCGCTGAGGAGCCGTGCAGCGAGCGGGCTGGGCCAGAGGCTGTGTGGCCGGGCCCCTGCGGCTCTGGGATGCGCACGTCACGGTGCCGGTGGCTGTGGTCTCTCGCCCCTGCCCAGGGCACCGTGCTGTCCTTGAGGTCACCGGAGCTGGGTGAGATGGCCGTTCCCTGAGCGCCTGGTGGAGAACGGTGCCGGGCTCCAGGGGTTGAAGGCCACGCGGGACCCTGCTGGCCTGAGCGTTTGGGTTCTCGTTCTGCTCGGTGCTGTGGGTCTGTCTCTGTGGGGCTGGTTGGGCTTGGGCGGTGCTGGGGCCCTCTCTTCCCAGCATCTTCTGCGCTGTGTCCTGGTGGAGCCAGGAACGGTAACGAGGGCCCCAGACATCCCTGAACAGTGCCTGGATGCCAGACAAAAGCTGCTCTGGCATTTCCTTTCCTCTCCAGAGCCCCGCAGGCCAGCTAACGCCTCCTTGGCCCCTGTGCGCCAGGGAAGAGCCTTCCCCAGCGCAGTGCTGAGCCACGCTGAGGAGCTCTGCGTGGCCAGAGAGGGATGAGGGCTGCAGGCTGAAGGGCTCCCTTCTCTCCCCAGGTGGTACCATGGCTCAGCAGGTCCCTGTCCAAGCAATCCAGGTGCACCAGGCACCGCAGCAAACGTCTCCCTCCAGTGACAGCAGCACTGACCTTACCCAGACCTCTTCCAGCGGAACAGGTAATTGGGACCTTAGGATAACCACATTCTCTCTTCCCTCCTAACCACTGCTGATACCAGCCCGTGCCAATAGACCCGGTTCCTGCCCAGGATCATTCAGTCCAACTCTATCCCAGTCTTTCTGACAGTTTCCCAGGTGTATCTTTCTCCTGTTACTAGCCCCAGTGCTATGCTACCTTTAGGTAGGTGCTGCTGTGCACAGAGCGCCTCAAAGGGGATTTCAGAGCCTCTCCAGATACGTTACCTGCTATTTCTTGCAACATGGAGCCAGGATCAGGTTGCCAGGCTCTTCCCAGTTTTCAGATGGCTTCTTATTGAGCCAGCATTACCCCTTGCACAAGGCATTGGCTCATATGTACTTGAGAGTTCATATATGTGCGGAGGACACCTCTGTTGTCCAAAAAAAAAAAAGCCAAAAAAACTGACTTTGGGTGCCTGGATGCGGGCCGAACCCAGTTCAACAGCTTACTTAACTTCCCCAGGAAACCTGTATCATGGGTTGAATTCAGTCCTGGGATATTTGCCTACCAGGCTTCTCCGTCCTCATCCTCACTGACAAAAGCTCTCCTGCCCATTCCCTGGGGTCTCTCCCTCAGAGCTTGGGAGGACAGGATGGGTATCTCCATGTGCCTGCTGCTCGTGCGCGTGGTGGGCAAGGGAGGGATGCTGAGCAGGCGCGCGAGCGTGGCAGCCTCCTGTAGCGTGGCTCACGCGTGGCTTGTCCCGCTGCCAGTGACCCTCCCAGCGACCATCATGACGTCGTCTGTGCCAACCACCGTGGGCGGCCACATGATGTACCCCAGTCCGCACGCGGTGATGTACGCGCCCACGTCTGGCCTTGCGGACGGTGGACTCGCAGTCCTCAACGCTTTCTCACAGGCACCCTCAGCAATGCAGGTGTCCCACAGCCAGGTCCAGGATCAGGGTAAGACAAATGTCTGGGTCAGTGCTTCCCTAGGTGCTCTGCCACCCTGATTTTTCTCTCTTGCATGTGTTTTTGGTGTATATTTGTTCCAAAGGGTTCCCTTCTGAGCAGTCCTAGTGCCTGTAGAAAGGCCTGGCAAGGGTGATGCTTGATGCGGGCTTTTTAGATCCAGCTATTCTCCTATGCAAAGGATTGCTTGAGCCATTTGCTGGGGGACAGGGTGAGGGTTGCTGGTGTGGGGAGCATGGCAATGGGGGGAGCTAGGAGACTGGAGAAGATGCGTAGGTGTGTGAGGGGATAAAGCAGTGCAAAGTCACGCATGTGAGACTTGGATGGGGAGGGTTTGTGCCAAATGCCCAGCATTTGGAAAACGATGTCATTTGTGTCATTCTCTGTGGCAGGTGGCGTCCCCCAAGTGTTCCTGACAGCCCCGTCAGGCACTGTTCAGATCCCGGTCTCGGCTGTCCAGCTTCACCAGGTAGGTGCAGAGTGGTGCTTGGAGGTGTGGGCGGGGGGACGTCCTTGCTTCCCCTGTGGGGCAGTGCTGCCCCTGATGTACGTCCTTTGTGGACCTGGGCGCTCGGGTAGGGCAGGTCCTCGGGTCTCGGAGAGCTGGGGAAGCTGTTGGTGCCACCCACCTGTGGGTCGAGGAGGTCTTTGCCTTCCTTGGGCAGGTGCCTAGAAGGGACGCTGCCACCCTGGCTGCTGGCACACCTGGTCTGAGGGCATGCTGTCCCCCAGTGCTTGCTCCTCCCTTTTCTCTCTAGATGGCTGTCATCGGGCAGCAGAGCAGCAGTGGCAGCAGCCTGACGGAGCTGCAGGTGGTCAACTTGGACACCTCGCACAGCGCCAAGAGTGACTGAGAGGCCTCTGCTGCTGGCCTTGTGCCGTCCCTGGCTTGTCGTGCCGGTGCTGGGGCTGGCAGCAATTCTTTCTCGTACAGACTGCACCAGTTATTTATTGTTGCCTTTTCACGTTTCCTTCATCCACACATGCACACACACACGCACCCACCCACACCCATACACACACACACACAGGCATGCGCGTGGGGCTGCAGGACCCACCTGGGGAGGAGCTGTGCTGGGGCCATGCAGGGCTTGGGGGCGTTCGGATGCTGCGATAGCTGTGCTTGTCTCTTGCCAGCCAAAGAAACTTGTCTCTCGAGGGGAGGGTGCACTCCGTGCTGTAAATAAGTACTGGGGGCTATTCCCAGCTGGAGGCCCTGGGTGCTCTGGGTCGCCTTGGCCGTGGGTGTTTGCTCTGCGTGGGGCTGGGGCCCGGACCTGTCCCACGGGCGCAGCCGGAGCGGAGCTGTGCTGGCCTCAGCAATGTGCCTTTGTGGGGGTGGCGGGTCCCGGCTGCAGCAGCTCCCCCCGGGCTCTGTAGGGGAGCGAGTGGCCAGCTTGGATGTGCATCTCTGGTTGGGCCAGGCCGCGTGGCCCCATCCTCTTTGTATGCACTACAGCAAGCCCTTTGCCCTCAGTGCCTCCTCGTTGGGCTGCCCGGCAGGTTTGCAGCCTGCCTGGCTCTGCCCCCGGCAGCCGAAATGGTCAGTGGGTGCCTGGGAGCTCAACGAGGCTCCGGAGAGCTCCTGGGGGGCTCCGCGGCCAGCCCAGCCCCACGCTCCCCTCTCAGCCCTTGCACTGCTTGCGGACTCCATACGCCCAAGGGGGACGTGGCCGGATCTTTCCCGCATCCCTCTGCAGCTCCAGCCGCTGCTTTCTAAATTCCTGTGTCTGATGCAAAGTGGAGAAGCAACTCAAGTGTCAAAGGGAAGAGCCCGCGGGGCACTGAGCTGCTGGGCAGGTGGCAGGCTCTTCCTGGAGCACCAGGGTGACCTGCTGGCCATCCTGGGCTGTGGAGGAGCCCCAGCAGGGCCAGAGGAGAAGGGCTTGGTCCTGCATGGGAGTTGCTGTGAATGGCTCTGCTACCTAGCCCTGTCCCTGGAGGGAGAGTGAGCAAGTAAGAAGAAGCTGCTGAATCCTTAGGGGAAGGAGCAGCTACTGTAACTCTTTTTTTAAGTTAAAGACAAAAGAAGCCTTGGGGAAAAAAAAAAAGAAAAAAGAAAAAAAAAAAGAAAATGACTTTATTTTTCTAAGTGTTAAACTCAGTATTTATGTAATTCTTTAAGGAATAAAAGTTTGGCTCCTGTACAGTTTTCATGGGGTTTGTACCAGGGGGATGGGAGAGGGGTGGGTGGGCATGGAGGCAGGAAGGGGGCCTTGCTTTTGAGTTTGTATTGTAACCTTGGACATGTTCCCTCAGCATTAGCGTTTAAGCTTCGCTCTCTGCCCACCAGCACGTGCCAGGGACTGAGCTGAACCGAGCCAGACGATTGTTTCCTACTTCCCTGCACTGAGGACTCCATACCCATAACTTCAGGTTTAATGGGCAGGAGGCAAGTGAAGCAGCGGCTGGTCTCTAGGAGGGGGAGCAGGGGCTTGCAGTGTGCCTGGGAGCCAGAGGTGGGCTGGGTTTTCTGATGGCCACTTCTGGTCCTGTGATGCTGGCTGTTCTGTCACTGCTGTTGGTGTGGAGCAGTGAAGGGACATCCCCAGTCCTCCCTGGGTGGCGAGTGACCAGCAGTGGCTGCTGTCCCTGCTCGTGGTGCAGGTAGCACCTCTTGAACTCCTAGCTGGTGATCCAGGCTGTAGTTTTCCCCCTCTACAGCCTCAGCTTGTGCTGCTCCTTAGTGCACAGATGTGGACGGGTTCCTTCTACGTCCCTCTGTGCAGCGAGCTCCCAGCATAGTCTGTCAGCCCTGGTTCTGCCATGCAGCCTGTGAAAGGCTCGTGGTGGCCCATCTGGTGACCTTGATGTTGCATGCTGCCTCCCCTTAGCATCCTTGCTCTGAGTGATGTGTGTCCTGCAGCTCAGAGCACGAGGGAGTGCTGCACCATTGCTAGGTGTATCAAAGCTGCTCGGTGCTGCTTCCGAAAAAGAAGGCTGAGTAGCTAGGAGTTCACCCAGGGAGAGAAAGATGGGCTTGGGGTTTACATTACCCTTTGCCCAAGCACATCGCCAGGGCCATGCTTTGCTCCGCTTTGCTTGTGCTGGCACTGTGGAGCAGAGCTGTGGGGCTGGGGTGGCAGGAGTGCCGTTGCGGGGCGTCTTGCTGCATCCCCTGCCTGGTTACCCAAAGGCAACTGCTGGTTAAACGCTAATGGTGTATTTTATTTAAGTGCAGACTTGTAAGAACACTTGTGTATCAGGGACGAAATGGCATTTATTGTGTGGTGACATTTTTAGTTCATTTTACTGGTTTGAGGGTTGTGTGTGTGTGCGTGTGTGTGTGCATGTGTGCGCGCGTGTGTGCATAAGTGTGTGTGGGATTTTTTTTCCCCTCCAGTTTCCAGGGTTGTGTTTCTGGAAGGATGTGGAAGTTAATCACAGTACTATGTACAGAGCTTTCTTTTGTATTAAAAAAAAAAAAATTACTCTTTCAATAAATGTTATCATTTTGTGCACAGATTTGGGGTCTTGGCCATGCTTTGCAGGAGGGGAAATCTTAGGGAAAACCCAGCATCAATGAATGGGGATCAGAGGCAGCTTCCTGCACCCACGTGTGTACCCTGGAGGGTGGGGGCTGTCTGGGCATGGTGTGGCAGAGAAGGGAATCTTTCCAGTGTCTCCATTGCCACCGCCTCCTGGGCAGTGAGACCTGACCAGCTTCTGCTTTGGGGGTCCCAGAGCCGGTGGGTGGGACAGGGTGGGCTGTGGTGGACAGCAGGGCCATGAGGGCTGACCCTTCTGACCGCTTGGGAAGGGGCTGGCGACTGGGGCATGGTGTGGGGTCAGAGAAGTACCTGCAGCTGAGGTGGTGTTAGATGAAGTGTCTACCTGATACGGGATGCCACAGACGTGATGCTGGCCAAGGCCCTGTTGTTGTGGGGGAGGCTGTGCAGCTGGTATCGCAGTCCCAGAGCGCCCAGACATGGTGTTTGATGTGTGCAGCAGCACCATCCCCAGGTCTTGGGGCTACAAGAAAGAAGAAACTGTGCTTTTAAGTGAAGTAGTTGAAAGGCTGCAAGCAGAATAGCCTCTCCTGACAGTGGCAAACTTCTGGTCAAGTTCTCAATTGAAAATGAGGTTGTTTCCCTGCCCCTCTTCCAGATCCATTACTTTTGGACACCTAATGGCTTTAAGGATGGAGCCTAACTGTTGTCATTACAAGGCACAGCACCAAGACTGTTGTATTCCCTGCAGAAAACTGCTGCGAGGAGATACGCCAATACTCAAAGCCCAAACTGGACCATCCTTGCCCGTGTTCAGGTCACGGACAGGTGCCAGTAGGCCCCTAGGAGCCAGGTCAAGGGCACACAAGGGATCAGTAAGTGGATAAAGGTGGGACAGAAAGCAAAGGGAGAGGGGCTTGTTGCAATCATCAATGCTGTTGGGTCAACAGCATCCCAGATAATAATGCAACTACCAGCCCCTATGTAGCAGGTACCATTTTTTTAGCATAACATAAGGAAAGTTTGGCACTGTGGTGGAGGGACTGCTCTGCAACTGTGCTACTGCTCACAGTGCAATTTGGAGAAAACAGATCCCAGCGCAGCAGGACAGGAGAAGATAGTACAGAAGGTGGTTAGGAGCAAAACATGCCTGAAATGGTTCCTTTGCTATTGAGAGGAGAGGTGTTTCACTTTTACAGGTCACACCACAGTCAGCCCCTTGTTAAGCACTCCTACACAAACGTGTCTCATGGTACAGCAAAACCTACGTCAGCACAAGTAACCCCATGCTATTTGGCCACAGGGGGCTGTGCATGATGTATAAAGCTCCTAACGTGAAGCAAGATACCACAGACATGATCTCCATTTGAAGGATGAAAGTCTAAGGATATAGTATCAAGACCACTAGAGCAAAGACACACACAGTGCATAAAAAGGTTTTGGCCTCACAAACAAGATGACTGTGCCCTGTCTGACCACCACCACTTATCGCTGGTGACGGTTTTGGCCGTGGGATGTCGCCAGCTGGTGCTGCCAGCTGGGTGCCAGGTTGCATTTCCCAGAGCAGAGCGTTAGCACCACCTCATGCTTGTGACATTAAACACAGCAGTGTTGCAGGTGCAGTACATGCATTAAATGACAGCTGCCAAGAAGAGAGAAAAATAGGGACGGTTGTGCATGTGCTATCAGCTTTTGTGTCGTTGTGTGGTGGTTAGGAAGTTAGTTTCCCCTTCATTAGTGCAAATATTCTGTGTTTATCTCCACATGAGATGAAGGGACTTGTAAAGGCAAAGCATGATCTAACAAAATACCACTTTGATCCCCTAAATTTTAACAACACCTTGGGAGTTAATGGGGGAGGAAAATGACATGTTAATGGGGAATACAGAAAGATTTCAAGAGCACCCACATGCTTCTGGAAAGAGAGGATCAACAGAGGTTACACGTAATAATGGAGAAATCAAGAGGCTGGCAGAGAAAGGCAAATATTTACAGTCCACCATTGGAGGCTGGTCCCCACAGGCTGATGCAGCACTGCACCGATTTATCCAGCCTCCTGCTAAATGCAGTTCTATTGCTTGTATTAATTGCTGATTGCTATTGTAAAACATGCAAATTGCCTCATCGGTTTCATTAGTACAAAGGGCAGAAATGAGGATGGCAGGTACATGTAGTTGCTCCAGGATCAAAGAAGAAAGCAAACTCTCACCCGTTTAGCCTTTAATTTTAATGTCTAGTTATAATTAAGACCAGCTAGATAGAAACCCGTACCTACTGCATTCAAGCCTTCAGGAATCCCAGGTCCCAGGAAGGGCTGGAGCAAAGATGTACCCTTGGTGGAAGAGAATCAGGTCAGGGAATACTGAAGCAAACTGGACATATGGAAGTCCACAGGCCCTGATGGGATGCACCCATGAGTGCTGAGGGAGCTGGTACATGTCATTGCGAAGCCACTCTCAGTAATCTTTGATCATTCATGGTAACTGGGAGAAGTGCCCAAAGACTGTCACTCCTATCTTCAAGAAGGAGGACCTGGGGAACTACAGGCCAGTTGGACTACAGGTCCAATGAAGGGCCATGAAGATGAAGGGGCTGGAGCACATTTCCTGTGAGGAGAGGCTGGGAGAGCTGGGGCTGTTCTGCCTGGAGACAAGGGGGGAATCCATCAATGTGTGTAAATCCCTTAAGGGAGGTGCAAAGAAGCCAGAGCCAGGGTCTTTTCAGTGGTGCCCAGTGCTGGGACAAGAGGCAATGGGCACAAACTGGAAGACAGGAGGTGCCACCTGGCCATCAGGAAGCACTTCTTCACTGTGCGGGTGATGGAGCCCTGGCACAGGTTGCCCAGAGAGGCTGTGGAGTTTCTCATCTCCACGGAGATCTTCAGAAGCCGCCTGGACATGGCCCCGGGCAAGCAGCTCTGGGTGGCCCTGCTTGAGCAGGGGCTTGGACGGGATTGCCCCCAGAGGTGCCTTCCCACCTCAGCCATTCTGGGATTTGTAGGCGACAGCCGCAAGGGCTGTCAAAGAAGGGCAGCACGGCCAGAGGCTTATTTTAAGACTTATATTTTATAATACGGGCACCACACAGCAGCGCGACTCCAGGGCCGCGCGGGAGCCTCAAACAGGCCCAGCGCGCCCGCACCCGCCCCCCAGCTCCCCCGCAGGCCGCAG
>VXAA01006207.1:782249-805469 GCA_013399115.1 Anseranas semipalmata | reverse complement strand
CCCCCCCCTCCACCCCATAATACCGGTAGGATTAAAAGGGAATAGGGCAGGTTACTAACCTTGCCTCCCAGGTTAGCTCAGCTGGGGTTTTCGGGGCGTTCAGCACCTCGCTCTGGTGTTTGACTTATTATTGTTGGGGGGCGGGAAGATCAGAGCAATGGATTTACAAAAAAAAATAAATAAAAATCCCCAGCTGTTTGCACCTTGCCAGCCCCCACGCCCTGCTCGGCCTGAGATAGGAGGCAGGTGGAGGGGAGGGCAAAAAAATGAATGCTCAGAGTCCTGCAGCGGTTTCCCTTCTATTTTACCAGAGCTCAGAAAGCGCGTGGGTGTTTAAAACTGAACCGTGCGCTTAAAAAAAATAAATAGAAGCAAATGCTTGGGTCACCCCGGTGTTACTATAAACCAAGGCATGAATCACGGTGCAATGCTAAGGCGCGGGAGCCGGCTCTTCTAACTCGCCCAGCAGCTGTGCTGCCAAGCTGCCGGTTGCGCAGCTCCGCGTAAATCCCAAATCCTTGCAGGAATCCGTGGAGCCGGGGCTGTGGAGAGCGAGGCTGGAGCTGGTGGTGTTTTGTAGCCTGGAAAAGGATGGAAGTGGCTTGGGCACTTGGGTGAATCAGACTTTCCGCTGCTCTTCTCGAGCGAGCGGGTGCGTTTTTAAAGTGGCTTGTGCTTTTCTTGGCCAGAAAGCTTGTCCCCTTTAAGGAAAAAAAAAAAAAAAAAGGTTCTGGATCAAATGAATGATGCTGTTAATTTGCCTGATGCATCACGGTGGCTGCTCCGTGGCCGTGGGTCCAGGCGTGCCATGAGGGATGCTGAGCCTTGTGCTCGGCGAGGGCACATCTGCAGGAGAAGCCACCAAGGAAATGGCTTTCAGCAACAGGCGGAACATCTGGCTTGCCGCGGGGCTGCGCTTTTAGCGGGACAGAGATGTCTCCTGGCTGGGCTGGGGCGGGACTGGTGTAATGCTTTGCAGCTGGGTCTGAGCGCTTTGATTTTTTTTCCCGAGGGCTGACACCTTTGAAAGAAATCCCTCGTGCACGTGGCGCCTCACTGTGTTTTTTTCACTACTTTATTCGCGTGGTTTCTGATAGTGGAGAGTTCCCCCCCTTGTAGAGGAGGAAACTAGCAGACTTTAATATATTAAGGCACTAAGGGGCTTGTTAATACCATAACTCGGCTTCTAATTATTTTTTCTCGGGGTGGAAGCAAGCCACGCTCAGCATCGTTTGCTGCGATCCATGGGAAGAGCCCTAACGGGCGTTTTTCGGTTTTGAAACCCGTGGTTTCCCATAGGCGATATTAATTCCTCGGCAGCAACAAAGAGCACGGGCACAAAGGCGTGCGGATGGGAGGCCGGCGCGGAGGCACAATGGCGAGCCCTGGCCTCCCGTGAGGCCAGCACGGTCCCCAGGGCGGGGGGAGCATCATGGGGAAGAGGCTGAGCGTGGATGCTCCGTGCGGGAAATAATTAGCCCGATTGTCCTCGTCGAGGCTCGAACGGATGCGAAGTGATGCCTTCATCTGGCCTTTTGATGGCGATCCATTCAATTTCTGTCAAGCTGCACGTCTCTCACGTAGGGGCTGGGAGGCCGAGGCGTTGCAGGAGGCTCGGTGGAGGGGCCGGGCTGGGGGATGCTGGAGGAGAGGAGGCAGAGGCCACGGGCACGTGAAACACGGAGGCATGGGGTGCGTGAAAGCGTGGCTCGCCCGCCGCCAGGATGCGCGTCGGATGGGTTACGTAGGCTCCTTGCAGCATGTATGGGATGTATGGCACGGCAGTGTGTCCGTCTGCCAAGGTGTCGGCAGAATGCGATAGGAAAAAAGCTGGAAAAGGGGAATCTAGGGCTGATGCAGAAGATGCGGCGTGGGTTTTCGGGAGGGGGAGCTCTATGGGAATGCTGCCTACGTGGAGACAGTAAAAACTCCTGGAGTGGGGAGGCGGCTATTTTAGTTAACCTTTTATAGATGCAAATTTCCCTTTTTTTCCCCAGATTTTTTCCTTCCACCCACTCCAGTGAAGCACGGGAGCGCGCCCACACTGGCTCTCAGCAGCTATAAGGCATGAGATGAGCTACTTCTAAATATACTGCTTGAGCCTTTCGAAAGTCATCCCTGACCTCAATTTACCTGGATAGGTGTCGATAATGAGTGATGAATATGCATTGCAATCCCTGATAGCTTTCCAGCGTGGTGAAAAGAAATGATGAATTAGGTCTTTGTGAAGCGCCGGGAGCAAAACACGGGGTTTCTGTTTCATCCCTGCTGCAAAGTTTCCTGGAGCTCGGGGCAGGCTTTTGTGATTTATCTGGGTTTGGGCTCAGGTTCCTGATAAGAAGGTGCACACGCCGTGCCTGGCACTGACCTGGCGTTTTGGGAAGTGCTTCCTGGATCTGTAAACGCATGCTTTTTCATGCTGCAGGGGAACCTGGATCGTTCCTCTGGCAGCAAACTGAACGGGGGAGAAATTCCTCAAATACAGGTGTTTTTGCTGCCCTTTGGAGGCAGCATGTGTGCACACAGCACTAGCTCTGGAAGCGTCTTGGTTTTATCTGTCTGGAGCCAAAAAGGGGCATGAACAGTACCCAGTATTGTCCCTATCTTCATCAAGCACTATTATTTTAATGGCCCCAGATCCTCTTGGCTCTGATCTTTGAGATTCTTTGTCTGCTGGTGGATAGAGAAAGGAGGAGTTTGTCAGTTCAGGTACAATTCTTTTTTTTTTTTCTTCAATTTATTTTTGTGCAAAAAAAAAAAAAAGACTGGTGCCCCAGAGTTGTTTGGGCACGTGAGACTGTTTCTGTCTGCTCTAAACAGAGAGGAAAAACCTTTTCCTCTGGGCACACCTCACAGCCCCCTGGGTACCCCAGCATGCAAAATCAGCGCCTGCCCCTGAAGTCGGCAGGAGCTGGCCTGGGCTTTTGAAACGCGGCACCAGGGAGATGGATCGCACAAAGGGAGCAAGTGCGAGGGCAGCTCCATCCTGAGGAATGTGGGATGTTTAAGGAAAAAAAAAAAATCTCTTTTGGATAGTTTTGTCATCTCTTGTCTGCTGAGTCACCCAGACAGATGATGAGTGGCTCTTTGCTGTTCTGGTGCTGTAATTCATGGCCTTAATTCGGTTTCTTTAGCCGCTGGATTTTTTTGTTTGTTTGTTAGAAGGGGAAGGCGATCCCACGTGCTTCGCACGCTCTCTGCATACCTCCCGGTTTGTCCATCCTTGAGCAAAATCCACCCCAGCCCACTGCCTCCATCCCCCGGCAGCCTCTCGCATCCCTGAACCATGCTGCATCCCACCTGCCCCACGGCAGGGAGAGGAGCTGGGGCGGGCGCGCTTGGCCAGCCCATAATTAAGCTGCATTTTTACGGCGCTGCCATCAGCTATTCACTCCCTGCATTCCTTTCCCATGAGATCTCCAGGCTTGGGCGGGTTGAAGGGGAGATGAGAAATTCTCTGCCTTTGCTGGGAGGGCGGTGAGGGCTCCCCGCACGTGATGCTGGGCGGCATGAAAGGCGGGTGGCTAATCCAAATTCCATTAGGCATCGTTAAGGTCTTCCTTTCCTGCACGTAAAGTGCTTGGCTCGGTGCCTTGGCCTTTCGGATGCGTAGCGCCATGTGAACATCGGAGAGCGGAGGTGATGTGGGAGGCAGGGCACAGGGATGCTGCCGGCGCGTGATTTCTTCTCAATTGAACCGGTGCATTTACTTTCTAAAGGATTTACAGGGAAAAGCAACTCACCTGGGCAGCTGATCTGTCTTCATTTTGGTCGTGCAATTCTGTTGAATCGGAGAGGAGTTTCCTTTAACTTGCCAAGTCATCACTCTGGATTTATTTCCAGCTGTTTGGCACAGAACTCTCTTTATGACAAAAAGTGAGCAGCTTAGGTTCATGAGAAAAAGGGCTCAGTTGCTTTTGTATATCTGCTTTTAAATGCTGATGGTTCTGCAGCTGACTAATCATGCTAAAGCTCTGCTTGTCTTCAGAAGAAAAACAGTTGGTTGCATTTGTGTGTGTTCAGCTTAAAAGGTAGCAAAACTTTTTGAGAAGTTTCTCTCGGTGGGTGGAGATCTCGGTGCAGACCTGGTATTTCAGCACGGTGGCCACCTCTGAAAGCAGTCTTTGATTTCTTTTTTTATTCTCACCACCCAGTTGGTGCTCACTGTCTGGCGTGCTGTGAGTGCAGAGGGATGGGCAGGAGGTGCTGAGCCGGTGGTGGAAAAGCTGACCGAAGGCTGAGTTTCTTCCCTCGGATGGTGCGGTCTCTCTTAGAGGAAAAAAAAAAAAAGACAGGGCTGCTTTTGGCCATCCTCTAGGTTTTCATAGCATTGGCCAAACCACAGTGAGAAGGGGCTGTGTTTGCCTTGATTTTTGCAAGTGGGGAAACTGAGGCACGGAGGTCCTGCAAGGAGCCTGGGGCAGCCGCAGGTTCCTTGCTTGCTTTGCAGCCAGCAGGACATTCTCCTCTTGTCAGGACTGAATTTGGGTCAGCATGGCTTAGCTGGGGCGGTTGTCTCACTCCTGACTGGCGGAGCCATCCACCATCTGCCCCTGCTCTGACGTGTGCTCGTTCAGCAGATCCCATTGCGAAAATGAGTTGGTGGGTTCACCTGCTGAGGTTTTGGTTGTCCAAGCTTATGAGAGGGGGGTGTAGAGGAGATGCTGCAGAGACACAGGAGGTGCACAGGGAGCTGAAGCTTTGGGTTTTCTCCAGCTTCCAAAGGACCTGGAGGGTGCTGGCTCAAAAATCAAGTGCCATGCAGGGTCAACACAAGATGAGCTCGTGGATTAACGGCTGCTTGCATCTTGCTTTCTCCTCTTCGTAGCTTGTGGGCCGCAGCTTGCCAATTCCCCCACCGTGATAGCGATGGTTGGCCTCCCAGCCCGTGGGAAGACCTACATCTCCAAGAAGCTGACTCGCTACCTCAACTGGATTGGTGTCCCAACAAAAGGTGAGGCTTTCGCCGCCTGCTTGGGGAAAGCACCAGGTTCAGGTCCTCAGAAGATGCTCCAGGAGCTCAGTCCTGTGCGAGGTGGTGGGGCATCTTGCAAAGATCCCATGGGCTTAATATCCACATTCTCGTCTCCCTTCTGCTACAGTCCAGGTTCTCCTTTGCTGTGGAGGCCAAGGGATGTCCCTGAGCCTTTTGCTCTAAGGACACCTTTTGTTGGTCCATGGCTAGAAAGTGGGAGCTGCACAGCTGAGCTGTGCTGATGCACGCTCCTAGTTTTGATGTTTTTTGCCTTTCCCGTGCAGTTTTCAACGTGGGGGAGTATCGCCGCGAGGTGGTGAAGCATTACAGCTCCTATGACTTCTTCCGCCCCGACAACGAGGAGGCCATGAAAGTCAGGAGGTGAGCGTGGGCACTGCATCCTCACTCCAGCCGGGGTCCCAGATGGGTGCCAAAGCTCAAGGTTGGCAGCGGGGTTACCCTGTTTGTTGGGGGGTGACGGATGGAAGGGCTGGGCTGGAGCTGGAGATTTCCCTGTGTGCACAAGGGTCATCTGATGTAGAGGTGCCAAGAGCTGAAAATTGAAGCTGTTGGGGCTTGGTGCTTGAGGGTCCACAATGCATCCTCCATCACTGGTACCTTGAGGTCACCTTCAGGCTCACCATGAGGTCTGCAGTGATGTTGGCCTTTGCTTCTTCATCTGTCATCGCTGCTGCCATGAAGAGCAGCATGGCGTGCACGGTGCTCAGTTTTTCAGTAGGTTGAGGGTGTCTTTCCCAAATGCCCCTGGGATGGGGGAATGTGGCCAGGTTTGGGGCCCCTCCTCACCTCCTTTGCGGGGCTTTGCGCGCTGTGCACCACGAGCATCACAGAGGACATCTGGACCACGGGGCTCTCATCTCTTTTGCAGGCAGTGTGCCCTGGCTGCCTTGAGGGATGTCAAGCTGTACCTGACAGAGGAGGCTGGCCAGATTGCGGTAAGAGATGCCCTCTGTGGTAGTTGGCCCTAGTCCTCGTCCCGAAGGTGCTGTGCCCTGTGCAGTTCAGGGCCACGTCACCTGCGGGAACAGGGTCGCTTGCTCACAGCAGGGCTGGAGCTGGCCCCGATCTCACAGAGAGATGGGGAAGTTGGGACTTTCCAAGCTTGCCAAAATCTGTGTTGGGGATGAATAATCCCGTCCTGCTGTGAGGTTGTGGTTCCTCTGCTCGCTAACCCCCCGTGAGATCCTTCGGGCATTTTGCATCCTCTCCACTCTGTCAGCATCACTGGTGTAGTTTGCATTTAAAATGTGATGAGGAAGCTGTGAATCTTATGTAAGCTGAGAAAGTAGCTTTTTTAAAACAAACAAACAAAAAAAACTTTTCTCATACATCCTACGGAATATTTTGTGCTCCCAAACCCCAGCAGTTCATCAGTGAATGCTCTGGGGTCCCCCTTCCATCTCTTGGGCTATTTTAGTGCATCTGTTGCTTCTCCATTTATTTCTGGGGGGCTGGGTTTCAATGGAAGGAGCACTCAGACTGTCACATCTGCCTGCAAGTGGAAAGGTGGAGATCTGGAGGAGGTTCCTAAAAGTTCCCTGAGAGTAGGCAGCTGGGAGATGAGGAAGGGTGTTACAAAATGTCCTCAATGAGAGAAAAGTGTGTGGCTTGTGTGAGCTCAGCTTTTATGAAATATCCACTAATCCCCCTGGATTTAGGTTGAGGAAGGGCTTGGTGAGAAACCAGGCATCCTTGGTGCTAACCAAAGTCTTTGTTTTTAAAGGTTTTTGATGCCACCAATACCACGCGGGAGAGGAGAGGAATGATCTTAAACTTTGCAAAAGAAAATGGGTTCAAGGTTGGTACCATGAGGCTGCTGCCCATGTTTCGTAGTCCACATTAGTGTATTGATGTTTATTTTTTCACTAATGTGTTGTCCTCGTGGTGCTCCAGTGTAAGTGGGGTTTCACTGCTGGATTGATCAACAATGTGAACCTTTCCTGGTCCTGAGCCCTGGAGAAGGAAAGGATGGGAGTGGGGTGGAGGGAAGAGCCCTGGGTGAGGCAGGGAAGGAGGCTGGGTTAAACAAGAGCTTGGTGAATGTTCTAAGCCTTGTTGCTGGCCTTCGGGTGAACTTTGCTTTGCTTTGCAGGTGTTCTTCATTGAATCTGTCTGCAACGATCCCACGGTAGTTGACACCAATGTTAGGGTAAGCATGGAAGCAGCTTGCTTTTGTTTTCCCTCATGTAGGATTTTCCACCTGTTTCCAACTGGTTTATCAGAAGACATCTGACATCTTGCCAGGCTCAGCTGAGGGTTAGGAGGTTTTTTATCTTCTTATGACATATTTGTCATATTTGTCCTGGGATGATAAAGGAGCCTTTCCAGGGCTGCCTGGAAGTAGTGAAAATAAAAGTTGTAGCCTGCCCCCAGCTCCCTTCCACTCTGTCTGCATTTCTATTAATGTCTAACTTGATATCAAGGAAAGACGTGTATTTAGGATACTTCAGTGACCCCAAAGTCCTTCTTTTTGGAAACGATGGGTGTGGTTAAGGGTTTAAATCCCATCAGAGAGCGGTCAGACTTGGTGTCTTCAGCCACATGCAGCTTTACGGAGTCTGCTTTGAGACGAATTGCAGCTCGGTTTGGAGGTTTCTTGCCACTAGCTGAGATCTTGGCTGGGGGAGCAGCATAAAACATTGCTTACTTACTCCTTTGGGAGCTGCTGGAGCTTTGATTGCCCACCAGCAGGAATGCTTCTTTGCCCATTAGGCTCGTCTAGGACAGATAGACGCTAAATGGCCTACCTAGGTATGATTAACGTCAATGGAAGCGTCCTTTCCTCCCTCGGGCTGTGCTCCAGCCTTATCTCTAGTTGTACATCTGCACTTTGCAAGCTGTTTTACAGCATCTGGGAATGTGTCACAGGATATCCAAAGTCTGCAAGAGGCTTTTTGTTGGGTTTTGTTCTGCCCCCAGGACGGGCTCCACAATGGGCACCAGGATAGGGGCCAGCACATGGCGTTTGCTCCTGCTGGGAGCTGCTGCCCTGTGGCTTGTTGGGCAGTTGCACACTGTCTTGTCCCTGATGCTGCTAAAATGCTCAGCTTATTTTATTTATTTTATTTTTCCTTTGCAACACCCTGAAGCTGGATTTCTGCAGGATTTAATCCTTTCCTTTGATGGAAACTAGCTCTTGAAGGGGAAAAAATGAACCACTATCTGAGTGTAGATTTTTTTTGCTCCATGGGGCGCTTGCAGATGAATAGTGCTTTTCGTGCTGGGATCAGCGCAGAAAATAGCTGTGAGCCCGGGGTGCTGCTGCACATATTGCTTGGTCGTGTTATCCTGTTGGTTTCAGTATTGCTTGGGATGTTACTGATGTGTAACACTGC
Source organism: Anseranas semipalmata (assembly GCA_013399115.1). NCBI lineage: Eukaryota > Metazoa > Chordata > Aves > Anseriformes > Anseranatidae > Anseranas > Anseranas semipalmata. Next base: position 797,138 of record VXAA01006207.1, on the reverse strand, counting down.
TGCTCAAACCCAAATCTTCAGGAAGGACAACCCATTAAAGTAGTTCAGGCAGAACTTAGTTTGTTCTGAGTTCTGGATATTCCTGTGGCCCATTTCTAGTGTCTTTCTAGTGTGCAGTCATGCGGTGGTTTATACCAGATTTGATCCCTTTGTGTTTAGCTTTGGGTCTCGTTCACTTCTTTTCTGTATTGTAATATGTGATGGCTATAAAATGGTTTAGCCAATAGCTGGGTCTTGGCAGGACTTTGAGTTTAGCATGGTCTGACTGTCTGAGCCCTGCTGCACCCATAGCCACAGATGGGGCAGCAGCCTTCCCTACCTGCTTGGAAAGCTTCCTAACCACTCCTTTCGGTGTGTTTTCTCCCCTGCTGCAGGAAGTGAAATTGTCCAGCCCTGATTACCGGGACTGTAATTCAACCGACGCCATGGAGGACTTTATGAAGAGAATCAATTGTTACCAGGCCAGCTACCAGCCACTCGACCCCGATGACTACGACCGGTAAGAAACTTTGCTGACTTCTGAATGGGCTGGCTTTGAATGCCTTTTGTCTCCCAGGAAAGGGGTAATGAAGTATGGAGCTGTATTTCACTTCCTCTTCAAATATGTGACTGTGCTAGAGTAATGTATGGCCCAGCCTTGCTGTAAATTCATGCTTCTTCCTTGAATTTGCAATGCTGTCTTCTCCAGCCCTATGCCAGGGAGCTGGGCATTGAAACCTTCCCAGGCTCTTGTGGGTCCACGTGTGCTGGTTTCAACCATATTCTGCAGGCCTAAGTACAAAGGGTTGGGCAGGCGGGCTTCAGCGTTTCTGGGATGCTTTTGTCATGGTCCCAGTTAAAGGAAGGGATTGCTTCGATAGGCTCAAGGTTGAGCAAGTCCTGTGGTTTCCACCTTCGCTGTCCTGCATGACCGTGTGGGCAGCCAGTCTGCAACATTTTAGCTCCCAGCCTTTCCACTGCTCACAAATACATCTGTGTGCCCTGCGCAGATAATCCTGGTTCAGCTGAGCGCTGTCATGGGGTGGAACTTGCTCCCTGCTAGGTTTAATCCTCTTTACTGCTGTAAGGAGGAATGGCGATTACACTGGTGTTACTTAGCTCTTCATCAATTGCCGTTACCTATCGGCTTCCTGTTGAAAATAGCCCACAGGAAATCCTTTTAGCTGGGTGATTATATTGACTGAGATACCTCACGAGGCTGTTCTGTGGGGGTGGTGTTTCTGCTTTCCCCATTGGCATCCCCCTCATCCTTGCTGTGCTTTCCCTAGGGAGCTTTCTCTCATCAAAGTCATCGACGTTGGCCGGCGGTTCCTGGTCAACAGGGTTCAGGATCACATCCAGAGCAGGATCGTTTACTACCTGATGAATATCCACGTCCAGCCCCGCACCATTTATCTTTGTCGGCACGGCGAGAGTGACTTCAACCTCAAGGGGAAGATTGGAGGTGACTCGGGCCTCTCCAACAGGGGCAAGAAGGTAAGGGGAAAGGAATATTCCCCTGTGGCTCTGTAAGTGGTTTGGCTGTAGGAGATGCCATGCATTGAGCTAAGTGTGTATTTGATGCCACCTCGGGTACTCAGAGGATCCATCTGTAGGGCTGATTAAATTTGGGCTTGAGCATGGCCTCAAAACAAGACTCTGCAGCCACTGGCGTTGCGTGCAGTTAAGAGTTGACACAGGCTAGTCTGCAAACCTCTCTAGGAGAGAATATCTTCGTTGTTCAGGTTGGTTCAGACCTAGCACAGGCAGAGCGGAACGTGGAAGGACTGCTGCCACCCTTCGGTTGAGCTAGCCAACTCCAAGGGTGCCTTCAGTTCACTCATTAATGATCCTTCATGGACATGGTCAAGGGAGCTGTTCTAGGAAGGGCTAATAGCTATTTTGGCTTACCGTTACCATTTTGAAGTCCAAATAGAGTCAGCTGAGGTGTGACTGTTATCAAGGACTGCAGGATACATCAAGTTAGCTCTCTGACAAATAGCTGTGGGTAAGGATAGTCTGGGATCTTTCACATCATCATAGGAGAGAGTAGTCTGTGATGTGGTTTCTTGGATGCTGATGCTGCTCCTTGATTATATTAGGTTGTAGCTTCCTCTTCTGCAGTTCTTTCTGTTTGCATGCCTCTCATAGCTTTTGGGAATAAATGGTGCATGAGGCTGTTCTTCACCTTAGAGCAGAAGGCCAATCCATCTGCCTGTGGAAGGCAAAAGAGGTCCTGGAGAAGACTTACTGGGAAGCAGGGAGGAAGGCCCACTGGGAAGCTGTGGATCAGGAATCAATCTCTTCTTTATGTCCTACAGTTTGCGCAGGCACTGAGCAAGTTTGTTGAGGAGCAGAACCTGAAGGATCTCAAAGTCTGGACCAGCCAACTAAAGAGAACGATCCAAACAGCAGAAGCGCTCCAACTGCCCTATGAGCAGTGGAAGGCACTCAATGAAATAGATGCTGTAAGAACCTTCGGTTGCAGTAGGAAAAGCTGGATTGTGCTGATTGTGGGTTGGCAGAGGGGGTGGTAGCACTGGCCTTTTTTTTTTTTTTTCCCTCCCCCTCCTCTTGCCTAAATCTCACATTTTATGGGGGGATTTTCTTTCTGTGGGGAAATGGTACTTTACCTGCTCTGGTACTCACAACTTGGCATTGGATTTTACCTCTACTTATGCAGAACCTTCAAGATGTTGGCTTGAATGAGTAGGTTAAACTGACTTTTGCTTGGAACTGTGCTGTATCTGATCTCTTAGACGATTAAAGATAAATGCCTTGGAAAAGGGGTTTGCATGTCAGGTGGGCTGATTTGAGCACGGCCAGTAACCTCTTGGATGTCCTGTTCTTGCAGGGTGTGTGTGAAGAAATGACTTATGAAGAAATCAGGGACCAGTATCCAGAGGAATTTGCTTTACGTGATCAGGATAAATATTACTACCGCTATCCTTCTGGAGAGGTAGGTCTGCAAGGAGACCTCCAGAAATGTGGTTGTTATTTGAACATGGCCTACTTGTTTTCATACTGTCCTCTACATCCAGAGTAGGAGAGTAGAGAAGAAGCAGATGCTGCTAGAAGCTAGAATCAAGAAGGGTCAGAGCTCCCATTTACCTTTTGCTTTGAGCTCTTGTGATATTGTAGTAAGTGAAGATCTCATTAAGAAGCACAGCACTTAGCAAACAGTCCCACTGACTTCATAGTAAATTATTTGGAAACGTCCAAAGGCCTCCAAGTCCAGCCTCCTTCATTAAGTCCACTCAGTGTTGTGCTGCCCGGGTTTTTCCCTTTCTTTCATTTCCAAATTAATAATTTCAATCCCCGCTCTCTGCGTCATTCACTGAGGGTTGATGTTGATATCTCTGTTTGTTCCTGGCACGAGGAACACTGTCTTCTTTCAAGGTGTGACACACTGAGGTGGGAATTGACGTCAGTCATGGATGATGCTTTAGGTTGTGAACTGGGCTTTTTAGCCCCAAAGTAAAAGTCATATACATAGACATTTGGGAAAAATAAATATTTGGAGACATTTTAATGCCAGTGTGTCTAACAGGACAATGTCAGGGAATGGCTGGCACTGACTCTAGGTGTCTGGAGTTCCTTCTGGGTACCTATTGTGGTTCTTTATGAAACCCTTCAAAACCCTGGGGATTTTCAGGATGTTCCATACTTGAGAATTTATAAAACCCATAGAAAATCAAGTTTCAAAACAATAGAAAGACACTAAGTTCAAAGCTTCTGTGCAGTTGTTGCTTACCTCAATAAACTCTTCAAAACTGTAACTGAGACATAAATGGTTTCTTTCTTCCTTTGACCAGAAGTAGCCACGTTCTAGAGTAGCCTGAAGATGAGGCATTGTTGAACTTTGCTCATTTTTAGCAGTAATTATGCTGGTTTAGTTTAGTCAGAAGCATGAAATCAGTAGACGGACCAAGATAATGACCATTGTTCCTTGTGAGGTCCTTGTTTTCCTTACTCTATGCCTATATCTCCCTGCCCTTCTGTCGCAGTCCTACCAAGATCTGGTGCAGCGCCTAGAGCCGGTCATCATGGAGCTGGAGAGACAAGAGAATGTCCTTGTGATCTGTCACCAAGCTGTCATGCGCTGTCTCCTTGCTTACTTCTTGGACAAAAGTGCAGGTGAGCTCTGTGACCCTGAGCAGGGGGTTGATCCTGCTGGAGGAGGGATGACAGATGGAGCTCTGAGGAGATGAGAGGTGTTCCTGTCCATGCAGTGAGTGGAGCATGCATTTCTTTGGCATGGGATGGCTTCAGTGTTGAGGAAGATGTCTGAACCTGCTTTTGGAGAGGATGGGATAACCCTCCTGCTTTGCTTTCTCTGCAGATGAAATGCCCTACCTGAAATGTCCTCTTCACACAGTGCTGAAGCTGACCCCGGTGGCCTACGGTAAGTGTGGTGTTTCTCCTCAATGTGCCCAGGTATGCAACTTGCACCTCCTCCTGAATCCAAGCCTCCTCTGGGAGGTGGGCAGGGGTCTGGGGTGGAGCACCTTGTAGCATCCTGCGCCTGTTGGGTTTTCTGACGGCCTCTGTCTCCCTTTGCTCCCTTCTGCAGGCTGCCGGGTGGAGTCCATCTCTCTGAACATCGAAGCCGTTAACACCCACAGGGAGCGGCCAGAGGTGAGTGTTGCTCTTCCTCATCCATTCCTTGGTGTCCCCCTCCTTTCCCCTGTGGTTACCCGGTAGTGAGGACACCCAGGGTGGGCATGGGGAGATTGCTCAGCCAGATGCTTGGAAGTGCCACTGGAGGACTGGAGCATCACAGGGGTTCTTGCTCTGCAAAGATGTGGCTGATCAAGGGTTTTCCAAGGGAAAAGGACTCTTGCATGTGTCTGCTTCCCAATGTGTTTGCCCAGATCAAAGCTGAGCCAGGGAAAGGTCCTCCCTGGTCTCTGACTTTCACCTTTGCAGTCATCTGCTTGCCCATACGGGGAATGGAGCACTGGATGGAGAAGGTGACTTCTCCCAGCTGTCCTACCTGGCTGTCAGAGCCCAAGCTCAGCGGCTGGTCCAACATCTCTGGCCTTTGTGGTTTTTCCTGGCATGCCTGTGACTCCGTGTGGCTACCAGAGTGCAGTTCTGTAGGGTGCTGGGCAGGGGGTTGCCAGGGGAAAAAGACCTTTTGCATGGAGGAAAAACCCCATAAGGTCTGGTCCGTGTGCCATGTGCTCCACCAGGAGCTCAGAGGCCAGAGCAAGGGGATGCCAGCTCAGTGTTGGGGCTGGACAGACCCCCAAGGGGGACCCTGGGGACCCCATGTCCCAGCCACTGGGACATTCCGAACTTGCACGTAGCGGTGATGGGTCCCAGCTGGGTGTTGGATGGTCAGATCCATCCCCTTTGGGGCCACATCTGCTTTTCTTCACTTCCTGACCTGAGAGGGCTGCAGGGGGGAATCTGATCCCTTCCCCATGGTGTCGGGCTCATCGACGCCCTCATCTGCCTCCGTTGCTGGAGGTGGCACGGTTAGGATGGAACGAGGCACGTGCAAAGCGCTTGGGTTCCTCTGCTTGGCTGCGCAGGCGCTGCCCCTCCATCCCGCGTGGCTTGAGTTGGATCTGGGTGTGGTGCCGACCCTCGCTGGCTGCTCCGTGTGACTTCCCCAGTCTTTCTGATCAGCCCGGGCTCGCTCGTCTTTCCTCTTCTTGCTTTCGTGCCCTGGGTCAGAGGGACCGGCTTTGAGGAGCAGACCGATGGGCACGTCTCTGGCGTGCAATATCATGGCTGTTGATTGCTGCTGCGCTTTATAGTAATACGTATTTACCTTTTTTTTTGTGATCAAAGGCTCAGGTGAAGAGAAATTCTGTCTCACTTCTGAGTGCAGGGCCTTTTTTCCTCCCCTTCTTGGGAAATCGTACTGCGCTCTTGAACATTTTGCATCAGTTTCCTTTTTTTGGTGTCCAGAACCTTTCAATGCATCCAACTAATCCTTTGCACGTCGACAGCAATTGTGGGGGAAAAGCAGAGGCTGCTTTAAGAAAAAATACAACCTGCTTCTTTTTTTTTCCTTTGTAACTGTCGCCTTCTTCCTTTTTTTTTATTTTCCTTTATTTTTATTTACTTTTTTTTTTTCTCACTCTAATTTAGGAAGCAAAGAAGGGACCTAACCCGCTCATGAGACGTAATAGCGTTACCCCTCTAGCAAGCCCAGAGCCCACCAAAAAACCTCGCATCAACAGCTTTGAGGAGCATGTGGCTGTTTCTTCCGCCCTGCCAGGCTGTGTTCCTCAGGAAGTGCCCACGCAGCTGCCGGGACAAGTTAGTTGAACTCTTTTTTTTTTTGTTGTTGTTGTTCTCGTTGTTTATTGTTTGTTGTCCTCCTCCTGTCGCTCCTGAAGCTGGGGAACAGCTTGCACTTGTCGCACCCTGTGCTGCTGTCTCTGAGATGCTCTCTCCCCGCTTCTCCCATGGCTGCTGTCCTCCTGCATTGGGTTGGTTTCAAGAGCACCCAGTGAAGGGTGGCTGTTGGTCCTCTCGTGGGTTTTGAGGGCGTCCTAATGCCCCGAAGCTCTGGGCTGAATCGAGAAACTGCGTTAATTTAGGAATTGCCTCTGCGTCTCCCATCTGACATCGCTGTGTCACAGAATTGCAGGATGGTTGAGGTTGGAAGGGACCTCTGGAGGTCATCTGGTCCCACCCCTGCTCAGGCAGGGTGCAGTAGAGCAGGTTGCCCAGGACCATGTCCGGATGGGAGCCACTTCTCTAGACCGGGCAAGACCGAATGGCTTGTGCCTTCCCCCTGGATGCACTCAGCTCCTCCATAGACCTGGGCATTGCATTAAGACAAATGTTCTTGGGCTTCCCTTGAGAAGATGCTGCAAGGACGCATCTTTGCCTGCAGTTCCCTCTTCCTTCCCACAGCGATAGGCAAAATGGTCCAAAACTGAGTAGAGAAGCCTCTTTGATGCACAGGGCATGGTGAACCCAGTTGCATTCTGTAGCCCTGGTTGAAAACCCATGGGTTGCTGCCATGGTGCTTATGTGTCCTCTCTTCTTTCACCCACCCGTGAAAGGATGAAGAGACCTTGCTTGGCACACGCTTCTCCAGCAGCAAAAGCCCCATCCCTTAATGAAGGAGCTGGGGTGGTACCAGAGAAGCGGCTGTAGATACCCATGAGGCCCTTTGCCGTGCTGCCCATCCCACCATCTGCTTGTTGGATCTCGCTGCCTTGCCTGCTCCCTCTTCGTGTTGTCTGATGTCCGCTCGCCCCTCCTTGACCAGGGTTAGGAATGGTGCTGTGCTCCTCCAGCTGCTCCGCTTGGTGGCTGCTTCGCATGAGCCTTTCTGCCCCAACCAGCACCAAGCAGGGCGGCTCCTCTGTCACTTGTCTTTTGGGGCTCCACTGGGGCTGGTCAAGCCTCATGACAAACCCTCCGCTGGCTTAGGGTTTGGAAGCGCTCGGTGCTTGGGTGCCCCTTGCTGCCGTCCGATGTCCCCTGCCCTGTCTCACGCGGCATTACTGACACCTCTCTTTCCGTTCTCTGTCTCTCTACAGCCTTTACTAGGAAAGGCATGCCTGTAAGTACCTTCTTGCGTCTTATTCCCCTCCTTCCCCCTTCCCATGTTTCTTGCCATCCCACTGGTCATTTTGTTGTTGTGAAACCTGGCTGGGGCATGGTTTTCTTGGAGTTAATATTTCTTGTGTGTAAGCGTGGGATTTGGGTGCGTCTTAAGAATGATAAAGAGGGGACTATGGGTACTGTTTTGTCCAAACCCTAAGTATTCTATCTTGATTAAATGCCCAAATTTTGTTGGGAATCAAAGCAACTTATCACTTGCAGATGCTGTCTAAATTCCTGCCTCCTCCCTGAATAGTCGCTGCATGGGAGATGCCGTTGGGTTTTCCTGGAGTTCTCTGGGGCAGCACTTTGTAAACGTAGGTGATAGACCCTGGTGGTCTGTCCTTCCTGCGGGCTCTGAGTTGTGTCTATGTGTGATGGCACCAGAGAGATTCCTGGGGAGGCTCTGACCTCAGCTCCCAGCAGGCTTTTTGTCACCTACGTGGGAGCAGAAATATATTTTTTGGGAGCTGGGCTGATCCTGAATCCTGGCATCTGTAGTTCTGCAAACCTGGATTTAGGGAACAGCCAGCCCCTACTCTGTCTTGGGCAGAGTAGACACAAGGATGTTCTCATCTAGCTCTATTAAGAAGGCAAGATGCCTTCAGCATTTAATGCACTAATTAAGATTAATTGGGGCTTTGACACTTAAGCTCAGTGCTGTTAGAGCCTTGTGTAATAGGGACAAGACAGCTTCTGGGTAAATCTGAAGCCTTTGGACTCATTTCATGATACATCACTGAGTTAAGAGAGCATCAGCCATTGGAAGATGTGCTCAAATGTATTCTCAAAGACCAGGGAGATGCTGAGGCTCGGGTAGTGCCCAGGGGTCTCTTTGTCCTCTGTTGACCAGTTTGGATCAGCTTACATGCATCCTTGTCCTGGTTCATTTTGTGGGCTGAAGATGGAGAGATGTGCTGTGAACTGGCACTGCTTGTGTGTAACAGCTGGTGAACCTCATGTTTCTTCCCTTTTCCCCAAATTAGACATTAGAAAGGTTAGGCTTGCCTTTGCTGATGGGTTTGTTGGGGAAGAGCATGCTGATGCTCCTGGGTGAATGTAGAGGTGGGGTTCTCAGCATGGCCTGCATGCCCGTGCTCCTTCCCTTGCTGCTCACAGGCACAAGAGCCCCTGATGAAGTGCCTGGTCTTCTTGTGTTGCTTTCAAACTGTTTTTGTTTCTTTGTCCATCCACCTTTTTCCCCATTCATGTTGCAATAATAAATAAAAGCACTGCATGTCTCAGTGCTGGCTGGGATACTGAAAATACACCCTGAGTTTGGGAGATAGCTGCATTGGGTTGTGCTAGACCAAGAGCTCTGCTGGAGCAGGTGGTGGTGGTTACCCATCCCGGGTGTAGGTTGGGAGCAGCAAGGTTAAAATCCCCAGCTGCAGGGAGCCTACCTCCACCTAAGTGTGGGACTTAGAGGTTGGTTTTGAGGGAGTCAGGAAGACCCCACAGACCAAAGGCTTGGTGGCATCCTCACTGCTATCACCTCTCCTGGAGGCTGTCACCTTGTACACGTGTCTGGTCCCTCACCGAGTCCCACCACAACCTGTATGGAGTCAGGGAGGTTACCTCCCTTCCCAGTTTGTACTGCTGGAGGTGGTTGGCAGCAGATGCTTTGCTGCATCGACCATCATTGACAGGAGCTTGAGTCCATCCAGGAGAACCAGGGGACAGCTGGAGAGGCCATGGGTCCAGCTGTGTGCCTCCCAGCTGTGGGATTGAGCTGGTTTGGGTTTGCAGGACTAACTGCTGCGATGATTTCTTTTCCTTTTGCTTGGTTTGTGATCCAAAGTGCACTTTGTAATGACAACCCGATTTAAAATCTCTCCTCTCCCCTCCCTTCTTCTCCCCTTCACTTTTCATGCTTAAAGACGACCCGTTTGTCACTTTCTCAAAGTTTTCTCTTTACTAATATTTCCAAGGTAAATGGCTGTGGGTGCATGTGGCTTTTCCTAACCCTCATCCTGTCTCCTTAGATAACACAGAACAGCTCATCCTCTGCCTCGTAGCCTGGCTGTGGTTGCTGGTGCTTGAGAGGCAGCTTGGGTAGTAAAAGATTAAAAAAGATTTAAAAAAAAAAAAAAGTTGAGAAACCTTCCTAGCTGTTTCCTAGTCCCTTTCCCCCCCCCACCTTTTGTGTAGTTTTGTGAATTGGGAAATGTCTTTGTTGTGGTCGTCTCTCTTTGGGTTTCTCCTCTGGTGGCTGCTCTCGTCCAGCCACCACCCCGGGGGCTGTTCCTGCTGGCGTTCAGCTGGGTGTCTCTGGGTTCACGGTCCCTGACGCTTGCTGTGTGCTACAGGTCACTGTTCCTGACACTGCGGTGGCAGCAGGGCTGTGTCCCGGGCCCACCAAATGTCACGGGTGAGCGTTGCTCCAGCCGCGCCGCTGATGGTGGCCGGTGTCCACGCCAGCTCCTTGGTGCCATCGCTGCTCTGTCTCGAGCTGCTTCTTCAGCAGGGCAGTGCCGAGGATGGGCAGGTGGGGGGACACTGCCCACCCCCAAGGGAAGCAAGAGAGATGCTTAATTGGGCTCCTCAAAGGAACGTTGTGGTGTCCTGTCTCCTCGTCTTGCATGGACCAAAGAGTGGCTTCAGGGGCCTTGTCTTTTTAGCTCAGTTTTTAGGGATATCTTTGCCAGATTCCCACCCTGCAGATAAAGCTGGGTGATGCTCAAGGGAGGGATGCAGGTAGCAAGTTGGCACGTCTCCCCACCTTTCTCCTTGGGTGGACAGTGTCCTCTCCGTGGTGGATGCTTTCGTAGCGACCCGTGTCGTGGCTTTGTTACTGTCCCCCTCTTGATGTGCACGTAGAAGATGCTGTTGGGATGAGGTCCGGTCCAATCATGACCCCAACCGTGGTCCTTCCCCTCTCGTTGCAGAACATGAACAACTCGCAGAAGCCGTCGTGACTCCGTTGGCGCTGTCGCGAGGCCACCAGCGACGCCAGCTCCCATCCCATCGTCATTTCTGAAGCTTGCTTGTAAACCGGTCTCCTCCGTTTGCGGCGAGGTCGACCCTCGGCTGTTTCTATCCACGCCCGTTCATCTGCAAACTGCTCTGCTGAAGGGGGGAGAGAGGTGGGAGAGCGAAGGAGAGGAGGGAGACGAGCTCCCAGGTTCACCAGGTCTTCAGGCTGCAGCATTGCTCTCCTCTCCGGTGTCCTGCTAGAGCGTAGCAAGCTGTAAAGTGCTTCTAGTGCACAGGAGTTTCCAAGTTTAACTTTCCTTTGTAAGCAGTTTTGATCTCCTTTTGTATAGATGATTGGTACCCATCCGTCTTTGGGTGGAGTGTATATATGTGAATGGTGCGGGGTTAGCAGAGAAGTGGGGGGAAGAGGGGTGGGGGGAACGAAGGGGGATTTCATTGTTGTTATTATTACTAATTATTTTGTAAGGAAGCCCCTAACGCACTGTGCTGCGGTCCTTCACCCGCGCCGGCTATAGCCTGCCACACGCACAGCCCAGCTCGTTGAGCTGCACGAGAAATGCTGGTTTTAGCCAAAAAAAAAATGATAGCAAAAAAATACCCCCCCCCAATATGTTAATTGCTACACCTTAAAGGGGTTTGCAGAGAATGTAAATCTGCTGCTAAAATCGGCCGCGAGCTGCTTGTAGTATAGAGGGGGAACCACACTGATGCTGGCTCGCGCAGTCCCCAGCCCCTGGGGATGCTCAGCGTTCAGGTGTGCTTTGATTTTTTTGGGGGGGGACCTGAGTGCCAGTTGAGGTGATGTGCTGGTAATTCGTCTCCCCCTTCCTCTGCCTTGGAGAGAAGAGGAGATGTGGGGGGTTTGAATCCCTGCATGGCTGCAGGACGTAGGCTGAGCTGGATGCGTTTTGCAGACACACAGGTCTCTTGGAGGTGGCCAGACATCTGGCCAGGACACAGGAGTCCCTCTGTGTCTGCAAAAAGCCACAAGAAGAGACTTTTTTTTTTGTTTTTGTGTTTTTTTTTTTTTAATTTAATATATATACATGCACACGCATGTGTGTGTGGGTATATGTGTGTACTTAGAAACCGCTTGGTTTTTGCACTTTATTTGTGGCAGGAGCATAACTATTTTATTTTATTTTTTTAAGCTGTGCCTCTTAACAGGGGAAGCCTGAATACAGGCAACTATTTTTTCTTCTTTTTGCGTGCAGGGAAGCTGGGACTACACAAAAGCAGTAGTTATGGCTTCCGAGGTGTGTGTGTGTGTGCGTGCGTGGGGGGGAAAATGGGGCAAGGTCCTGACTTGGGCTCCTTTAGCCAGCTCCTGGTGGTTTGAGATGCAAGAACCCTTCTTGGCAGCCTGGCCTAGGCTGTGAGCCAGCAGTTAAAATGACAATTAACCACTACTGCTTTGTGCAAAAACCTGTGGTTCCCTGCCCCCTCCTATGTATTGCATTTTCTCCATCCCCATCTCCATCCCCATTTCCTGCAGGAGTGAGCTGGAGGTGGAGGCAGTCAAGTCCTCCTGCATCGCTCTGGGGGATTGGAGATGGGCAGCCCTTTGGTTTTATCCTTCCTATGGCTTCCTCCTCTCCCCTGGGTAGGAAACAACATCCCTGCAGAAGGGAGCAGAGAAGCTGGGGGAAAGTGTGTTTTTCTTTTTTGGTTGGTTTTCAAATTATTTTCTTATGTTTCTGTTTTTTGGGGGGGAGGTTGGTCTGTCTGTCCTCTGGGAAAAGGTGAACCATAGTGCCTAGCACTTCAGTCTCATGCAGCAAAACCACGTTGCATGGGCTCGACAGCGGGAAGGGTCTGGGACAATGCTTGGACCCTATCCGACCTCAGGAGACTGTCCTGGCGGTGCCCTGCCTGTGTGAGCATGTCCATATGTGTATATTCCTGTACAGATGAAACAAAAACACTTCCCCCCTCCTTTTTTTTTTAATAATCGCATTAAAGCAGACTCCCGTGCATGCACGGGCGGTTGACGTCTGCCCTTTTGGTTTCTCTGACTTTGAGAAAGAAGAATGCTTGGGGAAGGCGGCTCGCTGGCCTTTTCAGCCCGTTTCCTGGGGAGTTTATCTTTCTCCTCCTGCTACCAAAAGATAAGCCGGCATACGTGACGTCTGGCTGCCCCATGATCAATCCTGTAAACATGTAATTCTGCAGATGTTTTGGCGTGTATTTGTGTGTGTGTATGTACATATATATGTAAGTTTATATATATATATAAATCTGGAAAAAAAATCTTAAACTCTATTTCTTCCTCTGGGAATAATAGAAATCTCAGTCCTACAAAAAAATGAAACCTGTTTTTTCTTTTTTTTTTTTTTTTCTTCTTCCCCGGCAAGAGGGAAATGTGGTCTGTGAGCGGCAGACTCGTGCTGGGGGTGGGTGGCAGGATGGTGTCATCCCCATCCCATCGTGCTGCCTATTGAGTTTTGGCTAACAAGCCAGGACTGGGCAGGGATGCTGCAGCCAAGGAGGGTGGGCAGAGGGGACTTGTTGAACCACACCAATGATTCCCCCCCCCATTATTTTTTTTCTGGTTTTGTTTTCCTTTGTGATACTTGAATTTATTTTTTTATGATTTTTTTTTGATAGCAAAATGCTGTTTATTTATTTAATGTATACTGCAAAGCTTGGAGAGAAGGGTAGTTACTTGGGATACTTTTTTTGTGCTATGTTAAATGTTCTGTATATACATCTGGAATAATTGCCTGATACAAAGCTGTGCCAGCTTAAAAACAGGGTATGCCTTTCAGAAATTTGTATATTTTGCAGTTGCTGGACCAATAAAATATCTTGTTGAAATACGGATGTGACCTGGCTCTTCCCTTGCTTTGGAATAATGCCCTCGGGCACATCTCCTGCAGCGTGGTGGCCCCAGGGGTGACCACAGGCAATGCAGTCCTGCCTTGCACGTATGGGGACTGCTCTGCTCCTGTGCCTTATAAACCCCTCTCAGCCCCACAGTGGGTTTTCTGAGGATCAACTCAGAGAAACCATTTGGATCCCGTGGCCTGACCCTTTTATTCCAACCGCATTGCAGCAATTTTACGGCTTCTGTTATAGTTAATGAAGAGTTCATTAGTGGAGTTTAGGGTATGATTCATCCAAACGAGTGCTGACACTACTTAGGGTAAGCGAGTATGCCCCAAGCTCTATCCACTACATCTCTGATGACTATAAAAGGGAGTCCAAGGTGGTGTGCAGGGCTATGTCCTGCCCCAATCTTCAGCTGGGACTAGCCATTTATTCAAACTTGGTACACTTCTTGAAACCAAATACCTGCTTAAAATGATTTGGTACTAAAGGAAGCCAAAGGACTGGACCAGAACTGTCCTCTGAGATCATACCTGTCTTTGTCCCCAAGGCAGGAAAATGGCAGATGCCACCTGGAAGTTGTCAAATTTTCTGTAAAGAGGTTTTTTTGTTATTGTTTTTTATTTTTATTTTTATTAATTTTTTTATTTTATTTTTTCTGGGTCCAAGACATAAGTGGGGGAGGAGGCAGGGAGTGGTGTAATGTGGATGTGATGCTCTGGAGCACATTTGGGTTGATGTTTCCCATGTGGTCAAAGGCTCATCGCCCTTGGGCAGCTGTGCCTCTGACAGCCTGTCTGGGGTGAAAGAGCAAAAAAAAACAAAAACCTGTAGGTGCGGACCACTGTGTGGCTGGCTACTGATGGCTGACCAGCTGCAGCCCCTGTTCTGATCTCCCCTGGGGTTTTGGAGCAGGGGGAGCATTTTTGGACCAAGGCTTGCTGTGGTGCAGCTGGGATGTGCAGGGGCCGTCTGACTTCTCCCCTTGTCCCCATTGTTCTGTAGGATTTTAAGCTTGACTGAGGCACCTGCAAAACTTTTTCCTAGGTGTGCATGCAGACATGGAAGCTCTGGTGCTGATGCTCATCCCTGCAAACATCCCAGAGGCGCAGAGGACCCATGCTCTTCAGGAAAGTCAGAAGCCACAAGACCTTTTTTGTTTTGCATCTCCAGGAACCTGCTGGCCTCCCTGACCCAAAGAAGGACAAAACATTCCAGCCTTATTTTAGGGCAGGGAGCGTGGCCTTGCACCCGCCTTGTGCACAGACCTGAAGGATGCAGCAGGCTGAGGTTGTGCGTAGACACAACAGCAGCGCTGCTCCCTGCATCCCCGGGGGGCATGGGCTGTTTGAAGCCACAATAATCTTGTCCTTGCGGGGAGAGCCCAGAAAGAGCTTTTGCCTCCTGGGGCACAGCTGTGGGCAGCACTTTCAAGGCTGTTCTGCAAGAAAATGCTCCCTTCAAAAACCCTTTGCTCCCCTTTCTGTGTGCAGGGGCAGGATGGGGATCGTGCACCATCTGTGCAGGGAGTCACGGTTCAACGCCATCCTGGCAACATCCTTTTTT
>VXAA01006207.1:753587-782233 GCA_013399115.1 Anseranas semipalmata | reverse complement strand
TTTTTTTTTTTTCCTTTTGCATGATGCATTTTGTACCATCGCAGACGTTCCTTGAGGCAGGGAGGATTTAAAGGTTACCCCTGACAGCGGGAACGTTGCCTTGCTCACAGTTGAGTCCTTGTCATTTCACTGGGTTCGTTTCCATTAAAAAATAAATAAAACCCAAGCTCACCGCCAGCAAACAAGCCTAGAGAACTTGTGATTGCTATTAAAAAAAAAGCAGACCAGTCACGCTGGCTGACTCAGCTCTGATTGATGGCTCAGGAATGCGTCTGATACGTGCAAGGGATTAAATAAACTGTGGGCAAACCTTTACAGTGCAGCACGCTGTATGAAATGCAGCCGGCACTCCGCACACCTGCCTGCGGCTGGGGAGTGACTGCCATCACGTCATGGGATCTGGGGGGTTTTGTTTTTGTTTTCCCCTGCAAGAAAAAAAGTAAAATGAATGGGTATTATTATTATTTTTTTTTGCAGGGGGTTGCTTTGCAAGGAAACTTCCTGCTGCTTGAGGATTTTAATAGGAATTGTTTAGATTTGCAGCAGTTCCAGGTATCTAAATGCAGGCGTGCACTTTTTCTACAATGGGATGGGGTGGGATACGATGGGGTGGAATGGGATGGGGGCAGCTCCGGGCTCCTCTCCCCAGTCTCCTCCATCCTTGGGTGTGACACAGCCAATTCCCATGGGCAGCCGGGCTCAGTGTAGGTCCGGGGGGGTGCCAGCTCACTCCTGGCACCCCTGACAAAACCCTTTAGTTGTGGCTTCCCCCGAGGAGCCCAAGCCCTTCTTCTCCCTTCCAAGACCTGAAAATTAATAGGAAGCCCAAAAACATGGAAGAAAAGCAATGCCTAGTGCCTCCCCATCCTGCAGCTGTGGGAGCAAGATTGGCAGTGCCTGGTGGTAACTGGTCTCCTCCCCCTAGATGGGACAGGAGAAGGGCAGATGGATGGAGTGATGCTCACCCATGACTATCGAGGGGTCCCCCGGCCATCCTTGGCTTGGCTTTGCACCACCCAGTGTCCTACTGGTAACAGATGGGACAACCTACAACGCTGAAGTCCTGCTCTATCCCCAAATCCCACAGACACAGAGTGTTTTTTGAAAACCTCTCTGAATTTAAAGGTCAGGTGAAAAAGGAAAGGGAAAAAAGGGAACGGCCACCAGCAGCAGCCACCCAGCCTGCAGCTGGGCTTGCTCAGGTGCTCCCAAGCCCTCAGCATGGCATTGCTGGAGGAACCTCCTATTGCACGGTGCCCTCCTGCCTGCCACAGAGCATCCTCCCAGCCTGCCTCCCATCCCATGGAAGCAGCCATCAGAGCTGCTTGGAAACCTTCCTAGCCTTCCAGTGACAGATGCTTTGTGACAGCCCCTTGCAGCTTCCTGAACAAATACATGGAGTGACTTATTTATTTATTTGCTTATTTATTTATTTATTTATTCATTTATTTTTGCAGGTGATGGGCTCACAAGGAGAAATCAGATTGTGTAATTTCCCCAGCCACGTGCTTTTCCTTTCTAATCGCTTTCCTCTTGAGGTCCGACCTGTTGGCTGTGGATGATCCGGACTCCTTTTCCGGAGCTGTTGTTCTCCACAGCAGGACCCAGGGGAGACCTTAACGGTTTGGTGCCTTGGCTCCTGCTGGGACTATTTCTGGGAAGGAGATGGTTAGAAAAAGAGAATCGAAACCAAATCTAGTCGTCAGCAATGCTAGAAGAAATTGCATCGCGTGGACAGGGTACTAAGAACAATACTGAAACGGTTGACGTCACCCTGAAATTCATGTTCGGTGCCTATGTTCACGAAGTTGGCTTCTGTCTCATGTTCCCCCCTTAAGTGCACTGCTGCACCCTGCTGAGCCTCTGTCCTGCCCTGTGGTCACCCCCTGGACCTGTGGTGGCCCATCCCTGCCTGTGCCTGGCCTGGGGGGTCATGGGGGGCCTCCCATAGCACCTGCTCTTGGCTGTCTGGGTCTCGTTTCTGGGGGGTGGGTGGGTCATTTTATAGCCTTCCTAATAGTCTAGCATCAGCAGGAAAGCTGTCCTTTTTTTCTTATGGTTGAGTAGTTATAGAGCAGCACCTGCACTGAGGAGCCTCTCCTGATGGAAGGGACCTAAAATATTTTGGGGCTCAGCCTGCCTCCAACAGACTCAGACCACCTCCCTCTGCAGAGCAGCACCTTGGGCATCCCCTGACACAGGAACAGCCTTTGGCATCCTGCTGCAAAGTGTTCCCGTGTTGGGGTCAGACCCAGCTCTCCTTTCTTTTTCCCAAGAAACAGGAACCAAAACCTCTCTCACCAAAAAGGGAATAACGTTTTGAATGTTTTATATTCAAAAAAAAGTGATAGGTTTGTCTCAGGGCTACAGCGGTGCTCTATGGTAAGCTGTGGACCCCAAACCCCAGCTGATGGATAAAAGGAGGCATTTTTTGGCTACATCTGAATTTCACTAACTCCAAATGTGGATTGACTCCCGTGGAAAAGAGTCAACACAACCAAAACTTCTACTGATATCTGGTTGCTCCTCAACTCTGGAGGTTGGACTTGGGGGCTTTCTGTGCTAGGTGGTCCCATGTGGTGCACAGGGAACCTACTCCTACCCAGAGCCAGTGGTGTCCACACTGCATTAGAATGCAAAGAAATCAGTCACTGGCATACTGAGTGCTGCCAGGCCTCAGATCTCCTGGTAGGCTCTCCCCTCATGAGCCACCACCATCCTTTGAGGAGCCAGCAGCTCCAAAACAACCGATGATCGGCTAAATGCCTTGAGAGGTCTTCTCGAAGGTTATCTTCCATGATCCTATGGAAAAAAAAACTAATTAGCAGCATGATAAGAGCATGACAAGTGGGTTGCTGAGTCTGGTGAGCTTCATGGCAAGGCAGTCAAGACCCAGCTGATGCATCTGGCCACGCAACCTGTTGGCAAAGTGAGACGATCATTCCTTGCTGTTCTAAGACATGCACATGTTCCTCAGCTACAGAGCTAGCATGATCTGAAGGGATTGTGATGAGATAAGGTTCAAGACCACACAGGCTTTGTGAAATGCTTCTCTCTCCAGTACAAGGTACAAGACTCTTGTGATGCATCCCCACCTAATGTCAGACGTTGTAGATATTATTTGATCTTTACTGCCACGACAGGTATCCTAGTGCTCTTTGTACTGAAATCCATGCTGGCAAAAATTTGTACCATCTGGTGGCCTGGTGCAGAAGTGGATGGCAGCAGAGACTGTGACCAAAAAGCATAGCTGAAATGGAGCTATGAAGAGAAGCAGTAATTAAGACCTAACAACTAATTACCATTGTGGAGGGCGGCTCAAGAATGAGCACAGCCCCAAATCCAGATATTTCTAGCTGCAGCTCAAACCCCACAATTAAGCTGTGATTTTGGTCATTATGAGGAGGTATTTCCAGAGCTGGGTCTTGCCTTTTGCTGCCTTTATCCACCAAAACAACTGACTCAGCATCAACAGAAAGAAAACCCAGCATTTTGATAAATGTCATCCAAACCAGACTGGAGAGCATTGCGCTGCGTTGGATGCTTTCACCAAAGCTGGATGCCAACCTGTGGGCAGAGCTGTCTTTTCTTGAAGAGAGGAGAAGGTTTTCTGGCTGGCAGGGGATGTGTTGGTTTAGGGGAGGCGGGGGGTACCTAAAAATACTGATGTCCTCCCTTGAGAGCAGGAGTCCCATGATATGGCAGCGTGGAGAAGCATGGAGAAGCAAATGTCACCATGCATTTCTCTGGTCCTTGGTCCATCTCTAGCCACCCCTTACTCCAGACACCAATGTATCAGGGGAAGAATGAAGGGGAAAAATGTCTCATACAGCTCTCTGGTCACCCTGTCCACTCCGTGCTGCAAGCACACTGTCCTAGGGGGTGCCTCTATGGGCAAATCACATCATCGACCTAGTTTTTGGGGTGGTGGTACAAGTGTTAATAGCTTATTTCCTTCCAGTGTCTCCCACTGGTGATGCTGCAAAGACTGTGACTTATTCTGGTTGTTCGAGGGCTGCTCCTTCACCTTCCGGCTGGGATTAATGTCACCTGCTCCATTGGGTGATGCCACCCTACCAATCAGGCACCCTGACTCACTCACTCTTCCTTCTGCCCAGCCTTGATTCATCCACGACAAGTGGCAGACGTGCTCTGCTGCCATGCGTCCACCTCGCTCTTTCTAATTGCCCTGTTCCTTCAGCGTTTGCTAGGTATTTGCAGCACCACTTCTTGCACTGTATTTTTGATGCAATGTAGGCATCCCCTAAGCATCTCTTCTTTGAGCAATACCCCAAGGCCTGCTTTTATCCTTGGTAGACCACAGATACCTTGTTCGTTAACATATTCTGTAATTGCTCAACCACCAGCAGCAGCTCCCCCTGCCCAGCTTCTGCTGGATGGGCACAAGGGTGAGACATCAGGTTTTTGTGGCTGCACTGCTGGCTTTAACTTGCTG
Organism: Anseranas semipalmata; assembly: GCA_013399115.1. Taxonomy (NCBI): domain Eukaryota; kingdom Metazoa; phylum Chordata; class Aves; order Anseriformes; family Anseranatidae; genus Anseranas; species Anseranas semipalmata. Next base: position 777,777 of record VXAA01006207.1, on the reverse strand, counting down.
GAGAAAGGTGAGAGAAAGGACCTGGGGGCTGTCCCCAGGGAGGGCAGGTTCCAGGAGGAGGAGGTTGCCTTTTCTACCTGAGATGTACCCATTGACAGTATCAGAGTCATCGCTCCAAAATCCCAACCCATTTCCAGCCAGCTTCTTGATTTATGTTTTTAATATTTTCTCAAAGCTTTTCCTAAGAGGGCACCATCTCTTTGGGTGCAATCTCATTGATGTTTTTGTGCTGTAAGAGACCCCATCGGTGTGAATGAGCTGATCAGACTCCAGCTCTCCATTTAGAAGCTACTCGGGGGAGGGAAGTTATTTTCTTATTTGGCTATTAATTACCCAGCAGGGACTAGCTGCTGTATAAATAAGGCATAATAAAATAATAACACACTAATATTCACCATAATTAATTTGTAATAATGACTGGGATGCCTTCCCAGACTTGCTAAACCAGCGTGCAGGCTTATAGTGAGTATTCCTGAGCACAGACATTGCACAGAGGCTAATTTTGAGCCTCTTCTTCTGGCATGTTTTTCCCCTGACTAGATCTGTTGCACAAAGGTGAGAAAAGTAGGTCTGCATACATTTCATAAAATCATTTGTAAGAATCAATAAGAGAGAGAGATGGGACTAGAAAGAAAGTGAATTAAGTCAGGAGAATTGCAATAAAGGGTTTGCAGGAGTCCTGGTTAAAGCTGGCTGAAAACCAAGGCTTTCGGTTCACCAGAGATTTTCTCTTTCAAATGTAAATAAAAATAAAAATATCTTCCTGTCCAAACGGGATGGAAACCAATAGTTTTCAAAATTTCCAAAGCTCCTTTCCACCCACTGAACAGGCATTTCCTTGTCCCCCAGCAGCAATGGCAGGGTGGCAGGTCCCAAGCAGATCCCTGTGCCCTGGAGCAGCATCCAGCATCCCTCGCTCTGCTGGGATGAGCTGGAAGCCAGGCAGGACCCCTCTTCTTGTCCTCCATCCATTGAGCTGAAGACATTTGGCACAAACCATTGACCTATTTTCAACAAAACATTGCTTTTTTAGAAAATACTGTGCTGGATAAACTTATGGTAATACTGGGGGATAAAGAACCACTAATGAGAGAGTGGGGGACTGCTCTTCATCACTCATGGAAGAGGAAATGAGGGCTTCATCACCCTTATCTCATGTGGGGCTGAATACACGCCTTGCCCACACAACAGGTCACCTTCAGGCACCTCCTGCGAGACCCAGAAGAAAGCAGCTATGGGCTCAGGAATGCAGATAGGATTCAGCGGGGTGTCTTTGGCGTCTCGCTATCTTCCCTTGAAACGCTCTTGGAAACCACGTGAGATGGATGGTCACCAATGACCCGGACAGGCTGAAAGGGTTGGGAGGGGTAAGCTCAAACAAAAAGCCCACCTGTGTGTCTGCAGTGGGTTTAGTGCAGGTATTAATTACCTTCCTATCTGCTAAGCTGATCTGAGAGTGTCTGCGGCCGGCCGCTTTCTCCTGAAGCTGTCTCCTTGCAAAGCTGCTGCTGCCTGCCTGCTTGCACGGCTGCTCTGAGGGCCAGCGAGGACAGGACAGCACAGATTAAGGGCTGCGAGGATGTCAGGCAGCCCGGGAAGGCTCTTTGCCATGGCTGTGCAGCTGATTTGCCTGCAAAGAGGCTGACTCAGCAGTGATGCGAGGGTTAATCTAAGGCAGGTGATTGCACGCCTGCCACGGGGCGAGAGCACACGCATGTTCAGCAGCTGGGATTTACCTGATGGGCTGCCACTGCAACAGCTCGGTCATGTGTCTGAGCCTGTAATGTGAGTTTTTCAGCTTCTTTGGGAGGCTTTTTTTGTTTTCTGCACACATGTAACCAGGGAATCTGGAACCTTCTGGTATTTCCCAATGGCAGTGCAAGCAATGCATTGCACAGTATTTCCCTTTCTGGTTGTGCCTGTGGGTTTATCTGCCATTCTGGGAAGGAGGGTCGGGCTTCCTGGCTCGTCTTTGGTGGCACTGCAGGGGTTTTTGCACAGAGTGATGTCTGCAGCAGCAGGCAGGACCCCACACAGACATAATGCCCAGGCCATTCCTTGACTGTGTGATAATAGGAGTTCCCATATCTATGCATTTCTTGCAGGTTATGGATCAAAGTCAGTGCAAAAAGAAATACAAGCAATAGCTAATAATTACTGCCCAGGAAGTTGATATTTAAAGTGCTAATGAGCACAAGCAAATTGGCCACTTACTTCAAAAGGGGTTCTGTTTGCCCCTGTGCAAATGTCAGATGAAATACTAAGCAGCTGTTTATATCCCTCTATTGTTTTGAATGGGTGATTTCAGATAAACACCTGCAGGACCCATTGTTGCAAGTGGTCTGAGTCCAGGTTCGTGGGAGGGTGCTCAAATCCAGGCTGCGTGGGAAGTCCACACTTGCTCACAATCAAATCATGCACTTCAGTACACAAATGCCAGAGGTCAAGATATCTCTGTATGAATAAACATTTGCTGCAGGAATTTGCTTAGGAATAAATGTGCCAAAAGAAATGGGTCTAAGAGCTATCGCAAAATCAGGACCAGTCTCCTCTGTTGAATTGAATATGTTTTGCATGCCATTAGCTGCACCCCAACCACTCTTGGTTATCATCACCTCTGCTTGTGGCAGATGAGGCAAAGCACACCACTGAAGCATTCGTTGCAAAACAGATATATTCCAGGGTGGAAATCCAGTAGCATCTGCTTTCAAGTAATTAACCAAGGAACCAAAGCAAATATGCACAAAGAGCAAATGAAATCATTGAGATTGGTCATGCCTGCAGAAAATAAAACTGTCAAGGAGCTTGTTTCTTATGCTGGCTAGGATTATTTATAGCTGCCTGTCTGTAGGAGCTCGCCCGAGCAGGAATGGAGCAGAGCAGAGGCTGTGGCTGCTGGGAGAAGGCAGCTCCTTTTAAAGAGGGCTGGGAGTGCAGGCAAAGCCAGGCAGGATTCTTCTGGGCGAGCTTCTTTCCATCTGAAAATGCTGGTTAGTCAAAAATTGAAGCTTTCTGCAGGAACACGCCAGGCCGTGTTTATACTGGCAAACCAACAGGGTCAGGGCAAGGGCTGCTCAGCCTCTGGGATAGTTGAGCTGGAGAAGCCCGGGAGCTGCTGGGCAAGGAGCAGACCAGGGTGTGATGCACACCGTGGTCATGCCACACGTGGCCCCGGGAAAGTCCCAACGCTCAGAGCAAAACTCACTCCCAACGGCTGCGTCCTGACTGTTTGCATGTGGAAGGCAGGAGGTGCGGGCTTTTGAGGGGCAGAAGATGGTTTTGCAGCACATTGGCTCTGGTCAGCCAGGAGGGCAGGTGAGCTGCGCTGGTCCTCACTCACCATTTAGCACAGCTGCATGGGGGACACCTCTGTTGGAGAGCATCCCCTCGAGGAGCAAAGATGGATGGAGATGGTCGCACCCTGCCCGCCTCACTTCCTGAAGTGGTGATGGGGAGACCGCTTGGGTGCCTTCACCCGGCAGAATGATTTCGCTCTGTCTTTGGAGTCCTCTGACTCAGAACTGGAGAGGGATTTCAGTGAGATGCTCAGTGCGGTCACCACCCCCGGCTTCCTCCCCACTCCTCACCTGCACTGACCTCCTTCCCCCTCCGTGGGGACAGCCAGGCAAGATGTGCATCCCCACCGCAGCTGCTGCTCTTTGTGCCCCAACAAGTTCATCTCAAGCAGCAGCTTTCTCTTCCTTGGGGTCCAAAATGCAGCACTTGGGGTGCAGGTTGCATTGTGTGACAAACATCCGCACTGCCCCTACCTCTGCGGCCACCTCCCTGCAGCTGCAAGGCATGGCTGGAGGTTTTGGGCTGCTGAAGGTCCCTTCTTGTGCTGGGCTTTGAGCCTGGATGTGTGCAAATCACCCCAAGATGGGTTGGTCCCCTGACCGATGGAAAAGTTGTATTATTATTTTTACTATTACTGTTATTACTATTATTATTGTAGTTACTATTATTATGCATTACTATTATTATTACTATTACTACTACTACTATTACTATTACTATCGCTATATCTGGGAGTGCTCATCTGAGCATCTGATGAGCATCTGGGAGATGCTCATCTGAGCATCTCGGGAGGTCAGACAGGGATGCATGCTGCACAGCAGATTCACTACAGCTCTGCAGGAGCCCAAAGCCTTTATGTGGTTTCTTTATGTCCAGGAAAGGACTGGGAGGAGAAGTGGTATGTTGTCTCATTTCTTATCCCTAGGATCCCCAGGCACACTTCACTGATCCCAGGAGGGATCTGTCTTTCCTCAACTATATATTTCTGTTGTAGCCTCTAGCAAGAGTCACATACTGCCTGGATCTCTGGTAGTTTGCATGGCCGATGAACCTGTATGGGGAAGACATCAAAATCCATGGTGTAAGTGTGAAATGAATTCTGCTTTCAGACAGCCCCAAGGCATCTCCTGAAAGAGATACAAGGTGGAAACATCCTCCCTGCCTTCCAACATCCCCCTTCCTGCCCCATGCTTCCAGTTATGGACTGATAATTTTATGCAATCCTGAGACCTGACATCAAGCAACCTTGAGCAAGCAGTGTTCCCAGGGGGCTCATCAACCTTGCTCACTGTCACCCTGGTCAGAAGTGCTCTCACCTCACCCTGGTCACTACCTTTTAGTTTAGGATCTTCAAGGAGTAGGAGATTACAGAAGAAGTCATGTCTTCTAATGGGACAGATGTTGGACTTGTGGAGCCCCAAAACACAAGAGAAACTGGACATTTATTCCATCTTGAACTTCTTGACATTACATTTAGTAGTGTCGATGCTTTGATTTACGACCTCTGCCTTGCCTGGTACATGCTGCCCCTGGCAAAAATTTGCAGCTTCTCTTGCAGCTGGCGACCAGGGTTTAATTATTGCATTGCCTAACTCTCCACCCAGATGGAAAAAGTTTGCGGCAGTCTGCATAAGCAATAAGGCTGTTAAACTTCAGGTGGGTTTTGCCTATCCTTTTATAATGAAGCCTGTAGAAAACATGTGGGGTTGACTTCTCCCTTGAATAAGAAGTTCTGGAGGCTTTGCATACAGCAGTATTTAAAGCCGTGGGTAGTCAGGGCTTTCCGCCAGTAAATGCAGTTCTCTCGCATGCGGTGAGTGGAAGAAGTGGCTGAGATTTGCATCTCGGCCTGGTTGCTGGAAGCAGCACAGCTGCTCAAAACGAAAGAGCAGAGCTGCGGCTGTGAGCAGGGGGGAGGAGGGGGAGCAAGGGGAAGGACGTGACCATGTGTCGCAGGGACTCGTTTCCAGTAATTGGTGCACACTGCATGGCTTAGGCAAAACCCATGTCTCCTTTACAGCTAGATAGATTTTGGCTAGTTCTCCTATTGCTCGGTCACAGGTCTTGAAGTCTCCTTTTTCTTTCCCTTTTTGTTGTTGTTGTTGCCCTGGCAGAGGCAACTATCAACACCGATCTTATGATGCATCTCTACAAGTGATCTCCTGGTGGAAAGCTTTCTTCAGTTAATTCACTTGAATTGCCAGTCTGGCAGAACTGCCTTGCCCCTGGATGACTGAAGACAAGCACCACTATATTTCTGGACCTGCATTTAGCCCTACCACTGCTACACTCGAAAATTTTGAGAGATGTGGGTCAGGTGCCTCGGGTTAGCTGCCACGGTGCTCCTGGCATGGCACTTTCTGGCTTTGATCAGCAGGTGGGTTTCAGAGGTGCTGAACACCCTGGCTTCACCACAACATCGAAGGACTTTGGAAACTCAGGTCCTTAAGTCAGTAAATTGCAGGTGAGGCCAATTAAGTCATGAGGGCAATGCCTAGAGGCTGACCAAGATGCAACCATTATTGCACAGGGCCTTGCATGGACGTGGAGCTGTAGGTAGGCCCTTGCCATGCTGAATTAACAATCCAGAAGGTTTTGTGCAGAGCCCAGAGGCTGTGCACTGAGAAGGCAGTGTGGGTGGAAAGGGAGATGGAGAACCAAACCATGCCCATCCTTGAGGTGCATAAATATGGCGAGCTCCTTGCCAGCTAGTGTTTGCTCTACAGAATATGTGGAGAAGAGTGTTCATCAGTTATGCAAAGCTGCACAATTATGAAAATAAAGTGTCAGATAAGCCAAAATAGCCTGCCATGAGGGCCACAAAAAAAAAAAAAAAAAGTGTTTAGAGGCATGCAGAAACCACCCTCTGCTTGGAGCACTCAAGCTGAGAGAAATAGCATCATCCAGGACCATGCATCGAGTCCTATCTGATCACCCACACAATGCACCAGCTCCTCGTCTCCTCCTTCTCTTGCCCAAGGGATGTTTTGACTCCAGCGCTGAGCAAAGAGAAAGGCTTATGTGACCTAAATCAGGTTTTACTTCTGCTCACATCGTTCCAGCTTGAGTAAACAGCAGTGGATGTGACTGAGTGCACATATGGTACCTCGTCAACGCCTCTTCTCTGCTTCAGGTTGTCTTCTCCCTTCCCCAGAGGTGAGTTTGACTCATTCTGTATTTAGAGAGATGCCTCCCCTTTCCCCACACCGCTCATTAATCCTCCCTGATCAGCTCATCCCCAGCCCACCTCTGCACCCTTGATTGTTACTGAGCAGCTTTATCCTGCACGACCCTACCTCCCAAATCAAACCCTACAGGAAGGCTGGGGAAGGTTGGGAATAACCCCAGAGAGTGCCAAAACAAATACAGAAAAGGCTCACTTGATCAGCCTGAGTGCCAGCCCCACCCTGGGGTGTGGGATAAACACCGGCAAGTATTTGTTCATCGCCACTCAGCATACAAATATTTGTTTCTCTTTGTCTCATGGACACACTCACATTCGTGCTGCATGCCAGACACCTTCATTCGCAAAGAACCTGGGCACGCTTCTGTCTGCTGAGGCAGGGCAGGAAGGAGATCCTGCCTGTAAGACTTTTATAAATATGCTAGGATATCTAGCAATTTGATGTCCAGGTGCACAAGAATGTTTCTTTTTGGATATCTGAATTTCCACCTAAATGCTCATCTGGATCACTCATTCATCCGTTTGTCCTCATGCACTCACAAATTTTTACATATATATGTGTGTGTATGCATATGCATTTATGCATATTCATATATCTATCCCCCCACATTCACCCAGGTATGAATACAGTGCTGGGACTGATAGTCTGGATGCTTTGGCATTAGTAATGCATAAATGTGATGTCTGCAGAAGTGAATACCTTGCACATGATGCCATTTTAATTTTTGCATGCACACATATACATATTTTCTCAGTCTGTCTCATTACAAACATGGCAATATATAGATGTACTTAATACCTGTATGTTTTTATATGAGATAGGGGTTGAGTTAGCACACAGCACTGGATATCTCTGCCAAAGTAAACATCAGTAGAACCATTTAATTAAAAACCATATGCCAGTTTTCTTTGTCTGAATCAATGTGAATCTGATGTGTGCATCAATGACCTAATCATCCTGATATAGCTACCAAGAAGAGAATGAAATATCCTTGTATGACTCAAGAAGAAAAGGTCCTGATTGACTCCATGGCCACCAATGCACTTCATCCACTGATAGACTGAATTAAGCCACAGGAGAAATGCGGAGGTGTGGCACCTGGGAGAAAAGCTTTCCTTAATGGTGAGCACACATGACATGTGATAACTACCCTTTGATCTGTCCCAGCTTTATGGACATTAAGGGAAATGTCTGTGGGGCAAATGAGTTCGAAATGTTGACTGTAGTGATTAGATAAGGGTGTGTAGCGAGAAGCTTAATTTCCTGCCTAAAATGGTCATGATGACCTGTGATGTGATGAATAACGATGGGCTGCTAGAGGTCAGGGAATGGGCCCCAGGGAAAGGTTTTTTGAATGTCTTCGAGGATGTGAAAAGGAGGGGAGTTCTCATCCAACCTGAGTGTTTTATGGAGCCAAGATTTTTTCCAGAAGTGATGCTTGGGGTGATTCTCCATTGCCCTGGTGAGACTCGGGAAGTGAATTTGAACTGGTAACTCAGAGAAGTGTTAAAGACAGCACAGAGATTTTATTCTGGCCCAACTCTGTCTGCTTCTTAAACACACAGATAATTAAGGAGGTGTTTTATCCTTATCAGTGACAATCTGCTTTTATAGTCTTTATGGCAGCAATTTTCTAAGAAGAAACAAACCTTAATTGAGATGTTCCCTTGCAGCTTCAGTGCCCACATTGCAGTTTAAGTTCAAGAGAAAGGTGAGCGATGCCTAGCTTGCAATGAAAGCAGTGGCTGTGATGCCCACCTTAAGCACAGGTAATATAAAAGTCCCTGTACCGTTGACTTCATTGACTGGATAAGGAGCTGGGGTCAGACAGCTCTGGAGATCATCAGATTTGCTCTGCTTTCTATGTTTTTAAGAAGGATAGAAGGCAAGGCTCATGTTAGTCACACCAGAAAGTGGTTCGGGATGACACACGATCCACCTGAAGTCTTTGCTCCACTGCTCATAGCTGTGGTCACCTGTAAATGTGCTTTTCTTCCACAGAAGTACCTACCCATCAGTCGAATCACACAAATTTCCATTTTCCACCTAGGAAACCTGTGTGGACCTAAAGCCAAGGTACGATAGGGTATGGCACTCTGCCAGCCATAACATGTGCACATTCCCCGCTACGTAACAGACCGAGGGAGTACTTTCTTCTGCTTTTGCCCTGAAACCAGGAAGAACAGACAGGGAAGTCTGGGAGGTCAAGGTAACTTTTTTTTTTTTTTTTCCTTCAGTCAGATGCATCAAGTTCCACAGAAGATATGGCATGTTCTATCAGATAAGAGAAGGTATGATGGTTCCTGACCTGAAATCTCACGGTACAGGTTGTCACAAGTTCCCAGCAGTCTCGTGGTAATAGTGGCAGACAGTGGCTTGGAGCTGACTTGCAGCACTTCTGTAATTGGAGACACACCTGCAAAGCTATAAATGTAATTGCATGTCAGGAGATTACTGACATCAGGAAAGAAGGCCATTGACTGCTCTGCGACCGTGCTGAACCCCCCAAATAGGTTGGTAGCAAAGTGATGGAGAAGGCATTGCACATGGCTGCTGTCCAGAAACAAGGCTCTTCTGTGGTCTTCTGTGGCTTGCTGCCATTTTCACACTCCCTGCTAGACCCAGGAACTGTCATCCGCAGTGTGCGATCCCACTTCTGTAAGAGTTTCTCTGAGTTTATCATAGGTCAGCTCCTGCTCTGCACCGAACACAGTGGCCCCAGTTTCAGTGATTGTGTCTTCCCGTGTCCCGCTGTGGTGGTTTCTCTGTTGGAAGGGAACAGAGGGGGAGAAGGCTTCTTGGGAAGCCCTGCAAGGTGAGTGTGGATTGTCCAAGGCTCCTTGGTATGCTCCAAGGTCTTGAGCGCCATCTACTGCCACGTTAAGTCTTGGCTCCCTTGTCATCCCTCCAGGAATGGGCTTAGGGGACACTTTCAGGCTCATAGGATGGGGATAGTGACCACCTATTGCCCCGTAGATCCTACGGGTTGAATACAAATTTAAAAATATATTAGTGTCTGGAAACAAAACCTGGTTCATATAAAAGGCAAGAAAAAGCAAATACTTGAGGAGTGTTGTCTGGCAATGCACAAAAGCTAGGCAAAAGAGAGTAACTGGGAGCTAGGGTGCTGTTCTCTCTGATCTGTTCCTTGCTCTAGGATGTTCTCCACTGTCAGCATAAAATTATGAAATGAAGGTTGAGAAGACCTTTCAGTGGAGGTCAGAGGGAAACAGAGTGATTATCTCTTTGGGTTTATTGGCTCGTCTGACATCAGATCTGAAACATTCCTTGCATTAAGTAGCGAAGGAGAGTTAGACGAACATGTGATGGGATAGGTGTGGCTGAAGCAATCTACGTCTCTACGTCATGTTCTAATCTCAATCACCTTGAAGCAAATCAACTGAAATAGGTGAAGTCACGTTGAATTTACAGCCCTTGTAGTTAGCACAGAACTTGGTTCAATGTGTTCTTTCTGTGTAGAGGAACATAAAAGTTCAACAGCCCTGCCAGGCCTAGGAAAGATCTAATTTGTGGAGCAGAATGGTAAATCATCTCTAATGTGTCTCAGGATTTCACCCATGTGAGAACAGCTTCAATGAGCAGGTGCAGAAACCATCTCTTCAACCATTTGGGACCTGGTGTCATGCTAAAACATTTTGCGGGGCATGTTCCTCCCCTGCATTCTCCGTTGGTAGCCATGGTAGGAAATACAGCTGCTCCTCTCTTCTCCCTGTAAGAACCTGGTTATTAACTTTATAAAGTGCAGACCCCAAATCAAGTCCATTCAGCTCTGTGTCTTCTGTAGATGAACCCAAAGGGCCATGCAGAAGCTTCAGCACCTTCCAGTCTCAGTACTCCACGCCATAGGCAAGGGGGAAGGTGAACCATGATGTAGAAGCATTTTGCATCATCTGTAAATCTATCATAGGGCAATAAAAGTGTTTCAGCATAATTTAAATGAGCAGGACTTCGATATCTCCTGGCCTGCCTCTGATGTGAGTGGAAGTGTCTGGGTATCCAGACCCCTGTCCTCAATCTTCTCTTAGAAGAACTTGTTCTTGTTTAAGGAGTACAGTGTCTTTCAGAAGTTAAATGACTGAACCCAGCTCAGCAACATTTTTTTTTTTTTTGCTCCTGTGTTAGCCAATGGCCAAGAAGCTAAGATACATCTGTTTGCATTTATTTTTTCTGATTAGTGAAACCATTATTAGGAACTGAGACCATTTTGAGCTAAGGAGAGGGCTGTGGGATGGCTCCAAGTCACAGTTTTGATGTATTGCACACATTCAACTTTAAATACCTCTCCTGTGATCCTTGAACAGGGCAGGGAATCCTACCGGTGGCCTGGACTTCAGCTAACATCTTGACTGAGAGATTTAGGAAGAGATTTCAGCACACTCCCACATCAAACACTTTGCCTCCCTCAATGTCTGATATTTTGTCAGACCCTCTGTGACCTGGAAAATAGAAGGAATCAGTTTTGGGGGAATTTGTAACCCCAAAGCAAAGAGATTTGGGAGGAGAAACCAAAAATTGGAGATCGAGCTCATTAAAAAGTTTGCTTTGTGCCACCGTCAGGCATCTAGGACCACTGGTGGTCTGTGAGTTAAAACACAGCCTCAGGACCTCTTACATGCTCTTCTGGTGAGGATTTGATCAGCATGATTCAGCGTTGTAAGGAAAGTGGCAGATATTAGAAACAATTAAGAAGTTCTCATTAACAAAGGTTCAGAACATAGCCTAGCATAATTGCAACCTAAATGCTTCTGCTAGGCTCTAACTGGTGTTGATTAGTTACCAGCTTTCTGCTGAAGCTGGATGGATTAATCTGAAGTCCTCTGTATAGCAACCTGAAGGCTTTCCCTCCTACAAAAACAAACAAACAGACAGACAAAAAATGCAGTGTGGTTTCTGCAGAAACTCCAGTTGAAACATTGGCCCTCTCTACTGAATAGCAGTCCTGTTGACCACTCCTGCAAAGGGTATGAGTAATAAGGACTTCTCCCAACCAGAGATAGCCTCCTGAAAAACCATGAATTTTGCCACATTCAGCAGCATCTCTAGCTATTATGATTGTGTTGCCCCTCCTGGCAAGCTGAATGGCAGCAGAAAGGCACATTCATGCAAACACACCCAAATTCCTAGTGGGAATTGCCCATCTCCAGCTGGAAAATTTAACATGCAAAATGTGACCTTGATCACCTGCTGAATATTCCAGGGATGACGTGTTGCAGTCAGCCTTCCTAGGATGGCTTGCAGGCATGTAATAAGACTAACATACGTTCTCACCCTTTTTGGTGCCCTGGTGTTGCCAAACGCTACATCTCCCTTTGGCAGTCCTGCACCTTGGCATGCAGACAGCTGGGATTCAGGAGTTCGTGATGACCTTACTGAGTTCCCAGACACACCTATGCCTGAAAAGGACAGGCCTGGGGCTGAACGATTTCACTTTCCAGTGCTTTAGTTGACCCAGATGCAAAACAGTGGCAAGGGATTCTTGGAGGTCTTTGCAAACTGCATCATGACTTGGTTATGTAGGAGTTAATTATTCTAATTGTTGTAGTCTTTTTACTACCAGTGATTTAACACGAAGGAATCTACCTGAGGTGATGGGACAAGAAACTTTTTATAGTGCTTAGTCAGCAGGATTTGTAGACGAGACATCTGAGCTCTGTTCTTGAATCCATGACCATGACTCCTCCAAGACTTTGGCCAGGACACTTAAGCATCTCAGTGGCTCACATTACCCATATGTAAACCAGTGTGAATATTATTGAGCAGTCTGGAGGGAGGAAGAATTCCTCACTAGAGAAGCCTTGAGTGCCAGGGAATGCAAAAATGCTTATCATTTTCCTCCTTGTGGCTTCAGTTTGTGGTCTTGGCATCGATGTTGTGCTCTGGAGGGGCCTGTGGTAGCAAGTTTGTATTTGGCTTAAAACAACCAACATGAGCAAAAGGAATCCACACCTCTGGTAGAAAATGCTTGGACAACTCTGCCTTATTCTAAGCACATAGTAATGGAGATTTTTAAAGTTACACATATTATAGACTCTAAGTTGGCGGACAACTGAGTCTTTCTTCATAAAAAAGTCGTAACAATCAAGTTCAGCTGATGTGGTCTGCAGGTCTGAGCTAAGAGTGCCTGTCATGTGGATTCTACCCATGGGTGGTTTCCTGAGGATATTTCTCCACATGGAAGTTGCTTCTCTTTTACTCTCACTCATCTTGAATTAGTCAGACTGCAGCTTCTGACTGCATTCCCGGAGACACAGCCATTTTCAGACCTATGGAGATGAGCATTTTCAAGCAATGAGTTAAAAGCAGCTAAAATATCCTTTGTGGGAGAAAAGGGGCATGTTCAATCCATTCTCATCCACCTCCACCACTGGTTCATCTCTTACACCTGTTCATCCTTTGCTGTTAGTTGTGCTTCAGCATTTTCCTTTTTCTTCTTTTTTTCTCTCTTTTTTCCTTTCCTTTCCTTTCCTTTCCTTTCCTTTCCTTTCCTTTCCTTTCCTTTCCTTTCCTTTCCTTTCCTTTCCTTTCCTTTCCTNCTTCCCTTCCCTTTCTTTTATTATTATTATTATTTATTTTTTTTCCCCAGGTTCTTGTCAGTTCTGAGTTGATGTACGGAAAAACCATAGAAGTAACAAGAGACTGAAGGACATGATTTCGACTCAGTTTTCCGAGCGTCTTTAACCCAACTTCAGAACTGAGTAAAAGCAGAATTGCCTTTTCAATCCTGCTTACACAAGCATCAAAGATGTGTCCTCTTGCAGCTCTGTAAGGAATCACACCAAAATCCTGGGGAAGCAAGACAAGTCACATGCAGGGTGCGAAGTCAGTCAATACAGAGAGTTTCCACTTTTCTCACCAGTCGCTGATGTTTAGAGCATGCTAACGTGGTGCTTGAAACAATTGTGAATAAAAACAATTCAGGGAGAGGTGTGATGTTTAACTTGGCCAGAGCTTTGAAGTATTTCTAAAACACATTAAGGTCCTTGGATGAAAGACAGACTGTAAAGGCAAGAATATCATTATTATTAGTTTAGACTCTGCCTTCCAGGCACGTGAAGTAGCAAGATCCCAAGGTCAGGGCAAAAGAGAGCTACACACCACATGCAGCAGTGGAATTTGATCCTCGCTGCAGGGTGAGCTGCTAATTAGAGGGGGGACTTTGTACCGCCTCTGTCAATATTTCCAGTCACAAGTTGCTCACAAGAATTGAAAATGGAGTTTTGAAGCAAGCACGTAATTTGTCAGCCTGGGACGAAAAGGTTGAGTTTTAATTTCAAGAAGTTCTCAAAGACACAAGGCAGAATAGCACTGTTCTTAGCAAACTGATCTCTTGGTGTAGGAGCTGATCAGGAATTAGAGAGCTGCTGGAATATTTGAAAATTTTATTCTCACCTTTCAGATATTAATAGCAAAGCATTGGTCCTTTAACAAAGCACTGGCTTTTTTTTTTTTTTTTTCCCTCTTCCTTTTACACTGGAAATTTAAAGAAATAATACAAGAATTAAGACTGACTTTTAATTTGACAAGTGAGCAGCTAAACATACTCAGTCCTGACTCACAGTCATGGAGCACAGGTTCAATCTGGGCTGCGTGGAAGGGAGCTCTTTGCTCGGGGACTATTGGAACGCTAATTCAGGGATGTTCTCAGCCATGAAATGAACCAATATCACACTGCAGTTTCTTCTGGCTGCAACATTAATTAATAAAAAGGAAAAATAGCTAACATATTCTGGCACAGGTTCCACTACAGGGTCCTTCCCAGCAGGTGCAGAGATGTCACAAAATTCACCGGTGCAGCATTTCTGCAAAATGTATTAATTTGTGTGAGACCAAGGGCATCCATGTGCCAGCTGCTGTCCCAGACCAGTTCTGCACACTGGGCACTGTGGAGAGCACTGGGAGGGCTGGGCGCTTTGTGGGGGAGCTGATCTGGTATGAGAGGTGATTGCAAAATGCTGTGCCTCGTGGTAAAACAGTCAGTGAACATCCCTGGGAGAAAAAAAAAAAAAAAAAAAAAACAAGAAACAGAAAGCAAAGAAGAAAGGCAGTCCCTGCTTGCAGTAGGTCCTTCTTGAACCCCCGGTCACAGGACTCATCAGACTGCAAGACTAGAAATGCGTAGTCTTCAGTGGGAACAGTGATGTGAAACCAAATGGCCTCTGGCTTTTCCTGTTGAGCATTGCACAAGACCTTGCAGGTAGAAATCGGGTTGTTCAGTCCCACCCCCTTCTGTGGCAAAGGCACTGTCACCTTGAGCTGAAAAGTGACAGGTCACAAAGCCCAAAGCTCTCTCCTCCTCCACACTGTCCCCCGCCGGTGCTCTGGAGCTGGTCCAGCTCCAAGCACTTTGTGAAATCTGGGACTAAAGTTCAGGATGGCAGGCAGAGATGCAACTTGTCCCTTGGAGATAACCAACATGTGGAAAGATGAATCCTTTACCTGGAACTTGTGACCTCGTGTCTACTACAAGAAACCTTATGTGAACCCTAGCGTGACTGTACATCGATAGCAGGATGCCATCCCACAGGCCTGCCTTACCCTTGTGCCCAGCAGATCTCGGGAAGGAGGCTTCCCTTCCCAATAGCTTCCTTCATCTTGGTGAGAATGGCCTTGGGAGCAGAGCAGATTCTGGTCTTTCAAAACCATTCAGTCCTACCTTACCTGAGACCATCATAGGAGCCCCACCAGGTGGGCACATTCCCAGGTGAAGTCCATTGTCCTCCCAAGGACGAGCAAACCTTCTCTCCACAGCATTTTCAGTGGGAGACCACTTCAAGAACCAACCACCTACGCTGGGTCAACAGGTCTTTCAAAAATGCAAAGTAGAGGGAAAGACGAGTGAGATGTCAAGTGGAGAAGGCAAGTGAGATGCTCATCCCACGTGGATCCTGCAGCCCAATAGTCTACATGGCTGCCTCAGGCTGTCCCAGGGTTACAGGCCATTCTGAGTAAGAAAAGGAGACAGCATAAACGCGAATCAGTCCATGAGCCTTTCATTTTCAGTTAGTGTCATCCAAAGAGCAAGGTTAGACTCCTCTTGGCTGACATTTAGACCATTGTGTGATGTAAATTCTTTTGGGACTATGTTGCCACTAAGCAGCTGACAAAAGCAACACAAAAGATGAGACTCATTTTCTCATGTAATTGTGTGACATTTCCACCCAGAAAGAGAGGGAGATGATAATATTGCCAGCTGCAGTTCCAAACTTAATGAAGACAGTTAGGAGGAGCTGATGATTCAGCTCATGTGTTTGGCATGTGTTTCTGTTCGAATGCCCTGCTAATTAGTGCACATTTCCTGATCAATAGCAGAGCAATTATGAGATTAGGGTTAATGGGTCAGACTTGTTGAAGGCATCCCATTCTGTGCTAATGTCAGATTAGCTGAGTCCTGCTGTCATCAGTTCTACCTTTCCAGGTTGCTGGATACAAAGGAACAGGGTGCAGAAATGGGTTGTAATTACTTCTGGTTCACACCAGTGGAAGACACCCACACCAAGGCACCTGCATGCCTCCAGGTGACTCTTTTCTGACATCCATGGATGCTCTGCTACATGGCAGGCAAAAGTTCATCTGCAGGATTATTCCAATGAGGTGCTGTGAGGGCACCTATTTTGCTGAGGCATAATGTGTCTGAGTAGCAGCTTGGCTGAGAATGAGATGTTCGTTACACGGGTTTGTAGTGCTCACCATTCCCTTGCAACTGGTTCTAAACCAAACCTTGACATTGCTGTTAAGACAATGCCCAGACAGTTTCAGTTATTTTAAGTCATTTTTTCCCTGCAGTTTTTAATGTTTAAAGAATGGTGATTTGATCATGTTGTATTATGCACGTTCCTTTTTCACACTTCCTCATGATTTTTCACCCCCTTTAAATTCCAAAATGATTTGCTTGTCTTTACAGGCTTAGGCTTTTCAGGGGACACAGCCATGTTGTAGTCTCTATCCTAGGATATTTGCAGCCAAACTCTAAAATAGCCAGTACACCTAGCAGCAAAATCTAACATCTGCCCGTGAAGAGATACAACACAGATGTGACTGTTTTGGGGGACACAAAGAGGTTCTTATCCAGCACATCAAACAGCTGGATTCAACCTACACTGCTCATGCTTTAGTGCAGCAGGACTGGCTTTAATACAGTTACTCCACATAACGCAGCTCAGGCAAAATCTTGTTTAATTTGACAGTAGTGGTCCCATTAGTCCTCCCCAGATCACTCTAATCTGACCACAGAAATGACATAGTTTTAGCCTCACAGGCTGCTCTCCTGCTTCCCTGGGACCTTCATGTCTACCCATGGAAAGTGCTGCTCCTGGGGCTGCTCCTCACGCAGCCACTTTGACTCAGCCTCTTAAAAGCAAAAGGGATGAAAAGCTAAGCTGTGCGTGTCCGCAGATATTCTCTATTGCCAGGGACATACTTTCCATCACCGAATATGCCACGGACACAGTCCTGCTGCTTTCAGGGATCTGAAAATTATTTGGACAAATTCACTGGGAGAGCATTCAGGAAAAAGTCACTGTATGTTTATCTTGTCATATTTTCCCTTATGTCACTGCTGTCAACCATAATACTGGGCTGGAAGGCCATAGTGTGGTCATTTTCATGTTGTTTTGTACAAATAAATAAGACTCTTGTGTTTGCTCTCTCTGGTTCCAGCCCAAAGTGCATGAGATGAGCACAGGAGTGGGATTTGAATTAGTCCAGTGCCATCCCTGAAATTAGGGGAGCCAAACGTTGCAGGAACATGATGAGCATGAGAGCAGCCATATGGGATCAGACCAGTGGTCTGCCTGCACCATGGCCAGCAATGATGTCCAGAATATGGGAACCTTCTCCCATGGTGCTCTTCCAATGCTTGGTAGTCATGGACAAGCATTTCCAAAGACATGCACTGTACAAGCCTATGGTGGGTCCCGGTGTTTGCTAACTCTCACTGAAGTCTGTTGCAGCATCCACATTGCATTGCCAGTTGAACTAGGTAGCTCCAGAGGCTCAGATACATCAACCCTTGCTGCAGCCCCCTCTTCCCCTTGCAGTGACGATAGCTGTGGGAAGCTGTGAGACCAAGGCATACACACAAACACACACAGGAAGGGCTGAGGTTGGTGGGAAAATGGGTTATTTCTGCTCTGTGTCTTCAACTTGGACTGAGCTGCTTGGAAAGTGGGGTTGGATGGCTCTGGATGTAGCTGTTGGGTGTTTTGAAACCTGTTTCTTCTACACTGGGCCCCAGCTGTTCAGCATGAAGCATTGTATTTAAATATCAGCAAGGAAGCAATGCAGAAATTCGTGGAGACCTGTGGTATGATGAGCTATTGGTGTTGAGGGGGTTGTATCCATGCCAGGCACTGGAGAGGACAAACCAGGAGAGCCAAGAAAGCTCATGGCAGAGGGCAGGTTTACATCTGCATGCTAAAGAAGTGCTTCTGGGCAAAACTTCCCCTCCTGTGTCTGCCTGCTTCAATCCCCAATTCCTCTTTACTAAAAATAAATTAAAATAATAAAAAGTACCCATTTGCATTGGAATCAGAGCATTATTTCTACTTTTTATGAGCAGATTGGCAATTTTCACGCAGCAATAAGTCTGGACAGAGTTATTAAAAGATTGAGAAACACACACACCCCCCAAAAAAAGAAAGAAATCCAGGCTGAAAAAACAAATATCCTTACCAGAACTCAGGGGCGTTTCTCATAACATCTTGCCTATGTTATGAAGCCTGGTTTATTTATTTAAAGAAAAGAAAAAAAAAGGGATGAGGTAGACTTGAGCACTTTGCCGAGATTCATATGACCTGCTGATAAACCAGATTAAAAGTCTCCTGCTGTAGCCTTGTGTAGTCCTGCAGCAGCAGGCTGCAATCATGTTGGTTCCTATAATGACAGGTTGGTTCCTATACTGTTCCTATAATGTTGGTTCCTATAATGCCTTGCTTATGTTTTTTTTTTTGACAGGCTTGTGTCTTATTCTCATCACAGCTCATAATTCACCCTCCGTATGGGTGTAAGTGCACAGTACCTGCGGCGCAGTGGGAAGGATGTTGAGAGGCAAGGGGAAGGTCCCCAGGGCTCGTGACTGCCGGCAAGGTGATCACCTTGTCCAGGAAAGAAAAGGTGAAGTGGTTACACGTGGCCTCAAGTTGATATTTCAGGGCAATAAAATGAAATAAATAAATATAAATAATAAATAAAAATGAAAATAGTGGTGGTGGTTAGAAAAAAAATCTTAGAAAGCAATAGAAAAGTTGTGATTTCTCTTCAAGTCAATCTCAGTGGAAACTGCTGTCTGCAAAAGGATGGAGGATTTTGGAGGACTTGTGCAAAATTTGCTGTGTTGAGACCCACTGCAAACAGCCTCCATATCAGCACGCTGTATCAGTGCTGGCTTCAGCTTGCTTCGGTAGGATGCGGTAAATGCTGCTTCTTAAAGGTAAAAGTGAACGTACAACATCAAGCAGGGAAAACAGATGTATTTATACAGTTACTAACGTTTGCTTGAGCCAGCAGATGCTAGGCATGTCTTAAATACCTTTACTGTATCTTTTATTTTTTTTTTAAGGCACCGAGTCTCGTGGAGATGAAGTCAGTCTCAGAGGTGACTTCAGGACACACAAATCACCTCGAAGCAGCCCTGGACTTTTGCCTTATGTCTATACCAGGTGTTTCAGAGCACAGTTTGCTTTATGCGTACTTGTCTTTGAAGATACCGGGGACCAAAATAAAGCAGGCTGTTTCATTTTCTCTCCTTCGGTCATTAAAATAGTATAGATGCTTTATAACACGCATGCTGCAGTTCAGGTCCAAATACGGGTTAGGAGGAAACTCAACGTGCTGGCAGTAAAAAATAAGGAAACAACAACTCCGCTGCCTCCCTCCTAATTAGAGTTTGACATCATGAGCGGGCAAGTGTGTGGTATTTATTAGTTTTATCCCTTGGAGCTGACAACACCGCAGAGTCGGGGTCCGGGAAATCTCTGAGTCACATGGAGACACAGAGCCAGGAAATGTCAGTGAAAGATAAAGAAGTAAATATTAAGGCAAGAGAAATTGGAAGCTGGTGGCAGCTTCCTGAAAGAAGCCACCTGCACTGAGAGCCAGCCCCAGGCTGGTTGGGGCTCGGAGCAAACTGTAGTCTTGGGTTAAATGTCAGCATTGAGCTCGGTTGACAAATGAAGGTAGAACATCTTGCCTAATGGTGTAAAAGAGGAGCAAGGCAATGCACTCAAATATGACCCACAGCCCTGGAATGTAAACTGGAGTCCTTCTTCACAGCTAATTGCAAAAGCAATCAGTGCCTTGGAGGGGGGAGCGGGACCTGTTTCAATCTCAGTGAATTTTCCTACCTGGTCCAATCTCGCAATTTGTGGTTTAGGGCTGGATGATGCCAGGGGGGCTTAGGACTCCCAGTAGCTCCAAAGGCAGCTGGTTTCAGGTCCAGATTGGGCTGAGAGGGTGTTTTTGGTGTGAAGCACAGCTTTGGATGGGCAAAGATCATTGTGAATTCTGCCTGAGTTGATTGCAGAAAAGAAAAAAGTTGGAAACTTCATTTTTTTTAAAGCTAGGATTCAGGCATCTCCTAGTAGTCTCTGCCTCCTAAAGTCCATGCAGTTTTCTTCTAGTCTTTGTTTTCCCCCACTTTCTCGGTGGGAGATTTTTTGTCTCTAGACAAGTAGAAGAAAGGGGAAATTCTTGGGGAGAGGCGAAGAGGAACCAAGGACCCAGGAGGCCCTGACTGTCCCTGCAGGCTGAGCTGCCTGGGCTCCAGGTGCCGTGGTGGGGTGTCTGAAACAACACGGCGCCAAGGCTGCATGGGACTTTCGAAAAATCAAACACAAATTGTCTTTTTTTTTTTTTTTTTTAAGTTATTTTTCATATTTTAAACTCTAGGTTTCCCACAAGATCTTAATTATTTCAATGCAGGACTTTGTATAAACAAACAGAGAAACAGACTAGCAGAGAATTAGACTTCTCTCCTGCATCAGTGGAGGGGAAATGTCTGTCTGAGGACTTCAAGCAAAGATGGCATGTTTTTACCAGAGCTGCTAAAGACATTCGAGTTTCACTTCACTGTGGGAACTTTGCCTGTGGTTCAAGTTTGCCGTCACTAGCAACATCACCCATTTTTGATGCAAAGCTTTTACTTGTATGTGCTGAAGCATGNTTATTTTTATTTTTATTTTTATTTATTTTTTCTTCTCCAACTGCAGCCCTAGCTGGAAAAATGAAAGATGTGAGCACTGGGGCTGTCTGAGCCTGGGGGTGTCTGAGCCTTTGCACAGCTCCAGTTACAACACTGGATGTGTCTGACTACGGAGTATAAAGCAGACATTTTCACTTTCCTATTTCTACTCCTTGTATACAGCAGCACACTGCAGCCCGCAGCGAGGAGGAAGTTGCTGTTTTAGATTTCCTTTCAGGTGCAGCCTTTTGTAGCATGACTCATTTTGTGCTTATCTTTGCCACGTGATCTCTANTTTTCTTTTCTTTTCTTTTCTTTTCTTTTCTTTTCTTTTCTTTTCTTTTCTTTTCTTTTCTTTTCTTTTCTTTTCTTTTCTTTTCTTTTCTTTTCTTTTCTTTTCTTTTCTTTTCTTTTCTTTTCTTTTCTTTTCTTTTCTTTTCTTTTCTTTTCTTTTCTTTTCTTTTCTTTTCTTTTCTTTTCTTTTCTTTTCTTTTCTTTTCTTTTCTTTTCTTTTCTTTTCTTTTCTTTTCTTTTCTCTGTTTGGTCTGAAATAAATAGCTTCTTAGCCTTGGAGGATGTCTTTTGCCCCCAAGGGATGTGTATGTGAAACATAAAGAACCATGGCAGGTAGGCACGTGAACAAATTTAAGAGGAATGTCCCAATGAGATGATCCTGTGCCAGAAATCAGGAACTTTTTCTCCAGTTTCTCAAAGTCGTTGAGAGAAGCTTTTCATAACCTTCAAGCTCTCAGAAATCCCAAACTTGATACTAGCAGCCTCCAAAGTGGTTTGGTGAAAATCTTGGTTACATTTCTTCTGAAATGAACTTTCTAGTGGATAGATTACAACTTTATGGAGATGCTTAGTGATTACTTTTTTTCTATTGTGATTTTTTTTTTTCATGTGTTATTTTACAGAGCCTGAAGGTAAACGATTGCTTCTAAATCCAGGAAGGGCTTTAAAAAGATTCTATGCCCATGCCAAAGGCCCTAATACCACATCCAGGGAGGTGTCTAGGCCCTGGAGATTCTGTTGGCGCATGCTCCTCACTGTAGGGAGAGGAGGGCCAGCAAAGAGGTCATGCCAAGGAGAATGGTGCACTGCCCTCTGTTGCTGTTTGCTTCAAAACCTACCAGCACTTCCTGAAATTCAGTGCTTACATTGTCCCTTGGGTGAAGTCACCAAACACTCTTTGCCTTACAGAGGTGCCCTGTCTGTTGTTTTAGCGGTGCAGGGCTTGGAGAAATGGGAGGTCTTCAGCTTGAGGGCTATAGACTTACCTCTGTCCTCTCCTCTCCTTTCCTCCCATTGGAGAAGGCACAGCCCTGTAGGCTTTGGCTGTGGGACCCTCTCTGATCTTCTTTGTGAAGCTGTGGGACCTGACGCCGATTGCAAAACCTGCCCAAGAAGCTGGGCAAATGCTTGGTTAACGCACTGTGAGCTCCGCAGTGCTACAGCTACCCCAAGACAGGGTTCCTAAGCCATGAGTTAAGTCCTCATTTCCACTTAACGTGGTTCTGTCTAAGCTGCACATCACCTAGACTGAAGGTGGGACCAATACTACAAATGCTAGCCAGAGCAACAGCAAAGTTTGGCAATGAATTAGTGAGAGTGAAGGGAGCGAGATGACAACATGTGGATTCAGTGCTTTTGGTGCATTCAAATCCTAATATTTTCTGTGTCCACTGGTAGACTCCCAGTCCTGTGGCACAGGGATCTCTTGGCTGTTTGACATTTCTCTGGACAGATTAAGAGCAAACCCTCATCCCAAAGCATGCACAGTACCAAGGGAAAGAGGTAAAAATGTGCCCAAAGATGTAGAGGGACCTGGTAAGCCCAGATGTAACTGGGTTTAGGCAGCCAGGAACTGCAGTCACTGTTATCAGACCATGCCATCCCCTCTTCTCCTGCTGCCCTTCCTCCTACCACACGTGTGGCTCCTTCTCCCATTGACTCCTACAGCTGCATGGTCTAGACAACCTGCCCTGCCACAAGGTCTGAAGTGAGTGGATCCAGCTGCACCTCACACGCCTTGCTGTTTAGTCCCATGCATTTGCACCATTATATCCTATGTCCTTCTTGCGTTTTGTCCTCATTTTGCTCTTTTGAACACTCTCTGACCTCTTATGAGGCTTATCTCTGCCTCATGCCAACTTCTGATAGGCTCTGGAAGGCCGTTTCTCTCAAGGCTGATGCTGGATAAGGCAGGAAAGGTTGGCGTAATATCTTGTAAGCACATGTGGAAATATAAACTTTGATTAAAAAAGAATTCAGGTGTTTGCAATTTTCTTTTTTGGCTGTCTCTAAAGAAATTTTTGGTCCATTTTGAAGCACAGTGAAAACAAGGGGAAGCACTGGTTGCCTTGGATTCTTCACCATATTTGATACATTGAAAGTGACTTTAAAATCACCTCAAACTGGGATCAAAGGCTTTTGCAGTGTAGTTCCTCTGAGGCCCATATTAATGCTGTTCACAAGATGGTTAATGATTAAATGACAACTTTAGTATCGAGTTCTCTGGTTCATTAATGCCACATGACTTCAGATTGCTCCAACAGCTTGGTTGCCCTGAAATCCCAGTCATATCTTTCATTTCTGTAGCTCAACTGGAAAAAAAAAAAAAAAAAAAGCCATGAGAGACAGTAGCAGCATTTCTGGTTGCTCTCTCTAGGAGAGAGCCAAACCACGTGGCATGCCATGTATTACTACATGGTGGAAAGGTGAAACCAGGACTTGACTGATCACAGATGGTCACCTGTCCATCTAAAAGGATCAGTCACCCTCAAGGGGCTTTGCAGTTTTTATTTAGCCCTGAGGACGTGCATTTCTCTCACCATGTGACTTTTAAACTAAAATCAGCACCCCTAAAATTGTGCTCTGGGCAAAAGTAGAGAGAAAAGCACTGAAGGTTGCCTTCTCCTCCTTTGGATACTTATAGTGTTGGTGTCCTCATGTGAATCTGATGTCTGAGCTCCCAAATACTCATTGGGCATCTAGGGTAGCTTTCAATAGCCTAGGTACAAATGTCTGCTGCCACTTTAGCCACTATGATAATATCATAGAATCATAGAATCATTTAGGCTGGAAAAGAATGCTAAGATCACCTAGTCCAACCTATCGCCTAACACTACCAAGTCCACCATTAAACCACATCACTAGGTTCTACATCTACACATTTTTT
The DNA here is from genome assembly GCA_013399115.1 of Anseranas semipalmata. Classification (NCBI taxonomy): domain Eukaryota; kingdom Metazoa; phylum Chordata; class Aves; order Anseriformes; family Anseranatidae; genus Anseranas; species Anseranas semipalmata. The sequence continues at coordinate 753,917 of VXAA01006207.1, read as the reverse complement.
GAAGACCTCCAGGGATGGTGATTCAATTACCTCCCTGGGCAGCCTATTCCAATGCCTCACAACTGTTTCAGTACAGAAATTTTTCCTAATATCCAACCTAAACCTCCCCTGGTGCAACTTAAGCCCATTTCCGCTCGTCCTATCACCTGGCATGTGGGAGAAAAGACCAATCCCCACCTCGCTACAGCCTCCTTTAAGGTACCTGTAGAGCGTGATAAGGTCACCCCTGAGCCTCCTCTTCTCCAGGCTAAACAGCCCCAGCTCCCTCAGCCGCTCCTTGTAGGACTTGTTCTCCAGACCCCTCACCAGCTTCGTTGCCCTTCTTTGGAC
>VXAA01006207.1:734587-753512 GCA_013399115.1 Anseranas semipalmata | reverse complement strand
GCTGCTTGGGGTTGTTATGCCCCAAGTGCAGGACCCGGCACCTGGCCTTGTTGAACTTCATACAGTTGGCCTCGGCCCATTGGTCCAACCTATCCATATCCCTCTGTGGAGCCTTCCTACCCTTGAGCAGATCAACACTCCCACCTAACTTGGTGTCATCTGCAAACTTACTGAGGATGCACTCGATCCCCTCGTCCAGATCATTGATGAAGATATTGAAGAGAACTGTCCCCAGTGCTGAGCCCTGGGGGACACTGCTAGTGACCAGCCTCCAACTGGATTTAACTCCATTCATTGAATGGAGTGGATGGATATATTCTGTCTGGTCTTCAGCTGCTGTTCTAGAAGAGCAGATATCCTCTGTATTTTTGTGTCATATCTGTCAGTCTTGAGCAAATGTCTTGGATACTCTTGAGCACTGTAAACATTTCCAGATGTTTAAGCACCTGTATCCTGCCCTAGGTATCTAGATCTTAGGATCTAGAAAGCTAATTCCAGACAGAAATATTGAGGACCACTTGAGTGGTATCCTGTGTGGCTTCCAGGTGATTCTCCAGGTGCCCTGGTGTTCCACAGGTGCTGTGTAACATCTGCAAGTCCTTTCCAGAAGTTTCAGGCATCCAAGGATATCTCAAATGTCAATAGATGCCTCTATGTTATTAAAACAACCAATTGAGTCAAGGTCCTGAATTTGGCCCCAGTCAGCTCCACCAGGCAGAGAGAACCAGAAGCAGGATTTTTGTGTCTGCTTGGAAGAGCTGATTAGTGGGCTCTGGATGAGTCAAGGAAGAGACACTTAAGGTAGCAAGGGACTGTGGCTATTAGTGAGAGCAGAAAGGAAGGGCAGGAGGGAAGTGGTTTGGCAGAAAACAAGGAGGTCTCTACACTTGTCCTGCAGTTCCTTTCTCATTAGACTTGTTTTCTGTTTCAAGCACTGGTGCTGGTAGCACTGCAGACCGCACAGAAAACTGGGTGGTTTGGGCATCGCAATTACAAACTTCCTTCCTGCCAGTATAATAAGAAAAACAAAGGAGAACATAGCACAGAAAAAACTGTCCATGTTTGACACCTTCCTTATTTACCAAAGAGTCATCCTTGCTATTTAATGGTTCTGTAAAATTCTGAAGAGTTGCATTAAAGTGTAAGTGATAAATGTGATAGTTAGAGACAGATATGTTATGTAATGGCTATAGTTTGAAGGCTTTGAAACAGGACCTGCTGGGCAGAAAAGCTGAAATCTCAGGCTTGGAGGACACAGAAATCTGAAGCAGAGATGGGCCTGGGGAAGTACATGGCTTGCAACACATCCTGCCCTGACTGGGAAGTGGGCTTTCTTATCTCTGGCAGCCATTATGCAGACACCAAAACTAAATGGATAACATACCTCTTTGAGAACATGCAGGTGAAGATGCCTGCACAGCTTCTGGGACTTGCTGGCAACACGTTCTGCCTCACTTTGGCACCTACCAATTTCAGGTGAATTGCCCAAAGATATTTAGAGTTGGAGGTGGCCATCATCTCACCCCAATTCAGGACCTTGATTCGCTTGCTTACGCTTGCTTCAGGCATGAGACATCCACATGGAGCTAGCAGAAATGAGCCAGGATCAGCAAGGCAACAAAGCTACCTTTGGGCTTGGCAGCTGGAGGCCAGATAGGTCATGGCAGCTGGCAATGGACAATCTCTTTAAAGGATTTCCATGCCATCAGGGCAGTAGAGTGGGGATCTAAGGACTGGATCCACAGAGATACCAAGGTGTGGGACCTCCATTCAGACTCAGCCACCCACAGGCCTTTATGGATATACTCTGACTCACCTTCACCAAGGGAGAAATGAGTCTGTGCACCTTTGACAGGTGGCTGCTCCAGCTAAAGCTTAGAGACTGTGTCAGAAAATCATTACAAACTTGCCCTGGAAGCCCCAGGGATGGCCTAGCAGGTTGGAAACATGGTGTGAAAAGGCAACTGCTGCTCTGAATTGCTGTGCAAGAGGCTTGAACATCAGCTTTGAAGACTGATGATCCGGACCTCTCTCAAGCATCCCATGAACTTTCAAAAAAAGAAAGAAAGATACAGCTGGAATTTAATAAAATAAAGCTTTTTTCTTTTTAATTATTATTATTATTTTTTTTCTCTCTTTCTTTTTTTTTTTTTTTCCTAGCTAAATTGCTTTCCTTATTCATCTTGGTTTTCCCAGACATTTCCATGCAGCATCCAAGAGTCATTTTTGTGTTGACCTGTTTCCACCGACAGCACCTTGCTTCTAGCAAAATCACAGCACATTCCATTTGTTTTCACACTCATAGACAATCACATTTATCTGTTCACTGCCCTTCAATGGCAGGCAGCTTCTATTGGATTTCTGTATGAGGACTGTACCCCCTACCCACTAATTGAGATTCAGCTCACAGCGCCACATCAGTGCAGCATGATGGTAGAGAATATCAATGCATGAAGCCAGGAGGGGGAGTGGGAAGGGAGAAGTTTCAAGCTTTCAGAGCATTGCAACAAATGCAACTGGGACTTCCTTGTGCATCAAAGCGGTGTGATACAGCAATGTGTTCCAAACCCTTCTTTAAGAATCCCAAATTATTCTTGAGATGGACATTTGCCCTCCAGTAGGTTCAAGAGTGAGGCTGGGCTTAGTTAAATTGAATGTTGGAAACTTCACTGCTTTTCAACCTACGGTTATGGGAAACAGGACTGCCTTCAGCTGGCAATGGCACTCCACTAGATGCTGTCCTGGATCTGAGGATCAGGGGCTGGGATGCACAGCTTCACCTTGTGTTTAGAAGCCTGGACTGATGGTCAAGAGAAATGGGATTTGTCTCCAGCCATGCCTTCTGGATGACCACAGGTATCTCAGCTCACCTCTCTGTGCCACACTTTCCTCATAGGTGAAATAGCCCATTTTCCTTTGAAAAGTCATTTGGGTTACTTCCAAAGAGCAGTCACAAGAACAGATGAGCCCAATTATTTGTTTTATCAAGACTCAGTATAAGAAAGAACATGAAGTGTTTTTTTTTAAGACCCACCAGGGAAGGGCACACTGGATAGTTGGGATTTAGCTCAGCAGTTAGGGACATGATACAGTCCAACAGAGGTGTCCAGTATCATACATGAAGCTCTACAGTACCCCCCCAGCCTCCAGCTGCCACCCCAGAAGGCGACAGGTTTCGTGAAGGTCTTGTGTCCTCTAGGTTTATGGTGCCCAGATGTTTCACATACCCCAAGAGCATCTCAATTGTCTCTAGGCACCTCCAAGCGGGCACTTCAGTAGAGCCATAGTTCCACTGCCATGGAAGGTCATACGTCCCTCTCACATGGGGAACCTGCACACAGAGAAGGGTCTGTTGCTTAAACAGAGGTGTCTGGTGTCACCTGGGATGTTCCCACTTAGGGCTGGCAGATATGGTACAGGTCTATGAGAGATCCATGCCCTTATGGAGCAGCAGACGGAGACCTGCTGAGAATCTGTGGGGTGGAAAAAATGACACAGGAGACCAGGCCAACCAGGTGACCATAGTGGGTCTTGCCTTGAAAACTTGATTTTAAGAGATGCTGATGAGATGCATTCTCCTGGGTCAGGGAGCCCAGCCATTGGCCTTTGTAATCAATCCTTCCTGAACAGAACTCCAGTTTAGAAGAAACTAGGTTCCTGCTCTTCTGAACTCGGAAAGCTGAGCTTAAGGAGATCTTCTTGCAGGTTTGAGGGCAAGTTACTTCATCTCACTGTGCCCCAGAGGGAGATGGCAATACTCTTTCCACCCTTTGTCTACCAGAAGATAAAATTTGGTAAGAGGAGCCATCTCTTAGATGATTTGGGCTGAACTTGGCATAGCTTTCCTGCATACTTGAAGTTGACTTTGCTCGTACACACAGGGCAACCTTGTTGTTGCTAAAAATGAATATTTTTAAACAGTTTTTGTTTATTTTTGTCCAGGGAGAAGGGACTGTCTCTTGCAATATTTGCAGACAACCCTTGCTAAAAGGAGATCTGATCTCAGGCGCAGTCTCCAACCAGGACTGTAATTCCAGTGGTGATAACAATAATAAACATGGCAATAACCATGCCCAAATATAGCACTTGGCACTGTTTTTCCTGTTCAAATATCAGTTCCTATGACTGTCATTCTTTGCAGGCTTCCAAATCCTGGCATTTGGAAATGGCAGTTGCTTCCAACAACGCCTTTTGTCCAGCAGAGATTATTTCCAGTAGACTGCACTGCAAACTGCGATGCTGCACTTCATCCCTCCAAGGTAGAGATGGGGACAGCATGTGACTCATGCCTCTCATATGATCCTGAAAAGAGAATGCATCATTGGTGCAGGGTTCAGCTGTGCACATGAATTTCACCTTATTGTACACAAGATATCTCCTCTCTTGATCTCCTCTTTTGGCTTTGGAACCTGTACAAAAATCTTCTTCCCACATTTTTTACAGTCCTTTTCTCAACCTGCTGGCTTGCTCCTTTTCTTGTACCTGCAGGGACACAAACCAGCCTCTGGAAGGCCTGGGCAAAGGGAAATGTGTTTCTAGTGAAAGATGTGGCTTGCTTGGTTCCCAGAAGGTGCTGAGGCTGCTGGACATGGGGCTGCATTACAGCTAGTCGAAACAACAACTGTAGGCCCAGAGGAATGCCATTGTCTTCTTCCCAAATAAGTCAAAAACAGACCGAAATACTAGCATTTTTCAGAATAGCTATCCATCTCCTAAAACATGTCTCTGGAAAGACCTCATTTTGGTATTTCTAGTCCAAAGGAAATATTTTCGAATTCCTGAATTTAATAAATTTTCTGATTTTTTTTTTTCTTTCCAGGGGTGGGGAGTTGTTTTTCTGTAAGAATTAATCTGAATCTTTCTGAGCTGTCAGATACCATCTGTGTTCTGGATTAATAGTTTCAGGCTCCTTTCTTCCCCTGGCCGGGCACTGCATTCACTTCTCTCACCAGATGAACATGGACATAGTGGGAATGAAGGTCCACAGAGTATAATGGAAAATGTTTTCCATACTGGGAGGTTGCCTCACAGCTGAAAAAAAAAAATGAAAAAACTCAAAAACGGTCCAAGACACTGGAACCATTTTTGTGAAGTCCATGTGTAATGAAAATAGGCAGAGCATGAGGTCAGCATGACCCAAGCAAAATACTTCCTTTCTGCTTAACAAAACAAAACAAATAGATTCAAGTGAATTTTACCAGAAATTAAGTTGTCTGTTTTTATCTTACACAAGGGAAAAAGTAAAACCGTGTGCATGGGTGGACATGCAAATTCATGGGAAAATTGTGGAAACCTTCAGTTATGCAGAAACTGCATTGTCCATGAACTTAATGCATAGGAATGGGCACAGAATCCTCAAACTGATGGAATGATGGGATTGCTCAGACATGCTTGCTTTTATGAGCATTCAAGAGAAATTAATGACTATTACAGATAAATTTCAGAAAAGCCTCTTTGTCTAGCAGGAAGAGCAAGTTCTCAGCTTCACTTGCAGCCTGGAAGGCAGCAAGGAGAAACAGAACAGCAGCACCAACAACCTCCTGGAAATGGACAGGAACATGTGGGACTGAGGGCAGCAGTGAAGAGGAAGAGGTGAGTCTAAGTGAAGAGGCTGAAGTAAGAAGTGGGAGGGGATGAACCCAAAGGCAACACTTCTCTCCCTAAACTGGTTCAGACGGGATTTACCAGAGAGATGAGGAAGGGCAGACAATGCTAAGGATGCTTTAATTCTTCTTCTTCCCCTCCATGCTATGACTCTCTGGTGTAGCTCACACTGACAGCATGCTGCGGTCACACAAATGCTGGAGATATGCTTTCACAACCCTCTGACAAATCTGGAAGGCCTTCCTAAAATGTGCAGCAACATGCCTGTGACAACCGTTAGGAAGCACCATATAATCCTGGTGCTTGAAGTTTCTCACCTGCCCAGATGTGCTCAGCAGCTGCTTGCTGGGAAACACCCCATTGTTGAGCCCAGATCTCAGGCTAGACCCATAGACACCATGCCCAAGACAGCAAGGACAGAGCAGGAACTGCCTTGGCCAGATGCTAAGAAATGTCCAGAGGAGGACATGCCTGGAAAAGCCCCCTGCAGCCTGGAGTCACCTGCTCTGGGCTGGTCAGATGCAACTCATTTCCTTCCAGGAGTCACAGCCACGAATTCCCCTTGGCATTACTGCACAGGAGTGCCTTGACCTCACAGCGAGACAAAGGAGGAAAGACCAATACTTTATCGGCCATGTCCACTTGTGACTTGTGACTGCCAGGATTTATGGCCCGCCTTATCAATTTCAGCATTTCACAGTGCATAAAACCAACAGGCTGGTTCTAGGCACAATGCTGTCTCTCACTTAGTTCAAGGAAAGGCAGTGGGTTTTTTTTTTTTTTTTTTTGATTACTATAACTGATTTCCCAGATGATGGTGGAATGGGTCAGGCTTGGACATGTCTTTTCACATCAGCACTGAAAGATAGACCAGTCAATTAACAGATAGCAGTGCAAAGCACGGGTTCACTGCCCCCCTTTGGAGTGCTGTTTTTAAATAATCACAGACAGATTTGCGGGTCAGAGAGGACCATCGTGATAATCTAATCTGGCCTTCATGCGTATCAGAAGCCAAGTGATTTCACCCTGTATTTTCAGTACCACAGCAAGGTCTTTGGGTCAGCTCTCCCTGGGGCTGCTGTTGAACCTATGCCCTAGAAGGGGAAAGCTCTTCATCTTTCTTCCCATGCTCCCAGGCACGAAGCAATCAAGGAAGAGATTTTTAAGGTATTTCCTGGCCTCTAACCCAGTAAGTTCCCCTTCCCAGGAGGTGAGAAGGCACTCTGGGCTATAAAAACCGCTTTGAAAATAGAAGTAAAGGGTCAGAGCTGTGCTCTTCCTTCTCTAGTAATCCTACAGTATGTAGGTGGTTCATGTCCTTACCATCTCCACTGAAAATCCAATACTTTTGGAGGCCAAGGGATGGTGGGGAGCTGGCTGGAGGCAAAGACAGACTGGACCTGCCTTCAGAAATCTGCAGAGCTCTGGGAATCCAACCAGGCAGTGCTTGAAAACCATCTGTCCAGCTCCTAGCCTGTGTGTACTACTAGCCCTCCATGCTCCCAGACAACCCTTGACCACTTTGCAAGCCCCAGGAAACCACCCAATTTTGGGCAATGATGTGTGAAACTCAGGGCTTGTGGGGAGCAAAATCTGGGTGACCCCTTTTCTCCAGATGACTGCCTTTAGGCAGCTAAATTGCACTCTTGATGTTTCCTGTTCAGATGTCACCTCTGAGCTAAACACTGACAGTTCCAGTCTCCATACCAAGAAAACATCAGGCACTTGAAACTGCGATTAATTTCCCCTGTTTAGGTAAAACACCCCACGATCTGGACATGGATGTTTCACTGCATTGACAACAGAACCAAGGAGCTCCGATGCTGATAGAGTCACCTGTGCTTGATCTGCAGATTCCCATCCCTACCCCTTAAATCAAGCCAGATATTCTTCTTCAGTGTGGTCCAGCTCAATGAGAAGAGCAGGGCTGAGTCACCAGCAGGCTGCTGAGATGGTCATGAGGACCCCCTTGGGCTCCAACCTTTGCATCCGTGAAAAATCACTGCCAAGTGGCAAAAGCACTGTCTTAATAGGATTCAGAGCGATTTGCTTGTCTCAGATCTCAAAGGCCAGCTGTCACAGTGCATTACATCCATCCTGATTTGAGGTTGGACTCGGTAGTCGAGCCATACACACCAACAGCGGCATGATCTCCTCATTTGTACCTGCCAAGGATGTGACAGGCCCAGCATATCAATGAGTAACTGTGCATATTTACACAGAGAGGGGGGAAAAAACTCAGATTCTAAGATTTTTACCTCTTTGTGTGTGTGTGTACTTATTTTATTCCTGCTGTCAGCTTTTCCACATTGAGAAATTCCTTAAAAAAAACTTTTCTTGTCCCATATGTATGATGATGCTGACTGTGTCCATAATCCTGGTCAGTGTAGGCTCCAGCAAAGGCTAATGGATTTATCTGCCCTTTGCATGATATCCTGCATCTGACAGTGCTTGATGTTATAAGTTCAAACAAAAATCTGTCATCTCCTTTCCTCACTTTTCCCCCTTTTTCCTCCCTTTCCCTGCCCGCTCCAGTTGGATTCACTTCCCACTTTTTGCCATAGGTATGATGTTTTGATATGGATTAACTGCTTTGCTTTTCATTCTCCCCGCAAAATACAACAACTTAAACTGCCCAGCTCAAAACTTGTTTCCAGTTACTACAGGATATGTTTCTCACACACTTTGTTGTGTTTTGTTTCACAACATCATTACGAGGTGGGAGCAGTTGTTCCTGTGCATAAGAAGCTGGTGTCAGGAGGAACAAAATCTGAAAGCTCAGGAGGTATTGAGGTGAATTGCTTCCCTGGATTTTTAGCAAGGAGACTGGAAGCTTGGTAGACGGAAGTGCTGGATGACTGGTTTGCCCCAACTCAAAAAAAAAAAATCCCTGTTAGAGCAAGATGGGGAGCTGTTACAATGACAGGAAAAAAAAAAAAAAAAAGATATTTGAAGGGGTAGAAAGGAGAAACACTTTTCTCTCTGCTAATTTTATTTTCCAGGCTGCTAAAGCTCCGCTTTAAATTAAGTCTAACCTTTACTTTCAGAGGCAGCTGAAGAAATAGGTTTTCATCTGAAAAACAGGCGGTTGCTCTCTGAGACAGACTTCCCCTTTGGGGCTGCCAAATCTCAAGGCAGCTCTCAACCCTGTCCTGACTTAACCTCTTCCAGAGCCAAAAAATATCCAAATAACTGGCTGCTTCATGCACTGGCCATTAACTTGGCTAATACCGATCAGGCAAATTATTTCCAGTGAATTTAAATGAAACCCTCCTGTGGCTGTCAGACAGCTAGTTAAGTCTTCCAGTTCACTGGAAGGAAAGTTGAAAAGGTAAATAAGTCAAGTCAAAAGCCCTCTCCGAGTGTGTGAGTGCAGCTGCCCTGGGAGCTCTTCACAGCTTGGGGGTGGAGGTCCCACAAGCAGGTGGGACCTTGTCCTCCTCGAGGAACACACCCCAGCAGTATGTTCCCACCGCTGTGACCTTGTCTGTGCCAGGATGTCCCAGGCCATGCTTAAATTTCTGTGCTATGCCCAGGAGCTCTCTCCTGAGTGCCTTATCCAAGCACTGGTGAGTTAGAACAGTGAAGAAGGCCTTTTCTCCTCATCATACCAAGGACGGTGAGGGATAGAGCTGTAAATTTAATCCTGCTGTAAGGTAGCTCCTTCTGGGGAAGAGCAGGCCAGGTGTCTCCATGACCTTTTAACAGAACTATTAAATATCTCATGGGACGCAGGACCTCATGAAAGTGAATGTAGCAGCTGCTTCATGTCACTTGATGGGGCAAGGGGCTGTCTTACAGCAGGGCACTCAGTGTCTGGTAGTTCAATGTCTTTGAAGGTGCAGTCTGAAAGTAGGCAGCTTGTCCCCACACTGCAGCACCCAGTATCAGGCAGAAACAGGCTGGCCCACTGATTTCAAGTACACTGATTGCAGACATGCTTCTTCACATCCCTTCATCCTAAAAAGGGGATACGAACGTGACTTACCTCGGAAGGCACTTTGCAACCTGCTGACAAACAGGGCTGTGCATAAGCTAAGCTGTGTTCTTATCATTGCAATTATCAGTGTTCATATATGTGTGACCATGACATTGTGAAGTTTTCAGAAAATTGCTTAATTGCACGTGGCATCTCCCTGGTAGATACAGGTGAGAAAAAAACACTTTTTGCTGTATCCAGACTTTGCACAGGGAGTGAGATGATGAGTGCAGGAATCCCCCAAACACTTACAGGGAAGTGCTAATGCAAATCCCAATTACCCCTCTTCTGCTTGAGAGAGAAGTCCTGATCTCTCTTTTTCATGATTTGAGATAAAACCTCCTGAAAAACACTCAGAAGGACACAGACACATCCATATATGAACCATATATATGATATATATATATATATATGACAGTGTATGAGTAAATATGGAGAGCTGAATATATTTAACTTTTAATCTATCTATAAAGTGAAATTCGTCTTTTAAGCGTTGGTGCAGTAGATTTAGCTTCAGTGCAATGGAGCCCTAAGTGTGTGTAAGTGGTGCTTTGCCTCCTGTCTCTGGCAGACCAGTATCTGTTGTGCCTTTTTAAGAAAGAGGAGACACTGCACTGAGGCTTAAAATGAGGACGTACTGCAGAGAAACACTGGTTCTACATTTTTTCAGCAGATGCTGCAACATTGACAGCTTCCTCAGGAGAGTGGACAATGAGTACAGGATGGCATACGCTCTTAGTGGTCCTGGGGCAGAAAGAGGTATTTTAGACATAATAAAAGTGGAGAGATAAGCTATAGCTGACACAGATATGGTGGGAGAACATTCCCAGGCCTCTGGCACTGCTCCAGCCAAAACCTACAGGGCTCAGGATGCTTCACAAGGACTGTGATTATCACCACAGCTGAGGAAAACATGCCCTGCTGTCACCACGGAGCATGGATATGTTGTTGGTGGTGCTCCAGCTCCTCCAAAACCTTACCTCGAGGTGGCAGCTCCACCACCCTTCACCCTTGGTTTTGCCTGGTTTGCTGTCTGCTTGTAGGTCACCACCCGCCCCTGGGCCAGAAGCCCTGGCAGGGTTGGATGAGTTGCTGCACTGGTCCAACATCCCTTAATGAAATGAAGCTGTGAAAGGGCATGGTGCCACCTGCGACAGATGGACACAAATGTGTTATCGTTCCTAATGCAGGTGCAGCTCCCTCCTGAGGGTGCTCTATGGGACAGTCAGACTGTTTAGGATGTCATCCTCTGTCCATCCATCTGCTGGGCTAGCACTGACAGACTGACATAGTTCAGAATAAAGCCTGTTGTGCCTTGTCCTCTCCAGAACTTCCATTTGCACCCATAGCACCATGGTAGAAGTCAAAGCTCCAAGGAGGTGGTCTCCAATCCTAAGGGTAGCTCTGCCTCTTCCCTTGGGTCTGCTCTGATTTCATGTCCTACTGTCTTCTCCAACCCTTCTGTCTCATCGTTGCTATCACCCATAGCTGGAGCCACTCTGGCTCACAGTTTCTGGAGAAAAGAAGCAATGCCAGATCTTATCCTCCATCTTCTCCAAGATGTTGAGTGCCGTGGGTTAGCAACGTCTAACAACATCATCTGGGGCCAAGGATGGCTTCTAACCATCAAGTCAGGGAGGTCTGGGACAGCTTCTCAGCAATCTGGGGCGGTGGGGAAATACCCCCCTGCACACACCAGCTTTTAAAATGATGCTGACTAAGCTTAAGATAAGGGTTGCATTATGGGATGAACCATGGAGTGGACCCTGGAAGTCCTCTCTAGCCCCATGTTTCTGAAGACTTGTTGAATTTAGGGATTTAACTAAGAGAAAGCAGGAGCTGGGTTGCAAATCAAGAAACTTTGCTCTTTGAGACGGCTGGGGCCAGCCTGCAGCCAGAATGGGTTAAATTTGTCCTGCAGGAACTGGCGATTACTGGATGTCTTTGCTTCTGTTTCCCAGCTGCTTTCACAAAGGGTTTGTTGCTGTCTGAGTCTGCCCCAGCCCGACTGTCTGCAGCAAAGTCAACAACCCCGAGCGGACTCGGCTGGAGCGTCTCAGTCTCCGCTTTGCCGAGAGACAGGCTCTGCAGTACCTGCCCTGGGCAATGAGGGTTAAAGCCCTCTCCTGCCTTTGCACTCCAGCTCTGGACTGTGAAAAGTAACCCACAGCAGCTGGCACATAGCTGCGGTAAAGCCCCTGACAAGGTCAGGCTGTAATGATATATGTTTTTTTAATGAATGAGTGTCCTTTGACACGGCATTTTGTTAATTTTATTCCCCTTCTTGCAGCCTGATAACAGAAAGAAGGGGGTGATTTGTGTGTTGTTGCCTAATTCTCAATAAAACTGCTGAAAATTTCACAAGATGTATGTAACAATCACACTCGAGGGGTCCTTTCTAGCAGATGCCTGAAACCAAACGCAGATAATTTCTTTTTAGCAGGGTCTAATTTATGGTCTGCCTTGACAAATATTCATATGGGTGTGAAAAATCTCCTGAAGATGAGCCATGGAGCATTGCATCCCCTGTCATCCTCCTCACTGCTTATTCTGTCTCAAATTGGATTTGGTAATTCAACTTGTTTCAGCTTCAGGCTAATTTTTCTTGCCTCAGTTAAATCTCAGATTTGAAGCTGAAGACATTTCACACATGACAGGTTGGCACCTGTTATCTAAAGGTCCAGCAACACTGACCATGATTGAGTTAGGACCAAAATCTATGCTGGAATAAATCAGCATGATCAATTGACAGATTATTGCTGGGCTGCTTTACACCAGACCAGTTTTACTATCAGCGGTATTAGTAAAGTGCAATTTTCCAATGAGCCCATAAAGTTCTGCCCTGGTACAATATGAGATCCTTGCCCTTTGCTTCCTTTAAAACCTGCAGAGCATTTCTGTGGCTTCAAATGCCACAGGTGACAGAGGACAATCACACTAACAGTTTTAATTGCTCAATGTGCATGCAGAAATCTGGACACAGAGCACAGGCATCTGAGGACGGGGGAAGTGGAGAAGTCAAGGGAAATATATGGTTATATAGGAACATGGAAGAGAGGAAGGCAAAGGCAAACATGTCATGTGTACCGAAGGCATCTTTGCTGTTGCAGGTAATATCAAAAATGATGTCAAATATTTCTAAGTATTTTCTGGAGTGTTTTTTTTTTTTTTTTTCTTGAAACAGTTAGCATTGCACTATTTCATTACCTTTTGTAATAAATATGGAACAACGCAACAATCACAGTCTCCCATGCACTCCCATGTTCCTCTAACAGTAGCAATAGTGTCTGAAAATTTTTGCCTGTCTAGGAGAAACAGATGAAATTTGGGTAGCAGTTGGAGATAAAAGAAAAGCAAACCTCCTGTCGGACAGCTTGCTTTCCTCGTGTGGCTAACAGTGTGCCTGTGCATAGACCATTTTCCTGTAGAGCTGGGGGAATGACTTAAAGCCAAATGTTGCCTTTGCAAGATCCAATTCCCTTGGTTGTGTAGGTAAACAGTAGTGTTGCCAAGGTCTTATCTGATGTTTTCAGCCCTTGATCTTAAAGATCTTTAGAAATCAAGGGTGAGGAACCAGAGCTGCATTTTGCAGATAGGGAAACAGAGGAATGTAGAAGTGTAGTGACCTCTGAATTCACCCTGAAGGTCCCCAGCAGCTGATGAAACCTCAGCCTTGGTCCCATGCTATCTGCTATGGCTGTGTGCTTCTAGTAAAACTGTTGTTTTTCAAAACACCTAAAAAGATTTAGCTACCCAAATCCCTCTGACTCCACTCAATTCCCAATGTTTTGAATCTCTTTGCAAGCCTAAATATCTGAGCTTGTTTAGGATAGAAGAAATTTAATGCCTCCTACAGGCATATATGCCTGAAGGAGCACTGACCCAATGAAAGACATAGACTCATCTGAAAGTCTCATCTGGAAAACAGTTTGTGATACACACATTTACCAGAAATGTCTAATGAAGATTTTCAAATGGACAATTGCCATGAGCTTGTGATGGCTCACACAGAATGTTGTTGGAAACTATTGCAGCAACAAGCCTGCAAGTGGGAGGGCCATGAGTGGGTCTCTGGGTCAGCGGGCACTGGAGATGGAGCACAAAATGGATCCAGTGAAAGACATCTCAGGATCTGCAGGATACAGCCTCTCTTTTCAACCCCCACTCTAGAGGTCTTTCCACGGAAGATGAAGAGAAACAAAACAAAACAAAAGTCTCTGAGCACACGAGCCTTCACAGAAGTCATTGCCATCTATTTTTGTCTTTGTTTAGCTGTGTTACAACACGGCCCACATTTCCTGAGAAATACTAGCTTTGTTTGAGTTTGTTTCTAGGCAGAGTTACCAATTCCTCTTGTGATTTGGGATAGGAAGTCTTTAAAATGGACAAGCTCATGTCTCTGTGGAGCATCCTCTGACTTGGGAGACCTGGCTTTCTCAAATACACCTGTTGGGTACAGGAAACAATGAAATTGAAAGAAGAAAAGAAATGAAGGGCAGAATTGCAGCCAGCAGACACTTTGTGCATTTTTCCACATTGACATTTGCTCCTGTTCCTGTTGAATCAGCACTTTTCTTCATCTGTATAAATAAGAGACTAAAGAGGCTGAGACTATTTGGCTAGGAGGCCAAATAAGCCTATTCCACTCCTTCTGTTGCTGCAGACAAGTGTGTAGAATAAATCTCTCACCCTGGAACTCCTTGGATCAAGTAGAAGGTCTTTCTCTGTCGATCTTGCAGTACAAAGCCCAGACTGTCCTCCTGGAGAGCCTAGCTGTTGGTAAAATGCTTTCCAAGCATGCACAGCTAAGCCCTGTGAGTCCCTCAAGCAGGGGAGCTGAGCCAGAGTTCCAGCAGAAGCAGCCACCCTCGGCTGTCATGACCATGGTGGCAGTAAAGATTGTATCTCGAGACAAAAGAGAAAAGAACAGGCGAAAGAGAAAAGGATGTTTCTAGGCAAGAGGAGGTCCCAGAGGAAAAGTTGCTTCTAAGATCACCCCCAAGTAAAATGTACCAACTTGCAGAACTGAGACTTCTTGATCTTCTGCCACCCAGGGCTAAAAGCAGCCTGTTTTCTCTGAATTCAGATACTAAGTAGACCTGGGCCTGCTCAGTGCTAGCACATGAAGACACCACAAGCATAAGAGAAGTCAGGGGCAGGCATTAGATTCCAGAAAATGTTGTGTTCAAAAAAAAAAAAGAAGTAACGACAACAAAGGAAAAAAACCAGAAAACCCACCCTAAACCAACCAAAAAGATTTTAAGCAGCTTTGGGCTAGCAGAAGGGAAATGAGGAGAACTTCTCCATGCTGATTCACGGGGGACAGACAGTGCTCAGCTGTGTGTCGCTGACTTTGCTCTCTGTTTGCAGGGATTTCCCTTCTATCAGCAAAGGAGCAGCTGGGCCTTAACGAAAAGGAGAAACAGATATTTTGTCACATGCCGGTGGTAAAGACAGGCTTCACAATGAGCTACTTTCTTCTAGCCCTGAACAAGGAGCTTCAGTCACATGGGGAAAACAATATCATCTGAAAAAGTCTCTGTTTCTTCAGCTGGCAATGGGTACCAAGGGGTCGGGCTGGCTGGGAACTGCATAGACAGAATTGCTTGCAACTCCAAAGTCCCAGATCAAATGTTTCTAGACCATGGTGAACACAAGGTGCCAGGGGATGAGAAGGGATGCAGTTTTACTGTAACTTCTGTGGGACATATACTGTTGACATATATCACTAAATTCCCAGGGGGGTTTCAAAGGCTGTGACATGGATTCACATGCCTCAGAGCAAAGGAAAAACTCATGGGGCTGATCTCGCTCAGCGGGGACATGAGAAATCATGGGATATTTCTATTCTGGGGGTGAGAGAAGTCATTTCAAGAGGCAGGCTGGCCATGTGAACTCCCCTCCAAGGGCTTGTGGAAAAGCTGACTTTCTGCAAAAAAAATGAGTAGCCTTGGGCAAACAAGGACAGAAGCTGCCCTCCACTCTGCGGGGCTTGTCGTGCCCCCAGCTGTGGTCAGGAAGCCAAGTAGACCCCAGTGTAGTTCCACTGGCTCCTTCGTAACCCACAGGATGAGTATGAACTGGTGTCCGCTCAAGGAGCTTTTCCATGGGTACGTCATCAGGACTGTACATCAGCCAAAGCTTCTGTCCTCGTAAAATGTTTGCCTCTGTTTAATTGATGACACATCATTAGCTGAATCTGTTTAGGTCTTTTTATATGTCTGTGAAACCAGTAGCACTAAACAGGGCTTAGCATTCCCAGCAAGAGGCCAGTTTCCCTTCCCTCCCCTTTTGGAGCAGGGGATATATCTGCGCGTGTGTAAAATGCAGCTCACCATGGCTTTGCAGAGCCGATTCAGTCCATTGCTCAGGCTCCAGGGCTGATGGGTTTGGCAGCCTCTTGAACTTGCTCCTTCCCCAGCAGGGCACGTAGGATGTGTCAAGGGGGGGTGTGAGCTTTCACACGCTCTGGTCCCTCCAGGCTGTGGAAAAGCAGCGCTGCGTTCAGTCAGAGCCAATTTGTGGGACACCCCATCAAGAGGCAGACAGCAGAAAGCATCCCACAGGCTGTCTCCAGCCACGGTTTTGAAGAGCGGAGGTCTCGAGAGAAGCGGGCAGACATCTTTTTATAGTCTGAGATATAATAGCTTGGCTGGAAGTATTGAGCAAAGCAGTCTTTTGGAGCAGATCTCAAAAGCAAAGCTCTATGGCTTAGTAATGATCTCAAGGAGTAGCTCCATGTGGTCTCCCACTGATGTTCATGGACCATCCTAGCTCCCTGAAAGCTGTAATGGAGACAAGTTTTATCCCAGTGGGGAGGCTGTGAGTCCTCTGATCATGGATGCATGCATGGCTGGGCTCTGATGAACTTGGCAGACAGCTGCTGGCTCCCTTTTGCTGGAGAGGCCTGGGCCATGCCAAGGGGCAGAGAAGGCTGCTGATGTGTCACCACCTGCTGTTCATGCTCCTGGGGTCCAGATGGGGCCCTATGGACGTGTGTGCTCGTGCCCCCATCTAGTGGCTGTCCCCAAGCCTGCAACGTGTCCCCTACTCTTCCTCTGGTGCCATTCAGCTCAGCAAGGAACCACTTGAGTCTTGGGGTGCAACCTGGCTTGGGACTGTGCACCTGGGCTTTGGGGTGGGGTGAGGGGGCAGAGAATCAAAATCAGATTGCAGCCTTGCAAGTGCAAGAGGACTGTGTCTCTTACTCCTGTCCATGTTCCTAACACTTGGTCTGGCACTGGGGAATGTGTTGTTGCATAGAGCCCATCACCTCGACTAGAGCTGCAAAGACACTGAGGAGAGAAAACATTTTGGTGATGATAAATCTGTTTTTTCCTGAACCTCACATTGGTGGTTTGCTTCTGTGCAAGCAAAATTTTGTTTTGCAATCTGTTTATAAGAGAAGAAGTCACCCTAAACCACCACCAGCAACAAAAAATGGGTGATGGGTGTAGAGCTGAGTCGCTTCCCAAAGCACTGAATGAGTTTTCAGGCAGAGATGACATTATTTGAAGTGGAAGGGGAAGGTGTGTGTAAATGTTTGGCCGTTCTGTCAAAGGCTGGGAAACAAGATGATGTGATTTTGGTGCTGCATAACTGGATATTCCATAACTGGAATACCCCAGTGAACCTGAGACACTTCAATAGTCATCTGCTTCTGACACAAACATGTAGTACTCATCAACTCCAATGGTAATATAAACGGCTCTGTATTTCCTGTAGGTATTTTTACAGCTTCTGTTACAGCATTATCTCAGCCCTTTTAAATTTTTATTGGAACATCCCCCCTCCCCAAAAAAAAAAAAAAAAAAAAAGCTCCACTCCAACAACTCCTCAGTCAGGTAAGACATCAAACTTATTCCCATTTGACTGATGGGAAAAATACTGAAGTGCACAGACAGACTTACAGAAGATCCCAGAAGAAATAAGCAGCAAAGTAAGGAACTGAACTTAGGTCTCTGCTTACCACCGAGTTGCATTATCTTAGGTAGATCCTAAACAAAATCCATGGTAGCCCTAGAATTCAACAAGACACACGTCACCCCAGGACTCCAAGAACCATCCCTAGCACTGCTCAAATGCTTCCACCTCCTGGAAGCCTAAGGTAACTGTGAGAGCAAAGCACCGCATCTGGTGCTCAAGCAGGTTAAAAATCACCACTCACTTGGTCCTTTGAAGGTGCCCATTGCACTGGTTGGAAATCACCTCCCCAAAAAGATGGTGGCAACCACTGGGAAGAGAGAGCAGAAAGTCCCCTCTGAGCTGCTTCAGTCAGATTTCCTCAAGCAGTTGCAGAAATGGCTTCTGATAGTGACTTAAACCTATTGGGGAAACACATAAATGAAAAGGAAAACATTTGTTTTCCCTTTTTCTTTTTACCCTTTGCTCACCACCCTGGTCTGGCTGAGATGGACTCCACACTCTATAACAACAGCAAGCTCCTAAAGATCTTGGTTTTGCTTAGCAAATACATGTCCTCTAAGTATATCCCTAGGACTTTCTGGTTGCTTTCTTATAGCATGCCTTGGCTACTCTTGGAGGCACAAAATTGCTTTCTATGGAGAGAAGGCAAGTTTTAGGCCTGCTTGTGTTAGTAAGCATAAATCCTTGCGAAGAAAGACTGCTCATCAGTGCACACTGATGGGAGACTGACAAATATGGTGGCAAGGCCAGGGCTCAGGGCTGAAGGTGGGGCCGATGTTACCCCTGAGGGCAAAGCCAGCTATCAATGACCATTCATCATCTGCATTTTCCCAAAACACTTCTTTTAACTCCTCGATGTATTCTTTTTGGCTGGTTTGAAGAAATCTGCTGGGATCTCCAGGGATTTCTATAACGGCTGCTCTGCTTTCTCTGTGCAGAAGTTGGTAGACTTTCTGCATCAAGATTGTTGCATGCAATGCTTAACACACGTCACAGCATAGCATAGCAATAGTTGTGCTAAGGCAGGCCAAAAGACCGCCTGAGTACCATGTCTCTTCTTCAGTAGTATCAGGGCTGGTGTACCAGTGACCAATCACTCCTTATTTGCCTCCTTCAGTTACTCATGATCTTCCAGGCATCTCTCTTACTCCACTTACAACATCCCCTTTCTAGTTGAAATGCTTAATTTCTTGTCATGCAAGGTCAGATCCATATCTCTGTCCTCCTTAACACTTTTTCTGTACTTCTTCCCGTTCTACTTGTCTTTTTATTTATTTATTTATTTATTTGAGAACAAGACTTGTGCTTCATGTCCAAGGCATGGGGAGTGGCCTGAATGTTTATGGTAGTCTAGTCTTTCTGTTAGTTCATGAACTTGTTTCTTCACAAACTTTCTTTCCCCCCCCCCCGCCCCCC
>VXAA01006207.1:702420-733757 GCA_013399115.1 Anseranas semipalmata | reverse complement strand
TCTCCTCAATCGAGATGAGGTTGAGACTTCACTGATGCCTTTTGCTGTCAACTTATATCTTGCTGAATAAGGCCTACTTGAACTGATTTTTTTTCTTTTCTTTCTGACCCCTTTGATTTCCTGCAGGGGAGGATGGGTCCCTGATCTACTCCTTCATTCTCCTTCAATGTGATGACAGACCCCTGATCTCAGCTCTTGCTGGCAGATTCCCTCTTTATATTTCAGCAGTTTTGGAGTTAAATTTTCCTCTCAGTCCAGCTCTTCTTCCTCTTCTTGTTCCTTCTTTCCCAGGATTGCCCACAAATCTGCCTTTCCTTCCCCTTCTTCCAAAGTCCTTCTTCACCACTCCCCAGAGTGCTCCCCATGTCTCCAGGCTCTTACATGGGAAACGGAGAGAAGAACAGTTTCTGGTATTTACCCTCCTCAGGACTGTTTCTCTCAGCAAGAGAGGTGCTGGATAAAGTCTCCCAGTGTTATATCATCCAGTCATCACCTTTCTGGGGCACGGTGGGGAGTGGGATGACCCTGCAAATCCATTTCACTGTCCTCTCAAGCCAAGGTCGCCGACTGAGGACCTGTCTCGGCAAACACTACCCATTACAAAGACTAATAAACAAGCCCTCTTGGATGCTGGTTTACAGTGGGGCTGGTAGAGAGAAGAAGAGAGATTGTTTTCTAAGCCTGTAGCGATTCCAGATTTGATAAACCCACTCTTTTCTTTTCCTCTCCCTCCCTCACCTCCCAGGAGTACAACTTAAGCATTTATGAATGCAAATCTTCCTGGGTCAAAAGCAGGTCAGAAAATGCTGTGCAGACAGGATAACACATCCTCTGTTCCATCAGGGCACATACTGTAACACAGAAAAATGCTGCCTGTGCCCCTTGAGCTCTGTTCTCACCCTCCCTTCCTGCCCGCTCCCTCCTCCTTCGGCTCCTGGCCCGTGGAGAATTTGGCTTTCTGAAGTCATGAAAGCTGAAACAATCAATATCAGACTGATCTGCTGAGCAGCCCTGGGACTGCATTTCTAAAAATGGCTGGGTTATATAATATATATATATATATTTTAGGAGGAAGTAAAGGACGTAAAAACACCATCAAAAGCTAAGGCTGTTCTCATTGGCCGTGGCTGTCTGTGAAGGCAGAGAGGTTTCTCAGGAAATGCACAAACCAACCAGGAGCCCTCTGTGATAACATGTACTTGGTGCCAATGTTTTTAAAAGAAAAAACACTGTCCTCTGCTTCCCAAGGCACAGAGCCTTGTGCAGACCATGGCCCAGGCTGATACCTTGCTCTGGCTCGTCATTCATCTGCATAACAGCCTCTTGAAGTCACTGGGGATCATTTTGACCCTTATTTCCCAAACTTTCTCGACTTAGTATAGGGAGCCAAGGTCTGGTGCTCCTGGGCAGAGAGAAGTCTGAGCCTCCTTCCATCTCTGCTGGCTGCTGCAGCAGTGCTGGTGACTAAATGGGGTCCCTTTGCTGTGTGGATGGTGCTGTGGGTTCCAGAAGACACACTGGCATGGCTTGTGTTGAAGCATGAATCCAGAGAAAGTCCTCCATATCCACGCTGGTGTCCCTGCCTTCATAGCACAGCCCGAGCACACCCCTGCATCAATCCATGTTTCTGCTTGCCCTGGGGATGATGGCATCTTATCAACTAATTGGTCCTCATGACAGCCCTGTGCTGCATCTGTTCCACGTCATGGGGAGGGAAAAGCTGATTTCCATCATCACGCGGGGAATCAATGGCAGCGGGGAGCACAGATCCACCCTCCCTTGATGCGTGCAACAAGGTCATTTGCCGGCTTTTGGGACCCAGGCCCATACTCAGCTCCCTGCACAGGTTCTCCAAGGAAATACAATCAGGCTCTGGGCAGGACCATAGTATATTTATACATCATGTATTCTTTTACCCTGGGTCACCAACAGCCTCCTGATCTGTAAGCACTGATCCTATTTATATACTGGCTGTCATGCTAAGCAGCGTTGTACTGACCTAGCTGCCCTCCTTACTGGAGATAATGATTAGATAATCTAACTGATCATCTTGCTTCCTGCTGTTAAGACTCAGAAACATATTTAAACACTGGCAGCTGGAAGGGCATGGTTAGTTGTCACCCCTACTGATGCTTTAAGAACCAGTTTGTAGGTAACCCAAGAGATCCAAATCCTTCCTTTTTTGTTGGTTTTCTGCTGAGCAATAGCTGAGACAGGTCATACTGCTTCACGAACAGAGCGGGCCACACTCTGTGGAGAAGAAAGGTGACTCCTGAGTTTGTAAAGTCACCTCTGGACCAAATTCAACTCTTGACATCAGTGGAAAAGCCTGTCCAGACTGGACTGCATTTGACACTGCCCTGAACCAAAGTGACCCCTGGAATAGCATTGGTGACTTAGAAAAAGCTGACATGGAAATAGTATAGAAAACCGCATAGAACTGATTGAGAACATCTTTTTTAGAGGTGAGGCTAGCAGGGGAAAACCTTGTTCTGGTATGTGAGGAAGCCAAATTAAAGTTCCCCAAGCATCTTTGCATCTGGCATCTCCCAACACCCCCAACCTGAAAGTTCACTGAGCAAAGCTATCTGATGGAAAATATAAGTAACCCATACCTTGCCATGCAGTCACTGATTAGCTTTTCTTGCAGCACTCATGGTCTTTATAAAGAAAAGTGTAATCAAATGCAGTTCAGTGGGTGTATTTCTATTAAAACTCATGTGCCTGCAACTGTCTGGGTTAGAACATGCACAGGCTCACTGTAATTCCACTCCAAATGAGGTCATTTGAAACGAAACAACAATCATTACTAATGCTGCTGCATCATGCTGGGCTGTCAGATAGATCCCAGGGCTTTAATGCAATCCTATATATATATTTATACAGTTGTCCATACTTCTTTAATTAGGAGATGCAAATGCTTGTCAGAGACAAAGCAGAAAATTCCAACAAAGGCAGATCATGCTTCCGTTCACTGCTGACAAGATAGAGCAGCATCAGCGATTTCTTTCGGGGTTGTGTTTGGCTCTGTTAAATCCTATTGATTCATTACAGTAAATTGTCTAGAGTGCTGTGATTTTCCAGAGGAGGCAGGGGGGTAAGGTTGGAGGGTAGAGGCTGTACCTATGCTGGATCTGGTGGGGGCTGTACTTAAGGCATATGACGCCACTGCCTGGACTGGAAAACCTCAGGATCTCAGACATAGGTTTGGACAAGCTGTCTGGCATGGGACAACCTGCAGGTGGCTGTCCTTGCTTGGTCCGGGTCAAAAATTATTGGTCCTGCAGCTGAGGGGGAGAAAGAGCATGAGTGGGGGTGAATGTGGTGTCACCCAGCCTGTCAAAGTGTGGTGTGGACATGCTGGATGGAGCTGCAGCAAGCAGTCTGGATGAAACGTGCTTCAGAGCGGCTGACCCCGATCTCCCTGTCTTCTCTTGGCAGGGGGCACCCGGTTGTCAGCAGCATGTAGAGGTGGGAAACGTCCAAAATTTGTACTGGGGCATGTCAATTTTTCGTTGTTTGCTGTGAAAATGGGAAAGAAGGGAAGAACTGAACTCTAACACCTTGACAGGGCATCAAGGCACCAACTTGGCTTGACCCTGATCCTGATTATCTCTGAGACTTGAGACAATTTGGAGCTGGAGGTAAACACTATCGTTCTGACAGTCCTGGGTCTCCTTTTTCTCTGTGATATCTCTAGTTAATATAGCAGCAATGGCTGGGATGGAGTGAAGGAGAAACCCTCAAAGGAAACTGCACAGATCTTGTTGGGCAAGTCGTTGGGTCTGATTAAGCCACAGCACAGGGCTTTGCAGACCACTTGGGCTGGACCATGTTAACTGGGCATCACAACCTTTCTGCAAAGGGTCTGTCATGCAGAGGAGAAAGAAGAGAGGGAATGGGGCACAGGCCACAATGCTCACAGCCAGATGTTCCCCCAGAAAGCAGCCACCTGCTCCACCAGGAGAAATGAGCCCCTGTCAGCCACAAGTGAGAGAGCAAACCGCCTCAAAGCCATTTTGTGAGAACAGGTATGTTCACAGAGGCATGAAAAAAAACATGCTCCAGCCCAAGAGATTGAGCTTGTCTGGCAAAATCCCTGGTGCAGAGGCAATTAGGTTAGCAGTGCTTGTGTTGGCCTAGTTTATATCCTTGTAAAGAGGCAGCAGAATTACCTCAGCAGCTAAAAAGCCTTTGTCAGCGCATGCTGTCTCTACAGGCCTGTGTTTCCCAGGCGGGTGGGAGGTGAGGGTGCGGTGATGGGTGGGCAGTAGGTCTTGCTCCAGCACCTTTGCTGCGGAATGGCCATCTGGGTCCCTCTCTGAAGCCCCTCACTGTGGCTCATACCATCACGTGTCATGCCCCTGTCCATTCTGGGCTTTGTCTGTCCCAGTCTGTACTGGGAGGCATCACTGTCCCATCAATGGAAATGTCCTCTGGTGTAGAGAGGTCCTGCAGGTGCTGTGCCTGGAGATGCAATTGTGGCTTCATGCACTAGATAAGGAGGTTAATACAAGATGACCCTATTAACCTTTAGGACATTCCCAGTGTTCCCATTTACCATAGGTCTCCCTAGAAAACTGCCCTCATGCCATTAGGAGTAAAGTGGCCAAGGGCAGGGACTGACTGCAAGGTTGCGTATGCACATGTTGCATGTACTATGGCAACACACTATTGGAAAACTATGGGAACTACCTGAAAGTTCAGCTGGGTTTCATTTCAGAACTGAAGAAGAAAAAAGTAAAACCATTAACTATAGAAACCCTCATTTGGGTCTAAAGTAGGATACAAAGTGAGATCTTTGCTATTAAAAATATCATGCCTCCGTCCCTTGGCCTAGAAGTCTAGCCTATCTCAGAGCTGTAGGATGCTCACATTCTTCTGTATGGAGCATGTCATAAAAAGAAAGACTAAATAGTCATGCTTCTACTTTCTCAGGGTACTGTCTTCATGTTGGTTAGAATAAATATTGCTGATTAACTGCAGAAGTGCTTCTTCTACCAAACCAGAGAGCAAAACTTGGCTGCAAGAGGAGAATTTAACCAGAAGTCTAGTGGAGACAAGCCCTCTCTGTGGAGGCTTACCCAGCCATCACACAGGCTTTTAGAGGTGAGGTCGATACTGTGAGTCCTGTGACCCTCTCAGCAATGAATGGGGAGCCAAATCTCAATTCCAAAGCAACATCTCACCTGACAAGCCAGTCAGGTATCTTCCCTTTCAAGGCACAAAGGGTTTGTACCAGTGTTTTTTCACTCTGGGAGTATTTATGCAAATAATCATGCTTCCATGAACCCTGGTTGAATTTCCAGACAGCCTGAGATTTTTCACCCCTTTATTTTTCTTGTCAAATATATAAACTCTGAAGTTTGTAAGCTTGTTTCTCCAATCTCAGATAAGTTGGTGTCATTCTCTTGAAATTGAGTCAAATCCTGAAGTATTCATTTGTGCCTAGTCCCCAGTGAGGTTTAGTTTGAAGTAATACTACTGGGATATAATTTGGTACCCAATAAGAGGTTAGGAGGAGAGACCTTCTGCCAATTTTAAATTTCATTAGAATTGCAGTGATTCAGATTTAGAATAGAATTAAACTTTTTGGAAGATTTTGTTATATTTAGCTTTGGCACACGATGCTGTTTTGAGCTGCTTCCTATTCCCCAAAGAATTCTCAAAGTAAAAGAGAAAATTGTTTCCAAATAAGAATAATTATAGCTTGCATAACACAGTCTCGCATTCAGTTACAAAGTCAAGCAAACCAATCAGGACATCTCGCTTGTACAAACAACGTCTTAAATTGCAGGGAGGAATGTTTCATGATACCCTGAGTTTCACAAAATATCTGCCTTCTTTTTCTTCTAAGTTTGAAAGTTCAAAAGATTCACAAAACCTAAACAATTCTTGTACCTTTCTCCACTCCCTCTTGCCAAAGACCTGCCCTGAAAATGAATTCCTGAGTTTTGGGTAGAGAAAATACAGGTAAAAATATCACAGTGTTGTCCTTGCATATATCTGTGCTTGCTCCAAAGTCTTTAATAAATAAACATTTTGCACTTTTTTTTTTTTTTTCTGCACTTGTTTCTTTCCTGTCTGTGTTTAGCTCTTCTTTTTCAGGCTGTGCACTCCTCGGGGTGTGGGTGTCTATGCTTTGAGTTTTCTTGTGAACAGCATTTGGGGAGAAGGGGTCTCCAATTCACTTGGTGTAACTGTAATACTCTTGATAAACAAATAATAAGCAATTCAGCAGTGGTTAGCTTTTTAGGGCAAGACACTGTAATACAGCATATTAATAAATAACTCTGTCTAGACATGTTTTGGGAATAGGGCCCAATATGATAATTCTGGGTGAATTTCTTTCTCAAAGCAAAGTCATGCAAAACACTGCCCTACTACTCCAAAGCCTATCTGCCAGCACCCTGGGATGCTGCACTGGGGTGGCAATTATTGGAAAGTCAGAATATACTTGCAGTAGAGCCAGCAAATTCCATCCTACTGAGAAGGAAGGGTGGCAGACTTGATCACGGCTGGACCGGATAAGCAGAACAACTGCTTTTCAATAGCTGGTGCCCATGGACTGGTGGTCAGTTATGCTACCACTTGTACATGTTAAAACCCAGCTGCCTCCAAAGGTTTTTCTAGTGGTGGAGATCACAAATGTCTTTGCCTGAAGTTTTGTAGTCAGGCAGGCCAGGACCCTAGGACAGTGAGGGATGAAATGTGTGGCAGGCACACCTTCCTCTCATATGAGGGGTAGTGTGATGTGACAGCAGATCTGACAGCTGTTTCCCCAGTTTTCCACACTCTGGGGTTCCTGGAGGATCTGCCTTCTGCTCACTGCCCATCTGGAAACCAAGTCACCACTTCCAGATACCTGAACCTCCCTGGGTAAGCAGCAGTTTCACTTCTCCGGATGTTTGCTGTACTTATTTTCAAGTGGGAAAGTACCAAGATATTTTCTTAGGTGCTGCCATTTCAGGGAAGGAGACGTGCTGGTTTCTTGCATCGTCATGTTGGAATCCTGTAACGCAGCCTACCATAAAGATAATCTAATCTGGTTTAAAAACAACTTCTATTTTTGCAGTGGTGATGAACACCCACCTGTTGAGTCCACAAATGAAGCACTGAGTGATCTGCAAATCCCAGGGCCATTTGCAAGGCAGGAGAAATTTCCATTTACATTTTCTGCTCCCGTTCTGTGAGTGTCAGAGCCCACAGGGGTCAGGACCGTGCTATTCCTTGCGTCTTGGGAAGCCAACATAGGGATCAGCTTACTGATACAGACACCCAGTGTAGTGTCTGGATGGAAGTGTCTCCATGTGATTTGGGAGCCCAGTGGAGACTTAGTTAAAATAGCTAACAGAGTATAGGCAGGGATCCAGCTAATCATATGTAGGTGTCTGGAGTAGAGTGAGTTACGCGACTCTTCAAACTACTGACCGTGATGACTAGATGCTTTATTCAGTTTTCTAAATACAAAAGTCTAGTGAATGAGGTGTGTGCTAGAAGTGTTGGCTTCATTGCCTGTGAAGGGAACCTAGCCCCAGTGTCTTTTACACAGCAGACCTCTGTGGGTGGTTGGTTTGATGAGTTCCATCACAGGGTACTACAGTGAGAAGGGCTCAGTCCCTCTAGAGCAAGCACTCTCTACTGAATTATTTTAACAAACCTTCAGAGGGACAGACAGACGGACTGAAAGATGTTTGTCCCACTCTTCACATTTTGCTAGCAAGAGGCTCATCTTCATTCTGACTCACTCCCTATCAGCCTAATATTCCTATGTGCTATTTGGGTAGTTAGGGACAACTATCTCCATTTTTCTCACTTGTTCTCTTCTCCTCCAAATCCAAGAGCAAAATGTGTTTTAAAATCCCTGGGGTGACCAAGGTAATATTTTCAAGGGATGAACTGAGTTTGAGCAGGGAACCCTTCACTTCCAGTGCTGTCATTTTCAGATAGCTTTATGAATTCCTGTGGTCTGTATTTATTTCCAGAGGAAGATGCTAAGGCACTGACCTGTTGCAACGCAAGCAAGGCCCAGGCCCCATAGACACAAGTGTGTCCATCATGATTCATCCTGCAGCCCCAGTCACCACAAACATGTCTTTGCTGCCTGGTGGGACATGGGACATGCATGTGTCCAGCAGCTTCAGTGTGACATCAAGGGCATGAAGCTGTGGCCTGGACAACTGGAGGACCATGACTTTGGGGCACACAGCCCATGCCTACAGCATCAGCACAGCAAGGGATCCATCCCAGACCTCCTCATGATCCTCATAAATGATCGATAGTCAGAGGGAGCTTTGTGGGCACAAGCCAGCTGGTGAAACCCAAAAAAGAGGAGAATGACTGTTTGGAAGGGAACACCTTGCTGGCCTGACAGCCACATTCTGGGCTATCATATTTACAAGCTGTCTTGAAACCAAAGGCCTGCTGAGAGTGTGAACCCTCCAGAAATCCCTTCTATCAGGGAGCATATTGGTGAAGAGCACCTTAGGCCAGGAGAAAAGCACAGCTACAGCCAGGAATGCCAGTAAGGGTTAATGTAGGACAAGCCCTTGTCAATCATTTGCCATCAACCATTTCTGCATTGGAAGCATTTTGCACTGAAGCTTTGCTTAATTGCAGCATACCTAGTGTTTGAAGCCCATCACCGGAATTTAGTTTGCTCTGGGGCCATGGCTCAGCTTGAGAATAAATTGCCTTTGGGCAGACACAGGAAGGGAGCAGGGTACATTGCGTCCTGCTTAGCTACCCCTTGTATTCAGATCAGACTCAGGCAGGAACAATAAACAAGAGCAAGCCCTGGTGCCCCTCCTGCCTTAATTTCCACGTGATGCTCTCACACAGCTCATACCTGAGACCAGAGAGCTTCAATGTGAGTTACAATAGCTTTAGCCAGTGCCTCCCTTCTGCCCTGCACTGCTTGATCTTATCTGAGTGTGAGAACAAATATGGAACATTTTTTCTTGGTGGGGAAAAACTTTGGTGGTGGGTAGAATGATTTAAAAACATAAGTGCTTTCCCTTTCTTACCTGGCTCCTCTCTTCATAAGGATCCTAGAACTTGCTAGAGGGGATTGAAAAGTGTCCAAACTGGAAATGTTGAGTCTTTTGCAGACTTGTGATTCCTTCAAAAACTGTCTCCATGCTTGGGCCCTGGCCCTAGCCATCTGTCAACAGGGCAAAACACATGCCTGTCCTGTCAGCTCATTTGTCTCTGCCTGGCCCCAACTTGTTTGAAGTTAGATTAAAAACTATATAAGCCTGATGCTGCCTTTTTAATACATAGATGGGGGTTGATTAGCAGAGAACAATCACTTTGCCTCTGCTTTCTTGGCAGGGGATAAGGAAAGAACGAGAAATAACTCGAGAAGAGCAATCAGTTCTGCCAGCATCTCCCTATCTATGTATTAGCAGCATCTCAGATAAGCAGGGTACACTGGAGACTAAGGCAATAGTTGCATTTAATGTCATACTAAATCTAACTTTTTGCTGGACTTTGGGTGGCTGGTGACACCAACACATTCATGGGAACAGCCT
Organism: Anseranas semipalmata; assembly: GCA_013399115.1. Taxonomy (NCBI): domain Eukaryota; kingdom Metazoa; phylum Chordata; class Aves; order Anseriformes; family Anseranatidae; genus Anseranas; species Anseranas semipalmata. Next base: position 724,224 of record VXAA01006207.1, on the reverse strand, counting down.
CATTTTTGAACAATGCCAAAATCCCATTTTTTTGCCAGTCTCTGTCCAGTTTCTGGCTGCCACGATGCGTGGAAGCTGAGGTTTCTGCTAACACTGTCTCCAGCTGCTCACACCACAGTAAACTGCTTACCTTGATTCTGCAGGGAACTCCCATGGGCTTGCCTGGTTTTCCAGGGGTATTTATACCTCTGAGTGTGTGGGGGGCTTTCCACCCCAATAGCTTCGGGATGTTGCTGCAAGTTTAAACTGAACTTAACAGGGAGGTAAAGGCTGCAGAAGTATTCACTCTGAGGAGTTTAGTGAAAATAGGAAGTCATATCAAAGGTAGATACTATACTAATAGTCCTACTGAGGGAAGGACTGTGCTGTGAACTCAGTCCTTATGAGGCGCTAGAGGATCTAGATGTAAACCTGAGGTAGAGGAAAAGCCCCACAGGAGCTCACAGACACCGAAAGTCCAACCAAGAGCTTCAAGTCAACAAATCAAGGCAGGTTCTGTCATCCAGGAACAGTTCATTTAGCCCTAATTAGAATAAAATTTATTTAGACATAATAAATTAAATGAACTTTCCCTTCTCTCCCACCCAGCTTAGGATCAGCTGGAGGTTGAGATGGTCTTACAGTTTCATAAATGCCTTTCACAATGACCTACTGGCCTTGGGCTGCAGCTGCTCAATCTTGTGGAAACATTGCTGGTGCATTTGTGATGATAAACATAGTATTGTTACAATGGATTTCTTTGATTTGCTTACCCATAAATAATAATGTCTTGTGCTTACACAATGCTTTGGGTTTGGACCACTTCAAGGAAGTAATATTAAAAACTATGGCTTATGCTAGTGTGGAGATGAAGAAGTCTGTCTGGTTTGATTTGGAGAGAATGCATGAAAACTTGCCAGAAGTAGGTCCGGAAGAGTATGCGGAAGGAATTTATGTACTTCTGAAAATGAATAAAGATCATATTCTGGAGGAGGCTTTAGCCCATATAAGCTAAAAAATTCTGCAAGACTTCATCAGCTGGGAAAGGAGAAGCACCAGAACAACACAGGATCCAGGAGAAAGGACGGTTTTCCAGGTCCGGACACTGAAGTTGCAGGCTAGTAAAGTCATTTAAATGGCAATTGTACAAGGAATCCTTGGAATTTAATGAAGAGCCTCGCCTGTCCCAGTGAACAGGAGAGAGTAAAACAACTCCTGGAGAAGGCTGCTGACCCACCCCCACTCATTCATCCCAACAACCATGAAAACGCTTTTTCTCTCCTGGGTGGAAAGGAGCATTGCTGAGGATATAGCTCCATCTACTGCCACAAAGAGAAATGGCAGTCCTCCAGCAGCATCCGTACCGGGACCTTTTGCTGACGATGCATTAGACAAATTGAACTCATCATAGAAATGACTCGCTTTTTTTTTTTTTTTTTCTTTTTTTTCTTAAAAAAGGAAAAAACATGACGTGAAAATGATCATTTCTGGACATTCAAGATTCCTAGGAAAGTAGAAAATGACAACATGCAAATGTTGGTTTTTTTTTTCATCAATTTCATCCGCTTGAGCTTCCCATTTAATTAGCATCTGATAAGGAAAGAACAGGCCAGCCTAAAATAAAGAGCAGATTATGCACAACACACTACATAAAACCTTCATTGAACTACAGGCAACACAGGAACTGATAGCAAGGTATATGGTTTCAACAGGGTTGTGGGGGAAGATGGTGCCCAGCTCTCCAACTCAAACTAGAAAAGCTGTTTTACCTGCCATAAGTATCCAAAACTGAAAAAAGTTCTGGAAAATCCAGCCCCAAACACTATGGCTTAACCTTAAAGAAGAAAATTAAGATACATGACTTGGTCTTGGTCAGTGGGATGGGTTAGTTTTCAATGGGTTAATTTTCATCTGCGTTCTGCCATTATAAAGTTAAGGACTCAATGTAAAACAATTGTCTTGGTTCCCTTAGTAGCCAATATGCAGAGGAAGACAACTCCAGAGGGCTTTTCCTCTTCCTTCTCCGGGACACTTGGCTTGGTGTTTCATGGCTGTCCCTCTCTCTGAAGAGACAGGGTTTGTGGAAGCAGGATCAGGAGACATCCAGAGATGGAAAGAAGACCTATGTGGGTGTGGAGGACAAAAGCCATAGGCAGCATGTCACGAGCAATTGGCCAGCACAAATTTGCCAATGGGCAAAGCATGCTGGCCATGGGTTGTGACAGCATTCGTCTTGCCAGGAGAGCCAGCTGCATCTCTGAAGGACCCAAATGCCCTGTTACATGTCTCTGGTACCTTAATGCAGCCCTACATCTCGCTGCAAGCTCTCCATCACTTGGGGTCCTCCAGGAAAGAACTAGGAGACATGGACTGGTTGCAGGACTTGCAGGATGAAGTTCACTGACCTTATGCTTTTATGTTTTTTTTTGTTTGTTTTTGTTTTTGTTTTCCCCCCAGGTCTGAGAATTGTTCTAGTCTTTATCAAGGACCAATTAATATCAGTGATGTTATTAATGATGCAAAACCAGGGAGAGCAGAGCAGTTTCCAGCTGTCCAGGAGAAAAATCTTTCTCAAGGATGTTAAACAGGGGATTGATTTTTGCTTTTAATGCTTCCACACATTCTTGGATGGTTTAAAACAGCTACCTGATGCTTGTTTGCCTGACTTCTAATTTCCCAGCTCCTTTTCTCAGCAGAAAAGGTGTTGCTATACCCCAACAGTGTTTTCATATCGAGCAAGGAGCAACTCCCAGGAAATGAAAGACAAACTTTGAAAAAGGGTTATGCAGAGGCAGGTAAAGGAGTATATGATCCAGGTGTGGTTGTAAGGAGTCCTTCTTCTGAGAATAAAAGCACTTAGGAAATATTAAACACCTGGTGGAAGTCTAAGGCTATATCTGGCACCTTCTGAAATACACAGAAGAACGTGACCAGAGATTTCAGCATCACTGGAACTCCTAAGGGACACATGCTAAGGTCCCAGTTAGATTCAGCTGTGGTCACTGGTAACATTCGTATTGATTGCAACAAAAGCAGCATCCAGCCTAATTTTGCAGAACCCAGGGACAGTACATTGGTCACCGGAGACAATGACAGTCTTTCTGTTGACTTCACTGGGCTCAGGGTACGGCTATGAAAGCTGGTCTTGTGTTGTACAGAAAGGGAAGGGCTTTGGGACTGCATAGCTCCAGGGATTAGTAATAAACAAAGCGCCTTTAACCTCTAGGTCACTGCTCCAAACCCCTGCCAAGCTGCTGGCGGGTGAATGCTATTGCCATCTGTGCAGGGGCAGCTGATGAATGAGTTTGACAGTTCTCAGCACAGTCCTGGACAGAAAATGTCCATATCATCACAGAGCCAGTCTCCTGTGCCTTCCTTTAAGGATCAAGAGGACTTGTGAGATCGATCTTTTTGCTGCTGGCAGTATTCCCAGATGTGTGAGATCTGCTGGCAGCAAGCACAGAGGTGCTTGACCTTTGAGGAAAGATGCCCCAACTCATTTGTCTCTCCATCAGTGGGGCCAGGACAACATATCCCTGCTCAGCATCTGTCCCAAAGGTTTCAACTGGAGATAAAGCAGATTAAAGGAGCAGCTGTAAGGACCTGAATTTCTGACCAATCCACATTGACTGCTGTATCTCCTCCTGGTCAATCCCTTATTGTGGTCTGTCTCTACCCTAACTGGTCTCCAACCCAAGCTGTATGTACATCCTCCTGGGGTAGGTGAGTCCAGGCTGCTGGCCTATGTTGGTAGGAGGCGATGGAGTTGGCCAGCTCTATTGCCTTTGAGCTATCATTCACTTTTCCCTGCTCAGAGACATTGTGAACTTCCATGTTTTAGCCTTATTTCATTGGATCTTTGGTTAATTCAGATGGGAAGGAACCTCAGGAAGTCTCTAGTCCAAGCTTGGGCTCAAAGCAGAGTCAGCTCTGAGGTTAGAATAGTTTGCTGAAGGCTAGATCCAGTCCAGTCTTGAAAACCTCCTACATCCTATTTCATCTCCTATCTTCTGTTTCCAAGTTTACCTCACATATTTTCTGCTTCAGATTTTGTCTGTCAACCTCATGAAATTCATCCTTAAATTCAGGCACCTCTTTGGGATTGTATTCCTGCCCTGTTCCTCTTTGCCTCGACCCTCATTATCTGGCTTTCCAAGCTATCAGTCTTGTCTAACAGTTTGCTTGGCAAGGAAGTTTTTTTTTTTCTATTTTCTATTTTCTGTATTTTTTTTTCCAAGAACAGATGTTAGAAAATGTGCGGGAACACAGATGCCTGGGCATATATTTGCCACATGACCAGGGCACTCAAAAGTTATGGAGAGCTCAAAGTCATGTCACAGCTGTGCATCGTGGTGGTGTACAGAGGAATATGTGCCACACGTTGTGTTGGTGCTGGGCTGGAGACAGCAAGTGTGAACTAGGAGCAGGCTGGGGACAGGGAGATGCCAGAGGAGCACAGGCTGTCCACGATCCTCACACTTTGTTAGGGCTTTTCTGAAATGAGCAGGGTGTCCACACAACAAGCTGAAGCTTGCAACCCATGCGTCCTCATCAGTAGGAAGAGTTGGATATAGTGGGAGGACGTGAAGCGTAATTGCAGTATTGAGAGAATTCACAGCCAGGCAGCTCCCCTGCTAGTGGATTGTTTTTTGGCAGGTGAAAACTCAAGTTTTTGTCATCTCTTCTCCACTGGTTTCAATCCCATTGTGGATCTGTCCTTGCTGATTTCATCTGTGAATAAGATGGTGAATGAGCTGGGGCCTTCGTAGAAAGAAGCATGGCTATCACAGCTTGGGATTAAAACACACACTACCTTACCAGCAGCACTATATTGCATGAGGGTCTTACCCTTCAGCATCAGCTTTCCTGTCATGCCTGGACCTGACCCAAAATACCATGAAAAGAGAGATTTCCAAAGCACATTATGATCTCCCCATCTGTCCCTGACAAGCTAAAATGGTGCCAGGAGGTGTGCCAGGAGGTGACCCAGGAAAGCAGATGTTCTCTCAGCCACAAGAAGCTCTCAGATTTGGTGTGATTTGTACCCCAGCAGCTTTCCTTGCTCTACTTTCTCACTTCTAAAATCTGATCACCTGTTTAAATATTTTTTAAAAAATCCAGAGCTAGTGATCTGTGTGGGTCTGCCTGTGAAAGGCTTTTCTTACCCCACCCTCGCCCCTGCTATATTTATTTTAAAATTATAAGATGCCATAGAAATAGGGACAGAAAGGAGGGTACTGTGTGTCAGTGGAAAAGTATCAGGTAATTGCAAGCAGCCTCTTCAAGAGGGGCAGGTCTCTCCAGCAAGCGCCCATGAAGACAAACCGGCACAAAGAAGTGGGTTGGCTATTACTGAAAGTCAAGGCAATTGCAGGGAAGGGGTAGCTAAGTAGAGAGCTAAAGAAGGGTGAGGATCAGACCATCATATTCAAGGTCCACCCACTGAAATTGTGCACATCTGAGCCATGCTGCAATTTTCTCCCGCTTGGTTTATTCAGCTCCAACCACTCAGCTATTAACTTGATATGCTGTCAAATTGCAAGAGATCCTCAAAGCTTAGCCTAAAATTATAGGCGCTTCCAGGGGAGGACTGACTTTTAGTAATGCATGTCCATGGCTTGTAGGAGGAAACCTGGAGTGGAGACTTCTAGGAATGGCATCAAAACTGTTTGTGGGGGCTGAGAGGAGAAGATTGGTTTGGTTCAGGTTCAGTTATGTTGAAGTTATTCTGGTTCAGTTCTGGATTTGCATTTAAGAAACACTTCAAAGTTTTGTTCGGTTTCTTGTTTAAGGGAAAAATGGATGATGTGAATTGGTTTTCTGTCTGGATTTGCTGCTCTGGGCAACTAATAATCATAGCTGGCTGAAAAAGAGCAATATCTCTTTGCAGAGAGTATTTAAAAAAGATTTAAAAAATCTCCAGGTGGTTTTGCAAAAGAAAGTAAGAAGCTAAAACTTTGTTGAGAAAAATATATTCACAAATACTAATAGTAACTGAAGTTTTGTATGTTAATTTTCTGACTACTTGCCCTTTCCCTTTCCTACTGTGTTTTAACCCTCAAAGTCCTGAGAGCTGCTGTGCTCAATAACAACCTGCCTGTCTCTCCTGTGCCACTGACACCTACTTGGACTGGCATTCAGATGCTACCAGGATGGCAATACGAGGCCCCTCCACTGATCCACTCCCACAGCTGTGTGAAAAACAAAACAAAACAAACAAAACCGAACTGAACAAACAAGAAAATGTCCAAGCTGCATCTCTGCAGACCACAACCCCCAGTACTGCCAAAGGAAAGCCCCCATGATGGAGGGAAAGACACACGTGTAAATGACCTAGTTTGCACTTGGAAGCCAAGAAATCAGGAGTGGGAAAGGGCTCATGCAGCACTAGTCACTGTGAGCCTCAGCATTCAAAAAATTGCACAGCCCTCTCCCTCCTCACGAAGAGGGCATCTGCATTAAGTTTTTCAAGCATTCAAGCTTCCCAGTGAGGAAAGAAATCTGCCTTTAGCCTCATTTCCTTTGGAAATTGGCTTATGCAATGCTGCACATCCCACCAAGACCCATTGAAACAGTTGGCTGGTATTAATCTCAGTCAGCAGAGAGGGAGATATCTCCCAGCACTTACATTCCCATGGATTTTGCAAGCTGGGTGGAAAGAAGAGTCTCTAAGGGATCATACAAGCCCCTAATGAGGAGAAGGCAAAGTCACTGGACACAAAGAAACCCCATGCAGGAGCAATGGATGGGCAGATGCATGGTTCATAAGTGTCTCAGTCACTTACAGGTTTTCGAGTCTTTGGGAAACTGGATTCCTTATTCTCATTAAAATTTGTTAATCTTGCACTCACAGAAAACACCTTTTTTTTGCAGTGATCACATAATCACATGACTCTGCTCCATCTCCGCAGCAAGTCACATCTCTTTTCCCCACGGTCTTTTTGATGTTGGCCTAGCTGTGTCCAGTGGCTCAAGTCTCATACTTATCAGTCATTAGCTTTTCCTTAAAGAGGGGCAAAGAGCTGGCCTGAGGGTTTGTATTGCATCCACAGTGGATTGAGAAGTCTTTCCCAAATGCTGACTGCGGTGGGAACACTGCAGACGCAGCAGATCTGAATTTGGTTACAGCACAATCCTGGACAGTGCATTTTTTGTTTCTAGCTTTTGGTCAGCTCGTATTTGCATTTGTCATCTGGCGCTTTCTGCCTCGACCAGTGGGGATTTTGCTGGGCATCGTGGCATTAACCCATATCGAGAAGAGATGGTAGGCACCATCTCCTACACAGACCCCTGGGGTCTCATCACAGGAGATAACTGCGGTGGTTATTGTCCCCTGGGGTTTTCTCCCCAGGATGAGAGATAGCATGAGTCCTTGATAAATATATCACTGCATCGCTGTAGCTCTCATGCAACGTGTGTTTAACCCTGCTTGTCTTGAGTCAGGGTGCCAGGGAGATGTTGTAGCTTGTTCTTTTTGGGAGCAAAGAGACTTTTTGGCAAGCTTCATCAACAAAGGATTCCAACTGGGCTTATTTTAAACACACTGAGAAATAGAAACAGTTACATGCAAATCTGTCTATCGGTGGATGGCAGCACCATCTTGTGTTCACTTCTGGAGAGGGGACAGAGACCATTTTCATCACTGAACAGGCTACAGATTCTCAGCCTCTTTGGCAGCTCTCCTGAGAAAAATAATAACTATTAGCAAACACTGGTTCGACACAAGGCAGAGGTATAAAGTCTCGGCCAGGCTCCAAACCTCCATCACACCCATGGTCTCCAGCCAGTGTTTTTCTTTCATTTGCACATCAGAATGAATTAATGCTGCGTGCCACTGGTATCCCCAGAAGCACTGCAGTTTCACGGTCAGTCCTACCACATACGGTCCAGCAAGTCATTAGATACACACCTTAAAACCAGGCATCTAAGAACTTTTCCCACCCTGTGTAGGTATCAGTGCATAGGAACTTTGTATTATCTTGTCTGATGGGCTATATCTGGATCTGATTATCACACACTACTAAATCCAACCAGTAATTCCCTCCCAGAAACAGATCTTGGAACAACTAAAGACAGTTTCATCCTGTTTTAAAAGAGACTTTGTACAACAAAGCTTTTACTTCAGGCTATTGATATGATAAAATGAGGTTAATTAATAACTCATGTTATTTCGCATCTGTGTGTTTGAATAGATCTCCCAAGCCTCTTCCCCATGTTTGTGACCTCTGTGCATCTCCTGCCTCCTGGTTCCCCATAGGCAGGATCAAGCCTCTCTCATTCACAGAGCAGCACCAAGATGCTTCAGTTTTGATGCACCAAATCACGGTGCAGACACATCTACAGGATGACAGAGCAGTGCCAGAGAAAGAGAGTGACTGAGATGCTACAAGCAAGCAGGAAAACAGGAGAACACCAGGAGGGAGCAAAGAGAGCTAATACCTCCTTGGGGTGTAAGATTTGACCAATTTGGCCAAAGAGGTTCTCAATATCACCTAAGTGTTTTCATCACCAGGCTGATAGACCAAAGGACGTAAGGGTAATGGTGGTAGGACAGATGGATTCACCTTCGTCACAGGGGAAGAGTGCACAATGTTCTGGGTGCCTGGGTGTGCAAAGCTCTTTTGGGTATGTCCACCCAATGCACTGACTGCTGGTGTCATATGCAGATAGGACCATGGCACAGCTCTGCACCTGCTGAACAGGACTCACTACATGCTCCTGAGCTTTTAATGTCCCCTGTTCAAGGGCACATTCCCAGGCTCAGCCTAGTGCTGGGCTCTGGTTCTCCATCCTCTAGCCTCACACACCAGCATCTTCTGCATTGGAAAAGCACCCCCAAGAGAAAACAAAGCTAGTACTATCTGGTACCATTGAGGGTAAGGCTATGGGTATGGTCTTAACCTGAATTGGGGAGGATGAGAAGAAGGGGCAGCTGGAAGACAAGGGTGCATCTGACCACCTAATGCTGATAGTGGCTGGGACCCAGGCAGTACAACACAACCTGAAGGTTTGGCTTCCAGCTTGCCTAGGGTCAATCATTTATCATGAGTCTTATCACTGGCCAGCTTCTTCATTTTAAGTCTGCGAGAAAGAGATTACAGCCTTCTCCCACGCTGTGACTCTGGTGACATGCTCACTTGTGATATTAACAGCTAGGGAGAAGGAGGAATAGGCAGCGTTTTATGGTCCAGGACTGTGTGGTGCTATTAAATAGGGTTGTAATATAAATAAATCACAGTATTCCCTAGCCTCACAGCTCTTGCACAGACAGCATAGAGGAGGCCCAGGGAAAAAAAAAAAAACAACCAAAAACAAAAAAAAAACAAACAAACAAACAAACAAAAAAAACAAAAACAAAAACAAAAAAACAAAACAAAACAAACAAAAAAACCAGTTCTGTATTATTCTGTATTAGAGAACATCATCATGTAATAGTTCAGAGGGGTGTGAGCACTGTGTGGTCCTGCCCTCAGCAAGGGTGGCAGCTCCCACTCCCCCTGAGCTCAGAGATGATGACCTGGGAGGATGCGTTATTCCCACACTGTGGAGATGAGGATCAATCACCCTCCCTCATCCAGCTTCAGGCTCCTCTGCAAGGAATAATGTTAGGGTTGGCGATTATTGGTATGGCTTCTCAGCAGCAGGAAATTAGCTATGATTCCCAGCTTATTTTATTTAAGCCAACAACTGGGTTTCAGATAGAAATGACTTTCTGTCATGCCCAACCTCAACTGGATTTAGCATCTATACAAGTGAAGTGGGTGTATATACCAGCCTTAGATACCTTCAGTACTCAGGAATCACAATTCCAGGCATTAAACAACAACAACAACAACAATAACAAAAACAACAACAAATATGGATTTACTACATCATAGCAATTACTGTCAAATAGGTACCACAGATATTAACTCTGATTTTGAGGCATACTCACAATCAATACCCTTTTCCATTTATCTTCCGTGTGCATTTTAGCAAATGAATTGCTGGGTGAAAACTCCACTCACAAAGCTAATTAGAGCAATTCATTAGGAAAACAAATTTCAAATTTGCAAGCATAAAATGATGCATGCTGGACATATGTTCTAAGTGGAACAGTCATGCAGGTGGGGACAAGAAAAAATGTTGGGGCCTACCTGAAGTGGGTTCACTGTCTCACAAGGACGGCCAGCCAGAAGTCACAAATGGCTTGGTCACCAAGTCTGGCTTGGTCACCCAGAGCAACAAAATATCCTCTTAACTTCCTTATTTTCTCAGAAAAAAAGCTTTGCTAAGAAGTTTTACCGGAAAGTCATGAAGTTAAATCTGTTTCTGACCAAGTGGCATCAAATCACAATTCATGTGACGTACACCTCCAGTCAGCCTGAATTTATAACAGTTGGAAAGTGTTGTTCATGGAAGAACTACAAATGATTCAAGGGAATTAAGCAATAACCAACCATCAGCTTGGATCTGAGTTTGAAGAAAAATACCCATCTGCTGATGCTGTGAACACACACACACACACAACAGGAAAAGAAAGCCATTTGAGGAGATTATTTGTCACATGTTCTCCGTGTAGCTAGTGCTGTTCTCCACATTAGAGCAATTTGGTAAGGATCAGTCTCTTTCAGAAAAACTCTTCTCTTTCCTCTTCAGTATTCTGTGAAACTTTGAGGCTCACGCTGGCCAAAAGCAGAGATGAGGTGTAATCTGGGAGAATAAATAGGTTATTGACCTGCCAACCCATATATATTAACTGGCCAGATGGCTGCTGCAAGGCAAAACTTGCAGTCGCTGAGCTCTTACAATGTGTCTGCTCATGCCAAAGGCAGCGTGATATCCATGTGGCTGTGTCTCTACTAAGAAATTAAACAGCTAAAGATCTTCCTGGGCACTGGAGTGCAATTGCTCAGTTATTAGAATGGTTTAAAAATTAAAAAATAAACCTTTGCTGGCTGGCATTCTTCCAGAAAACTTCCATTGTCCAAAACTTAGCATGGGTCAATAAGCAATTCAAAAGTCAGTTTTGATGGGATCTGTCTTGAGAGAGATGTCCTTGTCTTATCCTGCGAAAGAGTTGATCCTGGTTGGAGGAGAAGGCCAGATTGTCCCATGGGACTTCAGGACCATGGAAGGGGTTCTGACCATAGAAAGGGTTCTGAACAGGGTGGCTTTCTTTGTAGACAATCTTTCCCTTCTGTCTGTTAATTTTGATTGAAATAGGCCAAGAAGGTGAATGGAGCAGGAAGAAAGAGTTAAGGAGAGAAGCAATCAGAGAACAGGATTATAAAGCTTATTTAGCTAGAAAAGGAGGAGGAGGAAAATGAAGACTGAAATCCTTTCTTTGCTCACATGGGTTTTAACATGATATCTTGGGTGCTAAGCTGATGGGTTCATTGCAGTTCATGAAGTCTGCTGAACATTGATGCAAGACCATCCCATCGAATCTGAGGAATCTTTAAGCATGGGCTACATCCAGACTTCATCTCAGACGCCTGAACTTTAACTACTTTTTTTCCCCTTGACTGTACAAGACAGAAGTGTCTGTCGGATTTGTGTTTTAGGTTGCCTTAATCACTTATCAGTGCTTTCACACTAGAAGTACAATAGTCATGTTCATAGAGTTGGATCAAAGCAACTTTTGGAGTTATGTAATTATCCAAGTGATTAAAGTCAGGTTTGGATCAAGGTTCTGCCCTGAACTGGAGTTACAGTCCCTGCGGATCATCACGGGTTTAAGTCATGTCTAACTGGGATTTTCCTATTTCTCTCTGCCTTGCATGGGAGCTGCTATAGGCTGTGCTAGTAGGCAAGACTGAAAGCAATAGATTGTGAAAGTTTCATTACATGGGTTTATTCTGATAGAGATGAAAAATAGTCCTTACATAAACTGAAAATAGAAGAAAAATAAATATTCCATCCCCTTGTGAGCAAGACAGCAATAGACTTGAAGGAAAGGGTGTGATTTTTTCCAGGTGCATTTCCTCAACCACCAGTATCTGCTGGGCTTGGCCTGTCTCCTCACATCATTTTAAACACCTGTATTACTTTCTCATCAAAGGACTGTAACTGGACATCCCTGGACATCCCAACCTTATGCGTTAGCTGTGACCACACCACTGTCCAAGGAGCTTGTTCTTCCTAAAATAGGAGGATTTGTCAAACCCACCGGGACTGTGTAAAACCTGGATCATGATGATGTTATGCTAGAATAAATCTAATTTGGCTTTGTTGGCAAAGATCACCCACCACTCCTGTCCTGGCCCCTGTCTGTTGGCCCCTTCTTTCCTTTGTCATGATGTGACAGTGTTTTGAGGAGAATAAGGCAACAGAGGGTATTGCTGGATTTGCCCTTGTCTACGTAAAAAGCGGGTTGAGAAGGGAGCTGTTTAGAGCCAGTTCAGTAGCCCTGAATGTGGCTGAGATTAGTTTCCCTGAAGGCTTTCTTTGAAATTGCACTGGAAAGGGGCTACTTATGAGCCAACTGTGTCTTGGAGAGCTTTCTTTCATGCCATTGTTTGGTTTTGAACATGTCTGTTCTTTTCTTCTTTTTGGATTTGACTCAACTATACACAGGGGTGATCTACTTGCAATGTGTTTTGTGTTTTCTGTTTCAGAGAAAAAGTATCTCTGAACTACGAAAAAAAAAAAAAAGGCTGGTGCCATTGCCATATGAATAAGTGATGTAATTGCAAGAAAGAGAAGTTCTGAGAAAAGAGGACATTTCTCTGGCACATAAAACTAGAAAGTTCATAAAAAGTTAGCTGCAAGAGCAGACTTCAGATCTACTTGAACCATCCCCTGGTTACAAGCTTAGACTGACAGTGAGCGAATCTCTGCAACTCCAGCTTGTTTACTATATATATATATATATTATTTCATTCTGTTCTCAATCTGAGAACAACTTCGGGAGAGACAAAATCCATAGATAAAAGTATGTTTGTACCAAGCCCCAGACCACCATCCACCAGAACACTATGGGGTGGCCATGGACATGGGGCTGAGATTGAAGATTACCCCTGAGCTCATGCAGGGCTGTAAGTGAAACCAAGAGCTTTTAATAGCCGACTGGGCATTCATTATATGAAGATATAGCACATTGTTATTCCTGCAAATGGAGTGTTCTTCTTAGCTAGAAGAGTTAGTTCAAATTTTTGTCCAAATGGGGATTCCTAGAAGAGAGGTGTGTTATGGACCCAGAACCAGTGGATGAAGGGAGGATTTACAGTCAGATCATCACACAACAAGGCTAATAAAGTGAAAATGAAGACAACTGTCCCAAAACAATAGGCTGCAATTGCTGCACAAAGCACCCCTCAAATAATCGTGACTGTCAAATGAGTTGTTGCCAATTAAAAGTCTGAGCACAGACCATTCATGAAGAGAAAATACTATATATATTTTTTTCTTTCCCATTTTTCTTTTTTTTTTTTTGTTCTTTTTTTAGCTGGCTCCAGAGCTCCAGTGATCAGATGCTGGACATGTAGCTCTCAAGTTTTTGTCCTTGTCATATATTAGATACCAGATGTGGAAAAGTGAAAAAACGTTGTTTGTTAAGTTCCACTTATGCCTGCAGAGTTGATCCAAGAGTCTCTTGATTTTTGCTAGATGTACAGGCATGGAGAGCTTACATATGTGCAAGAGATCTTTGGGTAATCACATTTTTCCATATCATCTATGGTATCTTCAGGTTTCCAGCTTCCACTTAAAGGGATTTAAGCATTGAAATATCCTAGAGAAATGAGGCAATGAGTTTTGGTCAGACCTAAATTCTACCTAAATCCATGAAGCAATTTTTCTGACCACACAGCATCTCTGAAGGCTTTGAAACACCACTGGGAGACACTAGACACATAGGCTGAGGAGGAATTTAAGCTGCCTGATCCTGGATTGAGTGATTTTGATCCTGTTTTTACTTAGGGGTCTGAGTGTCTTAAGGTTTCAGTGATTGGTTTTGTGTGTCACAGGCTTGTCTGTCACCTCAGCACTGCTGGAAACACAACTGCAACAAGCCAGCCATGCAAAGGGAAGTCAAGAGACACATGAGAAGGGAAGTGGTTCACAAGAAATCAGATGGCATTTTGAGCCCGCGCATACATTTCCTCGGTTGGGTTAAAATCTGGCTGTGATCATTTGTGCATCCGTAGGGTGTCTGTCCTGCTGCATTTCCATCATTGCATGTGCTTTTTGCTAGTCTTTGATTTTCTCTGCACCTTCAGAAATTGTTTACACACACCCACATTTGATGAGATTAAAAGAAAATACTGAATAATTCATTGGAACAAATAATTGAACTGGAGTCACCTTTATGTTAATCAAAATGCCCCTTGCCTCAGTGCTAACACGTTTGCCTCTGCAAAGCAGGGAATTCACTGCATCTGTTGAATTCACAAGAGGCTTTTTTTTTTTCTTTTTTTGTTTCTATTTGTTTTGTTTTAAATAACTGCCTAATAGCTGGAACTGGCATTGTGTTCCTCCTGCTGACTCACTGGTTTCCGAAAGCTCTGTAATGAGTGTGACATCTTTAAACACCACAGAATTTGCTGTTTCCTTTCAACCAGACATAATCTGCAATGATTCAACTCCTGTAAAAGAACCATGTGGGTACAAGTGTCCCAGCTGAATACATCAGCCTCTGTACCTCTGGCCTCCGTGCCTTGCACTGATGTGCTGTGCCTTTCAAATAGTATTTACTATGGCAATCCATAAATAGACTTTTTTGCCTTTGTTTCAAAAATCATGTAACGTATGTGGAATATGGATAAGGCAAAATAAACCATGCTTATTCAGCTCCTGCCTCTACAAGGGTATGAAGTGTATTGGTGCTAACTATAAGGTAGTTATACACTACTTACATAGGGTAGTGTATTGCTTGAAGCTGTGGAAGAAGGTAAGGCCAAAAATCAACACACTAAAAAGTCTCTAATTCACTGATAAAGAGTATATAGATCTGAACATTGTGCAAACATAGGAATTCAGAGAGAGCAGAGGTTGATTCTGTGATTCTGCCATTTGCTATCTAGTTTAGGGCAAGTCTGTCCATCGTGGTGAACATCAGTTCCTTGTCTAAAATGAGGACAATGTCCTGTCATTTGTTCTGTGCACTTACACTGAGCTCTTCAGGAAGGAGGTAATTTTTACCTCTGTGCATCTAAAAAATTGAACACAAGAGGGCTCTTCTTCTGGCTGAGATTTCTAGATAGTGCTGCAAAATAAATAATCTGTAAGTGTTCTTCTGTTTATGTGCAAAACCTTTTTATTTGCCTTTTTTTTTTTCTTTTGAGACTCTTTGAGTGTTTACTCATAGGAATGTCTGCAGAAAGTTAAGTTGTCTGGAGAATTGGTGAGAATAAATATTCATGAGAATACTCTTGTTGCAAACGCTTTTGTGGCCATCTGTAAAAGCTTTTTATTATTCAAACAATGCTGAGCTTTTTGCAGATAATTTGCCAACAGAGAAAAAAAAAAAAGAAAGTTTTTTTTCTCCTCCTTTTAGAGACATCTGATGCTGTAGTAGCACAGCCATCATCACTGCTCTGTGATTTAATATTCAACATGTGGCACAAATAGCCAGGAAGGAGTAACAAAAACACTACTGCCCTGCCATCAGAGAGACAAAAATATGTTTACACTAAGTATTTTGAATAAAAAAACAAATTAGTAAAACTACCACCTGTTTGTGAATAATTAAGGCAAACAAACAAAAGATTCTCAATTTATCAATAACTTGTTTATAGCAGCAATTCCTTTTACTGTTGATGTGATATCTTAGTGTTGTTACACAGCATCCTTCTGCTCGAGAGGAAAATTCTTCCCTGCAGGAACTTCCCTCTTTTTTGATGTGAATCGGGAGCCACTTGACCCAAACAACTTTTCCTCTATTGGTCTTTTCATCTAGATGACTGTGTTTTTCATCACCTTATTAGCTGAGCAGCTCCAAAGTGTTAGGGCTCTAGTCTTACCTCCTTTTTAAAGACTTGTCATCTCTTTTAGAGGAAGGGAAATGTAGTGCAGAGGGAATATATGCCCTTTGTTAAGATATCCTGGAAATCTCTGGTAAATCTGGGAAATTAATTTTTACCCAAATCTCTCCTGTATTGCCAATAGCACAGTTATTTTTTCTGTTGATCATCTTGTTCCTTTTTTACGTTATGCTTTGGAGCTGAAAGTGAGAAAAAATAGGAAGGATCACTGTTCTGAGACTTTTTCCCTATGTGGGCACTCATCATGGGTGGGGAGATGTTTGTGCGCCAGGAAGACTATAGATCTGACCCAGCTAAGAGTTTTCTTGTGACTTTTTTTTTTTTTTTTCCCCTATTACACAAGGGTTTCATCAAAAATGACGGAAACATTTGTGTACTGATAAACTCATTATTATCCTTTGGAAGCAAGTTCCACAGGTTAGTTAGACATTGAGAGTGATGTTATTATTTTAATTTTGTAATAGATTTTTTTCCTTTCCCTTTCCCTTTCCCTCTCCCTTTTCCTCTCCATTTTCCTTTTCCCTTTTCCTTTTCCTTTCCACTTTCTCCTTTTCCTTTCCCCTTTCTCCTTTCCTTTTCCCCTTTCTCCTTTCCCCTTTCCCCTTCATTTTTTTCTTATGAGAACGTGGATTTTTTGCTTTCACTGCACTGATCCATATTCCATATTCCATAGATTGTGGCTTCTGCTGAAAGTCCTGGGGTCAAGAATTTACCCGTTCACTGAAGGGGCAAATCTGCTTGAAAAGCCTGTCTTTGGGATCTCTTTAACTTTTTCTTTAAGTGGGGACTTTTCCAAAGCACCTCGAATCTCTAAGAAATTTCAGCTGAAAATTCTGTTCTGAAAATAAAATCAGTTTACAGTTGTTTCAGTTTCTCTGAAACAAGCTGCTGAAAGCTTTTGAAATGTCATAGGAACAAAAGACAGAGTTTCCTCCTAGCTCCTTGCATCAAGGTGGGAAGAAAGCATGGAGCTACTTCACAGTGCCCAAGCACACATCACGGATGAAAATCAGGGCTCAGGACGAAAGGCTGAGATCGTTTAGCAATTAGGGGACCCCTGTATGGTTTGAATCCCTGCTCTGTTCAGGCTCTAGGGAGATGAAGGCAGTATGATCCCAGCACATTTCTTTCTGCAGCAGCAGTGATGAACACTTGAGGGAAGCAATGTCCCTCTGGAGGAGGCATCTTCAGAGCATCAGCATTTTAGGGGAAAGGACCAACTCTCCCAACAGTGTGGGTGCATGGGTGCCTCTGCATGGGTGCATGTCCTCATGTGCCTGTCTGAGTGTCTGCAAATGTGGCATGCTGCTGGGCCATCTCCTGGTTGTTGGTTGAGCTGGAGCTAAAATAGCTTGGTGTAAAAATAGCAGGGTCTTAGTCCCAAAGAAAACTCTGCTTTCTCTCATATATCCTGTTCCCTGGTTTGATCTATTGTTATCATAGTGTTTGCCAGGTTGGATGGAGCTTTGGGCAACCTGGTCTGGTGGGAGGTGTCCCTGCCCATGGCAGGGGGGTTGGAATTGGATAGTCTTTAAAGTCCCTTCCAACCCAAAACATTCTATAATTCTATCACTTTGAACACTCCTCATGAGACACTTACTTTGTCTCCACTGCAGACTTTGGCCTGATTCTGACTGATTGGTACAGATGTAAATCAGGAAAGCACTGTACACCAGTGGTAATAGCAGCCCAAGCTCAAAATAATTTTCTTTCTCCAAATCTCCTGTTTGTTGCCTAACCTTAACATTCTAATTATCTTTCTACCTAACATGACCATTTGGAGCAGTCAGGTACTGTGAGGATGGAGGGAAGGATGGACTTTGAGCATGGGCTTCATAATGCTCTCAGTTCCAAAGGACTTAATACATATCAAACCTGAACCAAAATTATTAAGGACACATTTCATGCATGGCTTTACACCATGCCCTGCCTTAGACTCCAGTATGAGTGTCACACACAGCAAAGAAAGTTCAGGCCCAGGCTCTGAATTTATAACAAGAAATAAATTTCCTTCTCTACTCTGAACAAAACTGGCTTGTACTCTGCAGCTCCTGTCCTCCCGCATCTTTCTCCCTCATCAATTCCCTTTTCCCTTTCACACATCAGCTGCAAACATCTCATTTGGCAGAGATGTTGAAGGTAGACTCATCTCTAGCAGTTCCAGACTGTTAATTCAATCAGCTCTTATATCAGCACTAACATAAGTAAGTGAAAAAGGCTCTTGAATTTCATCACCTTGTTAAAAACTCAGATAGATTTCTGGAAAGATTATTTTATTTGCTTCACTGGGTTTTATAAAGGTTTGTACACAACATTTAAACCATTATTATTTACTTTTAACAAGCTATTTATGAACTACTCTTGACTGCATAATCAATACTGCTCTCTCATCTGTTCAGAGATCCTGACATCAGCAAATTTCAATTCTCTGCTGACTGAGTAAAAAGAGAGGAATAATTTAAACACAATGAGTGAAGGAGAGAAAAAGGAGTCTGGGAGAAACTGATATGAATGAAATCTTCATGTCCAAAGATGGCCAGGCATTTAGGAATTGTGGATCCAAGATCTAAACTTGCTGAGGACACCTCTAAGAGCACTGAAAGAAGATGGTCTATGCATAGTGGTAAATTAAAGTGCCTTCTGTCCCTGACAAAAAGAATATTTTGATGACCATTAAAGCTTCTTGAATGAGTTTTCCTTAAAATTAATTTACTGAGACTTCTGAAAACTGGAAGGTTATTTTACCTTGCCCTGGAGCAGACATTACTGGCATAAGGTAAACTCTGAAGCCATTTTGGCTAATGAAATGACCCTTCTATATAGTGAAAGGTGAGAGGTGAGAAGAGGATCAGCATGTGCAGACGGATGCAGAAGCACAGGTGAAGGGAAGAGGTCCCAGTCCACTACTGCCCTGCCATTGTTAAGGCCTCAGGAGATATTTGAAATGCTGAGGGCCAAGGAATTCTGGTTTAATTTACAGTGGTGTAAGTTTGGAATAACAGCAATGAAGTTTTTGGATGAGGTCACTTCAGGATGGGTTGATTTTTCCTCATTTAGAGATTGCAGGCCAAGGAATTGAGGGACTGGGGTGATAACTTCTGCCTGTTGGTTATCACCGGGAACATAGCCAAAGGTAGCACAGATATCACAGTAAAGGCTGCCCAAACAGCATTTTCGATGGTGACTATCTAGCAAATAAATACTTACTTAGCACTCTGGGGGGAGGCTTAGTCTGTCTGTGTGGTCTATAAATGTCCATGCAGCCACTCTGCTGGTTTTGTTAGCTGATAGTTTAATTAGCGCAGGTTGTGATCTTCTTTGTTTTGATCTCACCTGAAAGGGGATTTATCTCTCGTAACTCTAAGTGACTTTAGGTGCTGACACGCGAGACAGCTCTCCTCATTTTGTGATAGTTAAAGGACACCTAGTCAGCACCACTGATGAAGCTTAGGGTATGAATTAAGTGGATATCTACTTAAAGATTGACTTGTGCTGCAAGTTCTCTGACAGTAATAATTAAACCTCAGTGACTACGGAGGGAGCTGAGGCTGTATTTGTTGAGGTACAAAAAAACTACACAGTGTATTCTTGCATATATATAAATCACAGATCTGATTTCTATGGCACTTACACTTGTGTTACGCAGTTTGCAAGTGTGTCATAGACACACTCTTGCCTAGCTTTTGGTGTTTTAAAGGCATTTAGCCTATGTTAGTTATACAGACATCTGGAGAGTGTTTCATTCAGCTTGTTTTAGGCATCCCATTTGGGATGGGATGAACCACCATCCAAATGTCCCCACTGACTGTAGGGACAATGTACCTGACTTGCTAGACTAGACCCTAGCATCCAGATAGCTAAAGTCAAATGAGAGAAATACAGTTTGTGCTATCAGAGAAAATGAATCCAAGAACCTAATATTAACCTAACAACTTTAGTCTACAGATCCCAAAGAAAATGTATCTTTACCATATTAAGCAAGGTTTGCATTTCCTGTAGAGCCACACTCAAAAACACTTTCTAGTCTGTGGTTCCACCATTCTGTTTTAGTATTGGCCCAAGGTCATTTTAGCAGTAGTCTCTACTGAAGAAGCACAAGGTTAATCAAAAATCTCTAATCAAAGGAATAGGCAGATCTCTGGGTCTGATTCCCTATGTAAATCAAGCATCATACTTGGGACACTAAGAGTTCTACCTGTGGTAAGGCATGGTAGAAAGCTGTCTCCATCTGAATACTTTGTTATTTCTTCCTCAGCTGAAAAGAGCTTGATTATAACTTTATCACAAGCCTTCTGTGTTAGGGTCAGGGTTTGAGCTCTGATGGCAAGGAAGAATTGTGTATTTCAGAGCTACATAGGGATCAGATTTTGTTATTTCTCCAAACCAAGAACAAATTTATCTTTTTTCTTGCAGTGGTCCTTTGCAGTCCCAGCCTGTATCATGAACTTTCCTAGTCACCTTCTCAGCTATGTCTAAACCCAAACTTTGGCATACTTTAGGTGAAGGAGATCTTATTCTCCCATATGCTCCCATGCTGATGAAGAACCACTTCACAGCTCCCAAGATGTCCATCAAGAACCTCTATTTGGAAGATGAGAGCTGCTTCAAGATGGTTGCTGCTGCTAAAAATAATGGCTTGAGCCAAAACATCTGTCTCCCTTGAACAGTTAGTCCATGTAAGTGTGTAAAATGGTCCACCAAGAATTTCAGTGGAAATCTTAAGGCAACAGCTCCTAGTAGCAGGTTCTAGCCCTGCTTTTGGCCCAGATGTGGCTGGTTTTCAGCCAAATCAGTTGTGGTCTTTTGTGGGGAATTTATATTTATTCCTTTCTTTTTTGTCCACCTAAACAAAGACAAGCAAGTGTATGATTTGGTGTGGAGACAGCCCAGCACAAAGAAGCAGCTGATGCTCCCCATCTGAATTCCAGTGTCACCAGACCTCCAGGAGAACTAAAATGCATTATTAAGTTTTAACATCATCTTTTTCAAGAAAGGTCACTTTGTGTCACTGCTGACTCCTACCTCACTATCTCACAAATGCCACCGTGGTATGGGATTTATTATCCTTATGATAACAGTGTGCTCCATTTTCTCCATTCTGACAGTATTTTACTCTTTTCATTATGCCTAGTATGACCAGAACTGACTTGATTTGCTGGGCGGATTATTGTTTCTTTTGAAAAAGGGTTGCTATTTTGTCCCCATTTCTCCACTACTTTGGCCCCATGACATTTTGGGGACGAAGGAAGGAGGCAATGAGAGGTTATATCTAGAAGAATTTCACCCTGGTGGAAAATACCAATGATTTAAAATAAATATACTCTCTGAGATATCACATTACCCTGCTGAGCTCATGTACAGCAGAGATAAAATGGCTTTTTTAGAACAGATTTTTCTTTCCTCACCAGCTGAATGGAATATCAAAGTACACAATTTAAAGTAACTGTTAGAAAAAAAAGGTTATACACAATGCTATCAACAGAAAGCAGTTGAAAATTAAATGGAAATGATTACCGGAGAACTCATTTCCTTTGCTACTGGGAGACTAACAACAATAATAAAAAAGAATATTGAAGTGAAAGCTGAGATTCTTTCTTTGATGTCTGAATATTTTCTGTTTATGTTCCTTTAAAATAAAGGGCCACATCATAAATTAGTTGTAATGCTTAATTTTTATTTTCTCTCCACTCAAACAACATGTTTTCCTCTAGGTGGTTGTTAAAATCATGGTTCACCTCTCCAGCTGGTAGGATTTTGTTTAGGCAGTGGAGCAGCATGGTTTGCGAGTAACAGTTGGGTCCCAGGCAGATCCCAGTTCCCTTTTGGAACACAGATGAGTCTCTTTTTTTTTTTTTTTTTT
>VXAA01006207.1:679190-702395 GCA_013399115.1 Anseranas semipalmata | reverse complement strand
GGGTTTTTTTTTTTTTTTTTTTTTTTTTTTTTTAAACATGTGAAAATGTAGAATGAGAAAGAGCCCATGTCCTGAAGCATTTTTGTAGGTCCTTCTTAATATGATATTTGTTTTGAAGTAATTAAGCCGTATCTCATTAACCTGCTCTTCATTTGGTGTAGAGACTAGAAGAAAACAAATGTCACTCCCATCTTCAAGAAGGTCAAATGTCACTCCCATCTTCAAGAAGGAGGCTGAGGGTGACTACACCACCATCCCTGAGAAGGTGATGGAGAATATCCTCTGGGAAGTGATTTCTAAACTTTCTAGGGACAAGAAGCTGATTAGGAAGAGTCCACATGGATTTATAAAGCAGTGAACATGTCTGACCAACCTTCATGAAAAACTCCTATGAAGAAATGAATGAGTGGAGAGCACTTGATGCTGTTTATTTTGACTTAAGGCTTTCAATGCTGCCATAACAGCCTTATAGACAAACAGATGAAGTCTAACCTAGGCAAGTGGAGGGTTAGATGGTCCAGCTCCTTGGCTGTTCCTAGATCTCATTAACAAATAGGAGTGTCACAACAAAGGCTTCAGTACCATCATACAGCACATTCATTCAAGATCAGTCATGGGAGAACCAAGTGTCATTCACAGCCAGCTGAGGCAATTTTATTTACTCCTTATTTATACAATGGCAACACTATATCTATCTGAGAGTAAGGCTCCACTGAATCCCAAGGTGATGCACAAAGTGATGCACAAGTGCACACAGGGCAGGACTCACCCCACTTTCTAGAACGAGAAGGTAGAGAAAGTTCAGCAGACTGCTCTGGGTTTCTGTCTTAAGATGGGATGTATCACACTCTTATATCTTTACATTGACAGTAGAGGAAGCCTAGATGATTAACCAGGATGCACCTAAATAAATTTTAATGAACTTTAAAGATGACAGACTTTTAGGCAACTCTGCTTAGTTAAGCCTGAATCCCATTCCAAGACAATTGAACAACACAGAACAACAGAGTATGATCTATGTCCATTCAGAGGAGGAAAAGTTAAAGCCTTGCAAGACAGTTTGCAGGAGGTCACAGGAGATACACATTGCATAAATGGGTAATAAATCTAGGTCTATAGAGACTCAATAGCACCTTAACCACAAGATCATCTTTCCCCTACATCGTCTCTTTGCAAAGTTGTGTTAAATATTGCTAGTTCACAGTTTTGTTCCAACTTAAACCCACTGAGAGATCAGCTAGGCCTCGTTGACCTTTTGAGGAAATTTCAAGAGGTGTTAAGGGTTTACAAGTTTTTCATGGAGATGGGTGAATATTTATGGCAGTGTTTTGCTTTGAACTTTGACTCAGCAGATCCTCAGATTTAAAATGAAACTGAATGTCCTTGTGGAGATTGAAACCAAAGACAGTTCTCAAAGGACCATAAATCCTGACTTTGTGCCTCTCTGGTTATCAGTGCTTGAGTCTGGGAGAATGGAAGAGGCTTGCCAATGGGAATGGCATATAGTGTCCTCTGGTCCCCCTTAATGAAGGTGTACCATGATGATCGAGATTTTCTTTACTGAAGTTTCTTTAGTAACCACAGGTGACATGCTCATGACTCATTTTTGTCACTTCTTGCAAGGCTCTTTCTTGACAGGGACAAAGCGTGATGACATTTCCAGTCTCTAGGTCAGTCTGTTTCAGCAGTTCAGTGCTGGTAAAGGTCCCACAAACAGACACTACATGGATGTAGATCCAGTCCACCTTCCCTGGGTCTCATGCCAGTCACTGTTGGCAGTCACTGGTTTCCTCTGGCTGGCAGGCTGGTGAGCACCACGGTGAAGGCAATTTATTTCTGGTGTTTTTCAAGACATGAGTCATCCCATGCTGCTGTTTTCACTCACTTTTGAGAAGGTGATCTTTTAGCAACCCAGTGGCAAAAACAGCAACAACAAATCATGTGTTGAGCCGTGACATGCTGTCCCTGGCACAGGGTGTGACTCGGCCATTGGCTGCAGGTGCCCGCTGTAGGGTGAACTCAGTCACTGTCGACACCACTGGGATCAATTCAGCTGCTTACACAGAGGTGTCCAACTGCTATTGAGGGTGCTTTGGGGTAGCAGGGCTGAGGGATACACCAGAGGTTGTAGGAGAGACCCATGGGAGGGGCACTGGGACGTCCTCCAGGATATCCCAGAATGTCTCAGTGAAGATTCATGACTTAAGGTGAACTGCATTTCTATGCTGTAGACAGCTGAATTCATTTATTTGAATTGGGATCTGAATCCAGATTCAGGACAGAAATACCTTTATTTCTGAAGGAGATGTTAGGGTGGAAGCGGCTGCCCTGTGTCATCCAGGACGACAGATTAGAGCTGTTCATCTGTTCTAGTCTCAGACTCTCCTACCCTCTGAAATCTCTGGAAATCTTGTGCTTCGGAGTTGCTACGAAAGCAACTCTGGGAAGATACTGGTGGCTTTGAAGGGAAACAGCAGAATTGTAGTTGAAATTATTGAATGAAGGGAAGTGTTGCATAAAATTATACCAACCTGTATCCCTCCCTTCTCCCCTAATTTCCTCTCCTGTGCCTGTTTCATCTTCCATGACTAAATGCTTTTTTCTTTTTTTTCTCTTTTTTTTCCATTTCTTTTTTTTTCCTTTCTTTTTATTTTCCTATTATTTTATATCCTTGCATATATAAATATTAAGTTAACATAGATGATAAAAGACTCCATTGTGCCTGTCACCAGCAGCAGACCAGACCCCAGCACGCTCAGGTACAGTTGCTGAGCTGTACAGGACCACTAGCTTGCAACCAGTGCCAGCAAAGCCAGAAACACAATAATTCCTTATTTCACCAGCTGTGCAAGCATTGTCTTGACTGTTGTGATACAGCAAAGATAAAACTTCTTTGTAAGCAAGAAAGGTAGAAAAGCTTCCTGTGGTATGCACTGAGACCTCCACTGGCTTCACAGCACCGCAAGGCACACTTTGGGAACGTATTGATTACGATCTTAGTTGCTGTAGGTGATACGCTAGATGAGCTGGCACCTCTTGGAGTGAGAGATCGGTTTAGATCGTGGCTGTGATCTCTCTCTTGGGTTTTAAGTGTCTAAGGTGCAAATACAATACTAAAACGAAGAGCATACCTACCTGAAGTACGTGCTGTTTGGAGCTGTACTGACACAACTGCAAGATGGGCCTGGTGACCCCTGGGCAAAGTTGCCTTTCCTCTCAGCATGAACAGCAAAAGGCATGGTAGGGTGCAGGATGGAGCTCAGTATTCCCTGTGGGATGGGCAACTCTGCCTCCTGGCTTCATGCTGAGACGCTGTGAGCCAACCAACCTTCTCTGGAGGCAGCTTGGTCTTTGCAGGAGGGTTGAAATCAGGGCTGTCACTTGCTGGCGACTCCCATTCATTTCAATCTATCTATTAGCCTGAGGTTTTGTTTGGTGAATGTCAACTGCAGGAATCTGTGAAGCAGCGAGACTGGGCTCCCAAAGCTTGAGCTGAAGCAGGTGGTGCTGGAGGTTGGACCCTGATGTTTGCATGCTCTTACAGCCGTGCTGTGATCCCACAGGGCTCCAGAACAGGGCTGGACTTTTAGCAAATGAGTAACCAAACCTGTCAAGCTTCATCTACAATGCCAAGAACATTATTTGGAAAAGGGGAAAGGAAAAAAAATATAAAAGAAAAGACGGCTATGGAGGTGCCAGGTTTAGCCAAGGGAAGGGAAAAATCTGTGAGTGCCTGGGCTCCTGCTCGTTTCTGTGCAAGTGTTTGGCTTTCAGCCCTTGTCAACTCCTATCTCTCAATCGCTCTCACCACAGGAAAACGCTTGCTGCTTGCCACGTCACTCCTTGCACACCACAGGCACAGCTGGGCGGGTTTTCAGGCTGTGGCCCTGGTGAGACTTACAGCACACACGCTCTCCGTGGCTTGTACCAGTCCTCCTGCCTCCCTCCCCCCATCCTCAATGGGTCTCTTTGTTTTTTTAAACTGAAGATGCTGTGCAGAAAGAAGCAGCCACTTCTTCTTGTGGTTTGCATCAAAAGCCCTGCAGTAAGCCTAACACTGTATCTGCTCTAGCAGTTAACCAAACATGGCCTCGCTCACAAGTCACTCATGTTTGGCTGCTTTTGGTATACAGGACCACAGCTGGAGTGTAGAGAGCCCTGTCTCTGGACAGAGAGGTGCTAAATCCTGCTGCTCTTCAGTTACTCAACCACAAGAGGTGATTCAGCACCTTCCTTCCTTAGGCCACACTCTTGGGCTGTCCTTGGATTGGCATCAAGCATAAACCACGGTGCTATTGCAAGAAAACATCCCTAACAGACATTTAGAGTGGGATACTACTCAACCATCTTCAAATGCATAGAAATTCAGTCTCTAGTCTGGGCTGTGCCATCCAGACTCCCTCCATAGCACGTGGACAGTCAAGCTCTCCCAGGAGCTGGATGATCCATCCTCAATTAGGTGTTGAAGGAAGATGGCCTGAATTGCCCTCTAACACTGACCATCTCCTCACATCTGGTTCTGCGACCCTGGTTACCGGCTGTCTCCCCTTCTGATAGTGAAAAGGAACATTTTACTCTCTTCTTGGGCACCTTTGCACAGCACCAAATCCTTGCTTTAGAGACTGACCTGTTGTTGACGGAAACTGTGAGCTCCATGCACTTCGGTAGACATAAACCCGGTCACATCCAGGGACAGCTTGATCCTACAGTGTATTTTGTGGCATCAGTGGAAAATGCAGGTAGCATCTGGCTTTTGAATCGCTCCTGCAGTCACAGAGTAGTTATAGTTGTCCAAATGCTTGATGAGCCTGTGTATTTATGGGTTGAAATTTCCCTGGGGAACATCCCCCAGGAAGCACAGAGCCATTTTAACAGCTTTTCCAAGCACCTCCATTTTTTGTCCCCATTTAATCACTTCTACATTTTCCAATTGTACACAACATTTTATTAAACTGTACAAACTGCATTGGCATTTTAGAAATCCATGTTAACCATTCAAATTAAACATGATGACCAGCTGTACAAACTGTGAGCACAGATCCCTTTTGTACTTCATACAGCACAAACAAAGATTTCACAAAAGTCACTGGGCTGAATCCTTTTTTGGGGCAATCTGCTTTTCTTGTTGATTTTAGGCACTTCTGCTGTTGGCCCTGCAGGATTCCATGCCTGCAGTTGCTGCCAGTGATATCCCAGCAGTGGCTGCACAGCCTGCAAGGCTGCGTTTGTCCTGTTGGGAGGTCCAAGTTAACAGCCCATTCCACTGGAGCCAGAAAGGCACCTCCAAAAAGAATCTGAATTTGGGATGACTCACCTTCTAGAACTTCTCTTCTTAATGGACTGGAGGAGTTCATGCAATGAAACTCCAAATTTGTACACTTCAGTTAGATCCTAACACCAGCTGGGGTGACTGCTTAAGTCTAAGATATTACAGAATCCTCTGTTTGGGCTTTGATTTAATTTTGACCCAGTATTTAACTGGGTCAGGGACAAGCAGTAATTGTGAGGTTCTGCATTTCTTCAACCTCTGAAAACAGTGCATCTTTATTTAAAAGGATCCTGTCATGAATGGATCACAGATGAGATTACTTTTAACCCACTTACATATCCACAGACTGCAAAGGGATAGAATATGCAGCAACATATCATGAGGTGAGGGAGAGGCCACCCTCACCTGGTGTGCTGTCCTGCACTGTGACCTTCGTGTCTGCAATGTGTGCCAAGGAGCTGGGACACCATTTAGAGCAATAGGAAGTATATCAGCATTTACAAGGGCTGATCATTAACTTTCCAGCAAAATATGCCAATGCTGTGACTGAAAGGCCAATTTTAAGATGCTTAAAGAATGGTTTGAGGAAAACTCTTCCATATTTCTGATGCAGGTTTAGAAGAAAACTCTGGAAAGACCAGTCCTGATTTTGCTCTGAATCTGGTGTGTTTGAGGTCAGTTAAAATTTTAGAACAGGGGTTTTCAATGCTTTCTTCTGGACTGCAACTTCCCATCTTTTCTGCTCGAGTACTAAGAATAAAACTACTGGGTTTCTGTATTGATTTTGACACTTGCTATTGCAATGATCCTCCTCTGTGGTTAAGCCCTTAGTTTCAGGGCCTCTGTTTGAGACACAGGAATGCTGGAATGTGCACCTACAAAGTTTCTTAGTCTCAGTGGACCTTACAGAACAAATCTGAATCCTAATACCTGTGAGGATTATTTTTAAAGTGTGAGGGGAATTGATTTGCTTCTTCAAAACTCCTGTGCACACAGGCAAAATGCTCCACATGTATGAATGGAGGTTGTGAAGACACCCAACCTGAAGTCTTCACAAATGCCCTCAGGCCCTGAGCTCACCACTCATCCTTCAGAAGGAGGTGTGCCTAAGTGAAAATTGCAGAAATGGGCACTGACAACACTAGAAGCGCAAATATGCTTGCTTTTTCTTACAGAGAAACCCATTGGATGTGTGTACAAGTAAAGGGGGACAGGCTTTGGCACCTCCTCATTTTCAGATGTTCTCAACTTCAAGAACATTGGGAAAAGAGAGAATAGAGACCAAAAGATACCATGAAGAGACTTCATCATTAGTGAAATGTGGCTGGCATCTGCTACAGACTGGAACAAGCTCAAAGCCTCCAGACATGGTATGAATTTTCTGATGTGTTTTTCTGGTGGGTTCTTGGTTAAAATAACCATGTACAGTCTTCAGTTGACAAAGTGTTACTCAAACCATTACAGAGAATTCCTTCAGTCAGACAGATCTCAGGAAAATATTTTCTCCATTTTAGGGTTCACGAAAGAAAAGTTGCGGAACATATTTTGGTCCATACTGTTAATCAGTGCTCTGTCAGCACAGGACAGTCTAGGCTTCTCATTTAGAAATTCCTTGTCGAAGTTGCTACAGTCACTTGGAGATTTCTTCAAGAAAAGGAAAAAGAAAACAGTGTCAAACCACCAATATTCAAATCTTCAATATAACAGCACTGGCCATATCAGGCTGCTTCTTATGGGCTCAGCTCAACTAGCTGGGAGCAAGCTCAGCTCAGACAAGGAACCCACAAAGTGTTTGCTCTCAGTCTTTTTCCCAATAGTTAGCTACTGCAGCCCAAACGATGCACAGTAACTTGTTAAGCTGCAGTGAACTGCTGTCTGAACTCTTTATATCCAGCAACCAGGGCTAATCACTTGCTTATTACTGTCCTATTGAAGTAGTAATGGGAATACATTTTATATAGGAGGCACTGAGCCTGTGATCCATGAATTCTGCCTTGCAGGGATGTTACAACTTTGTAACATGGCAGACTGGACCCATCAACTAAAGAATGTTTGTGGAAGACTGCAAAATGGAAGTATGATGCACTTGTCATATTAAATTATATTATTGTTATTAATGGGATTGATTCTATCCTGACTTAGCTGACCACCTGGTTACCTGAACTGCTTTTCCTTCTTTATCCTCTGCAGTGCAATGAAAGATAATCCCCACAGAATGGGCTTTACTTGTGTGGATAAGGGAAGGCATTTTAAGTGTCATCCAAACCCCTCCTGTGGTAGTGGAGAAAGTGATGAGTTCCTCACATTGTGATTCCTCACGTATGCACATGTCAGGCCTGGGCTTCTTGTAGCTATCAGAAAGGAGTAGTCATGATGACCAAGGCTGGCAGCCCAGCCAACAGGCTGTCACAACAGACAGTCTGTGAACAATTTAATCTGTATTTGGGCATTTAAGTAAGAGTAAACATTTTCTATTTTGACTGCCCAAGACCAAGGTCCCATCTCTACTTTTAGACAGAAAAGCTGGATGTGTAGAACAAGTCTAGAAGATGACCCTGAAAGTTTGAAGGCATTTTGAAAGCCTTTACTTGGTGCCTTAAACTGCTAGTTTCAGTATGATGTCAACATGTATCAACCTTTAAAACACTGACTCTGTGAATCTAAGTGGGATTTGAGGTATGTGACGTTAAAATCTGTGAAGAGTCTGTCTGAAGAGTTTGGCTCCTTAAATAAAGTGGTTTAAAGTATTACCGTGGGTTCTGGATTTGGTTTATTGCTTGCATGTACTGGAGGGTATAAATATTTGGGGAAGGAATGATTCAGGAAAGAATGTTGTGAGATGGGTGGAAATCAAAGAAGATACATCCTTACCACTCTTGGTTTGAAAGGAGGCTCCATCCTTCTTTCTTCTAAAGCCTCCCAGTTTATTTCCCGGAAAAAGGCATGCTGGCGGATGTTCCCCTTTGCTCCCAGTCTCCTCTCAGGTTCTCTCACAAAAAGCTAAAATTTTGAAGAAAGAGAAATACTTTACTCTTTATCAATAACAGTGTATTCATTGGGACAGTCCTACCAGATAGGATCTCACATTTCAAACTCAAGCAATGCTGGTGAGAGTGTGAAGACTCTTCTACCTGACTACATTTCTGACTGGGATTCTTAGACTAACATGCCAAAACTGATGGCCAAGATTTGACCATATTTTATCTTCTCAAGAGAGAGAGTATAAATTTGCTACAGCGATGACAACATACGTGTCTGAGTGTGCAAGCATGCAACTACATGGGTAAATTCTCTGTATTGCACTCAAAAGCTTTTGTCTGGATGATTTCTTGCTATGAGGCAAATATTTATGGCTGAAATCAAAGCATCATCTGTGAAAATATTAGTCTGGGCTATGTGGGGTTGCATTCATCTCCTATACTTTTGGACACTTTGAGTGTCAGTATTTGACCCTTTATCGTTAATGAAGAAAAAGAGTCAACTTAGGTGCAGAACATCTGACCTCATTTATACACTTAAAGACGAGACAAAGGATATCCTGGAAGTGCTTGCTCTTCTCAACTGACTAGCTCAAATATGGATAATTACTTTGTCAAAAGACTTCCAATTCAGATAGCTTGTGTTTGCTGCATGCTCCAGGCTATATGCAATGTGGGTTATTAATCCTGCTAAAGGTAGGAAAAAAATAGAATTGGGGGCATATCTTTTCACCACAAGCTACTGTGCCCATTCTTCACCTGAGTGTGAACATAGCCTGTGTTGTCATAGGTGCTTTCATGATGATGCTGGAGCCATTTGGCTCTGGAAACACTGAATTGTTTCTGGTGGAGGAGCAGTAAATACTCCACAGCTCCTCTAAATATTCATGAGCAGGATGCAGTGCTGAAATATTGATGTAGTGGTGTGTGTGAATAGTTTAAAATTCATCTTTACATCTGCAGTAAAATATATGGGGCCTCCAGGCCAGCTGGCCCATACAGTGCCAGTTCATAGATCCCTCTAAAGTCAATGGAGAGGAATAGTTGCAGCACTTGGTGGCAGGTGGTCTGAACACAGCCAATATATCTTACTTCAGAGGTAAGGGCAAATTTTCAAAAGCACTTTTCTACTGGAGGTCCTCTCAAAAGGGAGTTGGGCTATATATAATAGGCGTTTCTTGCAAATTTATTTGGCTACCAGCGAGCATACAATAGATACCATTCAGCAACGAATAAATATAAATAGCTAATGTCAAACACGGAAGCAAAAGAATCTGATGTACGAACCATTGAGGGCCTGTTTGAAAAGAACTAGGCACTGGGTTTTGGTGAATACTGTGAGCAAAGACCAAAAACTGAAACACACCAAAACACCAAAACTGAAATAACCAACAGACAACTGATTACGCAGCAGTTCAGATTCCCTAGGCAAAATTCTGTGCTGATGATACATGCATTAAGCAGCATTGAATATTTAATTATACAGAATCAGTGGCAATGAGAATAGCCCTTAATATAGATTTTTTTTTCCTAGGCAAAGACATTTAATAATTGGTAATAAAGATGATTACCATCTCTAATCCTAACTAAAGTACAGATAGTTTGTGCAGAACGATGGCAGCATATGTCCCACCAATAGATGTCTGAAATTTCAGTCAGCTATGGTATGTCTTCCTGGAGCAAGTGCTTTGAATGCTTTCATTATTTTCATTTTATAGTGTTACCCAAATATCTAAGCCCCACTGCTCACAGAACAGAAGCTAAAATAATCTCTTATTCTCCATTATTTTGTAGTAGAATGTTTTATACTTATCTGTCACTGTAAATACAAAAGTAAAGGTAGGGACTGTAGGTAAATGTGACCAAAAGCTAGTGATGAACAAGTTTGCTCACATCAGCTGAGCCATTATAGCCCTTTGTACATGCTCTCTTACCATGCTCAGTTGTGAGGTAAGATGCCTTAGCGTAGATTGTGTTCATAGTCTGTCCAAAGCCCAGCTGAGGGCGAGTAACTTGTTAGACTAGTTATGACTTCACTGCATTTTTATCCTGCAAACAACTCTAGAAGAATTTGCATCCCAAGCCAGAAGGGCTATAATGCTACCTGGCATGGTGCTGAGAAAGAAGCAATGAAAAATAAAGTATTGATGGTAGGAAACCAAAAAGGCTAAGAGGATGACAATTAGAGGGAAACACCACAATGCTTCACTCACAAAGGACAGTATGTGTTGCTGTGTAGGAGATTCAAAGGGCCAAAAATCCAGATGACATGGTGGTATTATCTTCAGCAGTCTCTACCACTTCAAGACACATCTCAGGCTTTGTTTTCCTGCTCTTTAGTTCAGTGCAAAGATGCAAAATATTCGCTACCCAAGATCAAGCTGAACACCAAAGCAATCTACTCCTTCCCCCAGATGTCCTCATATCTCTGAGGCACTAGAACTGCTTTAAAACCGTAGTTTTAAAGGAAGCCATTGTTACCCTAAATTTGAAGCCTCGGAGAATATCTTTCCCAGGAGTTAACATGCCTTGTGCCAGAAGGATTGCTTTGCAAAGAAACTGAACTCTGTTCATATCTGATACTTTGTGATTCTACTTACCGGATGTGAGGAGCCATCACCACAGCTCAAGAGAAATAAGACACAAAGATGGCCTGAGGACTTAGGGCAGGTGAGCTTTGAGGTCCCCAGACAAGAAAGGGAAAGTGAGACTCTCTCTGGCCGTATCATACTAAAGCTGTTTCTCTGAACAACAGCTGAAGATACACGAGTCAAAGATGACAGTTCTGGCAAAAAGACTTTCATTTGATGTGTGGTAATTCTTACCTTCACCAAAATGTCCTTCGCATCCTTGTCAAGCCAGCGAGGGTAGAATGGGTTATCCATGCGGATAGACTGGAAAAGCTCCTCTTCATCTTGGCCATGGAAAGGAGATTGGCCAATAAGCATCTCATACAGGAGGACACCAAAGGACCACCAGTCAACGGAGGTGTTGTACTTCTGCCCCAGCAATATCTGCCCAAAGAGAGGAGTGACAAAGACAGACACAAAATGTCTGTCATCAGTATTTCAGCTTCAGAAAGGTAGCCAGGCCCCGACCCTTCAAAAGATGCTTTGTGCCGAATGTGATAGCAGAGTTGCTCTCCACCACCTGAAGCATGAGCCAGACCATCTGCCAGTGGTGCAGATACCGTGGTTCAAGAAGCTCCAAACCACAGCCACACCTGGGTGCCAAAACAATGTTTCACATTATAGATAACAGGTTGTTCTCTAGTTACTCTTAAGTTACTTTAACCATTCCTGGGACAACAGAGAGATCTGAAACACAGAAGGTGAGGCATCTTTTGCCTGCTTTCCAAATTATTCCAAGGGTTCAAATCAGGCTTGTGAACTCCAAGAAGACAAATGGTTAGGTGGCATTTTGGGACTGATTTAACCCATAAAAGTTCTATTTTAAAATTACAAGTTTGGCAGTGTAAGGGTACTTTATGGCTGTCAGTCAGTGGAAAAGGTGTGAATCTGTCCCAGCAAAAATCTGCTCCAGGAAAAGCAAGAGGAAGTGGTTGCTGATCTGTCCTCTTGAGACCATTTGCTTTGTAGTCTACCAAGACCAAGTCATAAGCTTTCTCCTCCTTACTACCAATAAGATTTTCCATTGCATCCATATTATACAAAGTTCGTGTTGTGGGGAAAGGAAGGTTGGGGAACAGGGCAAACTTTAATTTTTCCCTGACAGCAAATTCTTTGCTGGGGGTTTGGAGCTGCTTTACAATATACTTATGAGCTGTTCCCCACAGCCATATGCCATTATTGTGGACAGCCTGCATGCTTGATTGCTCTTCCCAAAATGTCCCAACTACAGCTTTTTGTAAAGACAATAAAAGCATCTAACACAGCTGGAGCCACACTGAGTTTATTCCTTATTGGTATCTCCAGTCAAGGATTTATGGGAATTTGTGTTCGTTTTTCATTTTTGCACAACGTGATCAAAGAAAAGGCAGCAGAAATGGCACAGATAAATCCTTCAGTCCCTATTAGAACAAAATCTGCATTGTGCAAACATACAAAATCCATACTGGATTACAATTTATACAATTTTATAATTATACAATTTATAATTTTTGTTTTCAAGAGAATGTAGTAGCATCCAACGTCTTGAGAATTCAACATGGCCAAGCTGTGCCCGCTTAATGTGCTCAGTGCTCACAAAAATGCAACCCCACTGCAATACAAACCACAAGCTATTTTAGTTCAACCCCTTTTAATCAGTTCAGATGTGTTTTTGTTTCACATAGAACAAAGCATCTGAGGATCCTGAAATGATTCAGAGCTTTTCTTGGTACCCCAAATCCTTTTTCCAAGAGGTTTCAATTTCAGCAAAAGGAATTGCAAACAGCCCACCACGTAATTGCCAGTTTGATGCAGAATAAACTATGTGCTAAGCAGGGAGATGGAACTTTATGTACGTTTCATTTAGGCCAATGGGATGGGAAAGGAAGACAGAAATCAAATGTCAGAAGTGAGTTACAGGTAGAGTAATGAGAGTTTGTCCTCAGTCCATTGGGTTGTTCCTTTCTGTGTCAGATATAAAGTGAAGGCTACATCCAGTGTGTGGTGACCAGGACAGGTTGGCTGGGGTGATGATCTCCCCTAAGGACGGATCTGGCGTTTTCTTCCCCTACAAACTGGGCCAAATACCACCAAGCTTTCAAACTTCCTTCTGGAAGAGCAAAATTCATCTCACCTGTCTTTAGATATGTTATGCAGATAATAAAATTATGCAAACTTTAGACATCCAGATAAATATCTACCTGCTGTAAAATACACTCCCCTGTTCATCTCCTTTGGTTATCAAGTAACCTCGACAACTTGCTCATATATAGATAATTACATTGCAGATGTCTCAAGATACATGTGAAGACTATGATGTCCAGGATCCTTATCATGATTTTGGAGCTGGAGAGGGTAGCAGTTCATTTTAAGCCATGATCTCTGCTTTTGCGCCCACAGACTGGTTGCATTGCCATCCTTTATTCTACGATTACAGTGCAGATATCAATAACAAACCATGGAGATGGCTAAATACCAATGAAAACAATTATCTAGCTTAGTGCAAATTAAATTGCTGATAGTTGAAAAATTGTGATTTAGAGAGAGAATCTTTACTCCTGGCTCTGAGATACTGTAGACTTGTCTGAGTCATTTTTTTTTGAGTGATTTCATACATTGTCTTCATTGCTTGTAAAGGCTTGAGGATGGAGTTTGCCACTTGTGTCTGGATTCATCTTATTTCGTAAAAGTTATTTGTCTTATTAAGCTAGTTATCCAGAGTCTTTCTACAGTCAATGGAGGAAAAATGGTGATGTATCTGACTTACACATCTAAGGTAGGAAGGGATGACTTGGCTTCTGGCGATGCTTGCCCTCCTACAATGCTACAAAGAGCCATCTGATGCTTCAGTTTTAGAAGAATTTTCTCACCTAATGTGAGAAGTATCCCCTGATGTACCTGTGGCATCTAGCTTAACAGGACCTTAATATCAGAAGTCTAAACCCAAGCTGATGTAGAGTGTTCATGATTAATGCATCTGTCTCCAAAATTCCAAACAAGAAAACCCCCCAAATGATGACAAAACAAAACAAAACAAAACAAAACAAAACAAACAAGCAAAAAAAACTATTTGAACATAAGAAGCAATATAAACAATGTGTTTCACCCAAAATAAAAAAAAAAAAAAAGGAAGCAGCAAGTCTCCCTAATACATTTCTTCTGGGCTGTTTATAAACAAAATCATCCAAACATTTCCTTCTGAAAAGACACATTTCTTTTATAAGACCTTACTTTTCAAAGTTTAAAGTGTCTGGAAAACTAAATTAAATGATTTATGTTAGTCAAGGAAAAAAATTATTAGTTTTGTGTTCTCTAAACAAAATAAACTCCAGAAATTTCATTTCAGGTTAACTCTTTTCTTTTCTTTTTTTTTTTTTTTTTTGGTCAAATATTTTTTGAGATAAAAAATTGCTTGTCTACTGACCCAAAGTCCCCTTATTTGCACAGCTGTAGCACAGGTGCTGGGTCTGCAACAAATTATAGTGCTAGCAGCAGCATTGAAATACTGACAAAAAGTTCATGGCTCCAACGTCTGGCAGGAGAGATGATCCATAAACTCTAGCAGTTCTTTCAATTTGGAGGTAAAATGTTTTATATGCACTCGTTGAATCTCTAAAATAAATGATAGTGCAGAAATAAAACCTCTGAGCTATTTTCGACTCTCTCTTCTATGAAGTAAAATCACAGATAATGGATTATCACTTGGCTCTCTTTTAGGATGAGAAAGAAAAAGTATTTTTTTTTTTTTAATAAAAGCATTTTGAAATGGAATAAAAGACAATAGCAGCTTGATGGCAGAGCACACTTACACCTGTTCTCAGGCAATACAAATCCAATTATTGAAGAGACCTGCCCTCGTGTCAGCAGTGGTGTAACTTAGATCAGATCAGAATCAAGGTCTTTGTGCACACTAAATGATCAATGAATTATAGAGAAGGGGAAAAAAAAACAAGAGCTTTAAAAGCCATTTGGAAAGTACTGATATCCATCATGAAATCATGAAATGGGATCTTGAAAGGCAAATAAATGGATTTCAGAGTGATGTCGAACATGATGCATGGATGACTCTTAGGTTTTCCTCTGAGATGAAAAATGTCTTCTTTGGCCTCAATTTGCCACCTAATTAGTCAAAGTCTCTCCACAGTGAGATCTGTCATTGTTTGAACTCAACAGGTTAAGGGAGCTTGCTCTTTTCTGGATGGATCTAGACCAAAATATCTACATTTACTAGAAAAAAAAAAAAATGAGAACAAGCTTCTGTGTGGGGAAAACATAAATGGAAGGGCAGGGGATCTTGCTGTGGGAAAGCTGAATTCTGGTGTCTGTGACCTGCTTTACTACAAGGACACAGAAAGGCCAGGTTCAGCTTTTCTCCACCATGTATCAGCAGATATCAACTGGGGAAGAAGAAGAGCACTTGTTGGTATGTCTACATTGCATGAACCTTGGAGACTGCCTCCAAGCAAGCCCCAGCCTCAGAGGGCAGTACCTCACATGTGGCACAAATATCCTGTGTCAAGAGGGCAGAGCAGGCCCTTAACTCAAGCCACGAGCTCTGCCTTGCCCTCATTAGCTCAAGCACTGCCTGGCCCTGACACAACAACATCACGTATAGTTTTAGGGTCTCCTTTACCTGCAGGCAGCTTGTGGAGTCAAACTGAAACCTAGTTTCTAGCCTAGAAACGTTGACAAGAAGGTCGTTGCTTTTTGCACCCTCCACCACCACTGACCAACAGTCATGTCTTAAGATGTGTTCTCTGTCCCACTGCAGCTTGCTGACCTCCCTGGATCCCGCACCTACCTCAGGAGCGATATAGTCAGGAGTCCCACAGAAAGTACTTGTCTTTGCATCTCCAAACATGTTCTCCTTACACATCCCAAAGTCAGCAATTTTGATGTGTCCCTCATTGTCCAAGAGGACGTTGTCTAGCTTCAAGTCTCTGTGGAGGAAGAGAAGGGAATCCCTTCTTTTAAAATGTTACAGAGCCATGCATGTGATTTTAGCAGAGTACACATTAATTTGCTAACTGCCTACATGTTGCAATTACAAAAGGAGGCTGAGGGCTACAGGAGGAGCTGCTATCTCTCAAACTTTAATATCCCTCTTCCTCGTTCCTCCTGTCTGAGCACTGGCTCATTTGCTTTATCCAACTTTACCCAAGATAAAAGCTACCTCATTGGATGATGCAGAATAGTGAAGCTAAAAAATGCTTTGTCAAGTTAATGCTTCTACTCTAACACAGCCTGGAGAAGGGGAGCAAGAAGGGACTGGCTGATGCTCACTCCCCCCTTTTCCTGTGAGTCTCAGTACTGTCTCTGAAGCTACCGCCAGATCTCCCTCCCAGTGCAGGCTCTACAAATGTTGGAAGAGGTAAGGACCTGCAAGCCTTGCATAGCTTGCAGAGGGTCAAGAACAACCCTGGACATCAGCAGAACATCTACCAACTTTTCACTGATGGGTTATACTATCTGAACCCTGGGGAGTTACAAGCCCTTCACACATAGCTGCCAAGCTGCTGTCAGAGGCTTCAGGCCTTGAGAGTTGGTGTGGGAAGCAATGAGCCCAGAAAGAGAGAAAAAGATAAGGAAACGTGCAAAGAAGGAAATAAAAGCAAGTGAGCTGATGAATCATGGCCATTTACAGAAAACAGAGAGGTCCCCATGTGGGAAGGACTTCTGAAAGAATAGAAAATAATGTAAAGAAAGAAAGAAAATGGCATAAGGAAAGGAAGGCTGGCATAGCTTCTGTGTTAGATTTGTATATCTTACTTAAACATTTTGATTTTTGTTACAAGAATGATCCAGGGAGATGTTTGGAGCAATGATGCTCCACCTCACCTGGGATGTAGGTAGAACTTGCATACCTGGCCTTGGAACACTCATGCTCCTGTACTGTCTGAACCATGCTCTCAATCCCTGCTCCTTCTCAAGGCTCCCAGAGCACCCAGGTATAACAACTGCTCTTGTGCACAGCTGAGGTGACAACTGGTCTTTTCCAATATCTGCTGATTCATAGCCTGCACACATTTTCCACAACTGTTTAACAATGTTTTTTTTTTTTTTTTTTTTTTTCC
Organism: Anseranas semipalmata; assembly: GCA_013399115.1. Taxonomy (NCBI): domain Eukaryota; kingdom Metazoa; phylum Chordata; class Aves; order Anseriformes; family Anseranatidae; genus Anseranas; species Anseranas semipalmata. The sequence continues at coordinate 685,465 of VXAA01006207.1, read as the reverse complement.
CTCAGAAATGACCTTGACCATTTGACTCTCTCAAAGAAGGTCACTACTAATGCATGATTCTCCGCACACAACATGTACAATTGCAGGAAAGATGGCTCTTCATCCTCCTTCTGCAAATCTCCTCTATAGTGCCTACAAAACTGTTGTCATGGGGCAATAGTTCGTTACTGCTAGCATATAGCCAAAGAAAAAGTAGGAGTCATCAATCAAAAAGAAATATAGAGGCAACTAAGACATTTGTTTTCCAAGTGGCAGACACTCATGTTGTCACAATTTCCAGCTGGAATGACTTATTCTAGTTACACTATTGAGATCAATCTCTGGCTGCCAGCACTGCTTTTATTCATCTGGTAGTTTGAAGCAAAACAAAAAAACCCATCACCTACAGTTTGCTTTCATTATTTTGATGAGTCTCAAACTCATTGGCTCCAGGGATTGGAGTTTCTGCCAAAAATGTCTCGGCTCATTCATTAAAATTTAAGCCAGCACTTCCAGACGTGGGTGCATGAGACAGAACAGCTGGATTCATTATTCTTACTACATCACAAGTGATGCAGTTTCAAAAATGATTTTTATTCACTTTCCTAAGTGCTTAGTTAGCTCTCACTGAGATACTGATGGTTGTGAGTTCTCAACTGACCTTGTGGTCATAGTCTTCAGTGAAAAAAAATAAGGAAAAAGAGTAGGATTCGTCAAATCTTTTCTGTCAAAGCCTGATACCCAAAGCAAAGCCACACTGACTCCTGGGAATGAGCTATTTCTTTGTATCACCATGTTACCTAGTGTCTAGCTATCCCACTTTGCCCACACTTCCCAACACAGTCTATGGCTCCAGGCTCTCATGATCTCTCCTTTCATGGGAAAACAGGCCCCAAAACCTGGCACACCACTGGTGTAGCAGTTTCAAATACAAAAGTGAGTTATAATCAAAAAGTCAGTGTTAACAGATCTGTCACAAGTTCAAAACATCCTGCAGATATTTTTAATCTACTTTTCTAAGAAGTCTGAGTAAGAACAACAGATATGGCTAAGTGGTTTGGGCACTTCACAAAATGCTGAGACCCCAGAGATCATCCTGGCTTAATGCTATTGATATTGATCTCATGTTTATGCAGTCACCATCACTGGTCAATAAACAGCTCTCACATGAGTAATAATAATGAATAATGAGAGTTTATATGAATCAAAGCTTGAGTTTAATGGAAGAATGAATTGTAAACAAGCCATTCACTTTTAGCATTTTTCTAATGTTCACACTATGTGACAAACATTGAAATAAGCTTATTTTGGTTTCAGCAAATATCATTGCTTTAGTGAGCTTTCTCATTCGTTTGTGACAAGCTATTTAATTCCCTCTTTTACAAAAGGCTGCAATGTAGTAACTAACTGTTGCCAAGAAGATGAGTTAAACTAGAGCTCCCCAGAAATTCAGTTTCTCTTTTCAACCGTTGGAAAACAGACCATTTCCTGATTTCTGTAGCCCCTCTTGCTTCCATTTTGTCCCTGTCCTTTCATATAGGTCTCAAGCACAACCTTTGTGCATTAGATCAAAACATCCATGCATAACTTCCAGGTTCTTAAGGAAGTAAAGAAGAAACTGGAACGGGCAATTTTACAGTAGAGGACTTTTCCTCTGCAGGATTTCGCAGATTGATGCACCATGGACTAAGTTTCTCCTAGTTTTGGAACTTTGGGAGAGGAATCTTCTGTCTGAGTGCAGATGTTTTGTATCAGACCTACTATCCATCAGTTCTCTGTAGAGCCCACTGATAGAAAGACCACTTCTTATGGACATTGTAACACAGATCTGATGAACTGTTACCTAAAAAAATAAAATGATTTCTCTCTGTTTACTCTGCTTATAAGAAAGGCTTAGGTGGCTAGCTCAGAGTCATAATGGGGAGAAGAACCCTGTGGGGCTGTGCAGAGAGGAGCTGTTAATAACTCCAGAATGAAGGTCACTGTTACTTGAGCTGACCTTGTCACCACTGTTCCAGGGTAAGCAGCACAGCAGAAATACCAAATTTCTCATGGCTAGCTTGACCTTATATATCTTCATCCATGGAAAGCTTAAAATGGGTGCTTATGCTGAGTGCTATATGAACTACTTGATGTAAATGCATCAGAGAGCTTGCTTTGATGTTAACTGAAATAGGACTGAATTCCTAAAAAGGGCTCAAAAATGTCTTTTCTGAACTATCTCTTGAAAAGAAAACAGCAGGCCATTGTAAAAAGGGAATCTGCACAGAAGTGCAATGCCAGTAAGTACATCCAAGGATCAGTCTCTCAGTTACAATTAGTGCTTGCAGGGAAAGCAGAAAGGTTTAACATATTGGATACTAAGGAGTAAAATTACCTGTATATTATGCCCTTTGAATGAAGGAACTGCAGCCCACATATGATTTCAGCAGCATAAAACCTGAGTGACAGAAAGAACAAGTTAGAATGGATGCTTCCTGACAGCTGCTTTCAACTAGACCCAAAAAGATGGAAACTTTGCCTTCACAGGAGCCAAAATTTCATTAAGTCCCCAGAAGGCTTGGAGTGTCTTGAAAATGCTTGGAGTAACTGGATTTTACAAGTAAGTGATGGACAATGTGAGATTCCCAAAAGCACTCTACATAGCTAGCAGTCCATCTACTGCTGAAACTACTTTGGGAAATGGCAGGGATTTGAAGCCTACTCATCTTCAGGGCTTTGGAGATAACACTATATGGCTAGCTGAAATTTTTTGATATGTCTCTGAGGACGTGTCCTTAAGTGCCCAAGGATGTCTCCAGATCACATGTGAAGTAAAAAAATAAACAAAAACATAACATATTACCCAGCTCCAGCTGTGTATCCCGCCTCACCTCAAGTTGTGGTTCTTGTAGCAAGGAAGGCAGAGTGGGTAGTGTCTGTGCCTCTCCCTTATTTACATATTTAATGTAAATCAATGATTTACAGCAATGCACCAGACTGCAAACCACAAATTACAGTTAATGATTCAGAACTCAAAAGAGCAGCTGTAATTTGCTGTGTTCAGTAGCTGCTGCACAAACAGCTGAGTGGTCCCAGCAAGGGGACAGGCAGGAGGACATCTGGGTTTGGGGACCACAGACAGTCTCCTTAGTTTGTCAAACAGATCTCTTCATTGCCCAGATTAATGACTTGCTTTTGAAATTTTACCCAAGATGTGAACTAGCTAGCAGCTCAGTGGTCTTTCTGTGGAGTCCTTTTGAGTTTTAGGTCTTTGTTCTTAACACGTTTCTGCCTAAAGGACGAAAACACATCCTGCTGCAAAGAGGCAGTATAAAGCTGAAGCACCATGGCACAATGAAAGTGCCCTGCCCAGAAGGGAACATAACCACAGAATCATATCCCCTTGGTGCTATAAGGCTTTGCTCCACCAGTCTTCAGTGCATTAGCCTGAGGGCTTAATTCTGAACATTCACATGCTTTTGGAAAAGAAAACACCCAGCAAATTCAACTTTCATTTAAACATTTTTTTTTCTTTTAATTATTAAATAAAAATTAATTCTTATAGTGGTTTCAATGTTGACTTTTAAAATACCTTTTATTCGCAGAAGGATTAAAAACACCTTTCATTTATTTGAATTCTTCTATTTGCTTTAATCAGAGCTAAATACATTTTTAATTCTCTGTTGGTGTATTAATTTTTTATTTAAATTTACCTTTTGAACTTTTGATAGCTTTTATCTCTTTTTATTTTTTTGACTCAAACCTTAAAAGGAAAAATGAGTACATTCTATTACTTCTAACAAACAATAGCTTCACCTCTGATCATTGGACCACGAACCTCATTTGAGCAGTGTTGTAAAGAACAAGATATTTAGTTCCACAGATGTCTGAAAATGCATCTATGGGATTTCTCTGATGGTGGCAAAGCCAGGGTGGAGACTGGGTGCACGATGTCATTTCTGGGGCCTCCAGTTCTGGGCTGAGCAAGAATTCGATGAGTGCAATTCTAGAGCAAGCCCAGGGCTGCTGCAATTCAAAGCAGACGTGTAGGTTGCTTTAGCATGAACCTTATCCATGTGCCATCTAAATAAGATCTTAGGCATGCTCAGGTCTGTTTATAGACACTCAAGGCACTTTCAGAGGTAAGATTTCAGGTGACGAGCCCCTCTGGAGTCCCTCTCTGTGAAAGGGACTGACCCAGCAAACAAAGCAGCCTAAGGCACAGCTTTTATCCAGCTCAGCTCTTGGCTCTGAGCAAGTGTGTGAAGGAATAGTCTGAGGTTAGCACAAACTATTGGAGCCAGGACGCAGGCTGGAAGGAGGTCCCTTGTTTGTAAGCTAAATGATGAGACTGCAGGCAGATGTAATGCTGACGAGGGTGTAGCAGCATCTGTAATGCTTCCAGACAGAAATAGCTTCCCTGGTTGACCAAGAATGCAAAAGGAGTTCACATCTGACTGAAATGAACTGCGTGGATTGCTCTAAAAAGCCTTCTGTGGGAGGGGAAAGATGACAGGCAGAGGAAGTGACTTGCTCCAAGCCTGTCAGTGAGTTGGGGTGATGACCTGCGTGTCTGCTTTGTTCATTCTGGAGAGAGCTGGGACTGTGAGTGGTTCTGTTTCCATGCTAAAATCCAGTTGAGAGTACTTTGCGGAGGAGTGTAAGGCACAGAGAGGTAAGGGATGTGTCCAAGGTTACCCTCAGAGAGCAGTGGCAGAGCTGGGAATAAAACTAAGAGCCTTGGTGTCCCCAGCTTCTACCATGTGTGAGACCTACAAGCCAATAGGTAATCATAACATCTTACGTTGCTCTGGGAAGGTCGAACTTATGGCAATTCTGGATATGGAACATGAGGTCTCCTCCGTTGAGGTATTCCATCACAAAAAAGAGATTTTCCTAGAGAATGAGAAAAGGCGAACATTAGGAATGGGGAAGGGGGAAATAGAATTGAAAAAGCACACCCAAAAATCACTCAAAAAGAGGAAGAAAAAGATTACAGCCAGGGTTTTGGAAAGCAAGCAGTTTCTTTTTCAAATTCCTCATTTCTGCTCTTTGTTCTCTAAACCTGTACTCACCCTCACTGCTTTCATTTGTATAAATAGCATTAGCAAACATTTTGAATCCACATAACAACCAGCTGGTGCCATTGCTTTTTACCAGCAGAGCTCAAGGGTCACTAAAAGGGGATGAGTGACTCTACAGTGCTTGTTTAATGGAAGGACAGATTCTTCCCGGTGGACCACTGGAATAGGCAGAAGCAAATCCCAGATCTCCTCTGGTCCCCAGACCAGTACATCATCCATCCAGTGGAGTGATCTCAAGCTGGTGCTACCTGCATTCCCACGCATCTTTTATGGATGAACATGGGTCTGACCTTTTCAAGTTACCAGAGGCACTGGCCAAATGCAGCAACCTGTGTTAAGCACATGCTTGATGTTAAGCCTGGGAGCTGCTCTATTAAATAAGGCAGGACTTAACTTGCTAGTGGGAATACTCATGAATTATTCATATTTCTGGATGCTGATTGGGTGCTTGCATGCCAGAGAAGACTGAGGAAATATCCAGTCCTTGTTCCCAATCACATGCAACCATCAGCTATTCTAGAAGACCAGCGGAAAACTCCTCCTGGTACATAAGAGGGATGGGGGGATCTCTGAACTGAATAAAGAGCAGACAAGATCACTTTAGGTTTCCCTTCCAGTTCCTGGTGTATGCCATACTGGTCACCCCACTGCCTTCACCACCAGGCCCATGCAAAAGCTTGAGGCAATTTCCTCAAGTTAACTTGAAGCTTGCGGTACCGTATGTTAACAGTGGTGGCCGTGGCCCTGAGCCCAAGTGCAAACTGCACTTCCCTCCCTGGGTGAGGTGGAGAAGTCCCTGGGCCAGGGCGAAGGGTCTGATTGTGTGTTTCTGACCTACCTGTGGGCTTTTAGAAAGATCTGCTGAAGGGTTTATCTGTAGGAAAAGTGGTTCTGAAATCAAGGGAAGAGTAGATATATGGGTAAAGAGCTGTTCCACATGAATGTTGAGCAAAAGGGAGATATCAGAGCCTTTTTTTTTATTATTATTCAAACCTATCATTTTACCTATAAAGCATGAGGGGCTCCACTCTCTGGAAGAAGAGTATCTGTGCAATGAGCTATGCTCCCAGTTTAAACTTCTGCTTCAGTAATCTCAGTTTCTGTGCATAAATGCATGAATAAAATAACATGGATGCTGTATTTTCTCTGTTTATTAAACATCTGAAGTTAGTTATCTCCAAGCTATGCTAAAGTTTATGAATGTTCTCTTTTTGTTGCCTACTGACATAA
>VXAA01006207.1:625264-679183 GCA_013399115.1 Anseranas semipalmata | reverse complement strand
TTTTCTTTTTTTTGCCTCCACAGAACTATTTTTTTTTTGGGGGGGGGGGTCTTTTCACTTATATTTTTAAAATTTGAAGGAAGATTTTTATCCATAAAATTTAATGTAAGAGTCTCTGGCAGCAAGCCAAGAGCTGGCTATTTAAAACAGAAGAAAACAACAACAACAAAAAAACACACTGTTTGTTCTTTTCAAATAACAGCTGTCTGCTCTAATTTGTGCAATTTCTTTAGCCAGATCCTTTTAATTACAGTACTTCTGTTTAAATGGAAGTCTGGCTGGAAACTCCACCTGTCATCCAACAAGCCTCCCAGACTTGGCCTCCCAGGGTAAGAATACAATTTTTTCCAATAAACCAAATGGGTGCAGGTTTTCATTTTGAAGGTCTTGCATCTGTAGAGGTCTGTGCACATAAGTCAGCTTAAGTAAGTAAGAAGACCAAATAGAGATGGGCAATTTAGTACAGAAATGCATAAATCTTGGAAATGTGAGTTCAGGAGCCATTTAAGGAAAACACATAAACAGATGTTCATGATGAAGACACACAGGGAGATGATGAGGTTTAGCTAAAAACAGACCAGCAGCCGCATGGGTCACACTGGGACAGGAGGAACCTTGTGGGTCTTCAAATGGACCAGATTCAGCTTCAGTGGACTGGGAAGGAGAAAAACCTTGGTTTTCCCTTGGAATTCCACTGAATTTACCTACATCTTATCACTCATGTTTAAGCATAAATTACGGTCCACACTTAGCAGAACAAGGAGTCATGTTCTGCTTGCTCATGGATTTGAGCAACCATCTCATGAACACATTTAATTGAACTGGGGACTCTTATTACATCTTTCTGCCATCACGGGAAAGAAAAAGTGGACAACCTGTCAGATAAACTGGCATCCAAAAATCATTATATTAACTCAGCCGCTGAACTGCCTAAAGATATGAAGCTGAAGACTACAAACCTGATTTAGGCATGATTACTACTGAAGTTCATGGTCTATAGGATGCTACAAATTGGTACATAAATATTGCTGAAAAGAAAGACGGCATAACTCTTAAGTTTTTTTGCCCTGAAACTGGAAGTTTCCCTTGCTTCTTACAAAGGTCTATTGTCTGGCATGGCCCATGGAGAAAAACTGCTTGAGATCAGACCTAAGTATGTATTTATGAGTAGCATGATGCAATCAAGCAGTGCAAGCTGCAGTGAATTATTGGAGACAGCTTCCTAAGCCTGAGATCTATGGAGCCATAGAACAGCTTAAAAATGGGAAGTGGCAAAACCCATGCTTGAAACCACCGAAAATTCAAGTGTACTAGAGAGCAAAGGGTTAGAATGGCATGGAGGATATGTTTGTAGACAGGCTGCAGCCTACACTTCCTCTTGTCCTGGGAAAGTTATCTGATGGCTCCTTCTCAAGAGTCTGCTTCTACAAGGCTCTGAAGTCTGTCAGTGCCTGGAGCAGGCAAGAGTGGGTTGAGTAGGTATTTCTGAAGAAGTGGCAGCTGGGATGGCAAGACTGACAAGATGATAAGAAGCCCTTATCCCCTGTGACGGTGCCAGGTTAGAGGTGCTAAGCAAGCAAACAGGAATGCTGTCCCTCAGTGATGAGACCTATGCAGCTCTGAAGGAGGCTTGGGAAGAGCCGCCCACCTTCACCCTTACTTGCCTTGCAGACAGACCACAGACAACTTGCTGACTCCCTTTGGGAGCATCCTTGGGTAGAAACACTCAAGCTAAACTTCCGGTCACTGTTCCAAACTCACATGAGAGAACAGAACAAGTCTGCTCTTACAGCACAGTTTGGGGCCATCCTTTATAACCACAGAGTTCAAGGAGAACTGGAAGGGCATTTCCTACACTGTGCAGTGGACACTGCCCCAGGGTAGTTGGCACTGTCTTGAGGACACCAATATGTCAATCATTCCTTACAACTGGGTCATCCTTCAGGGACCTTCTCCATTGCAGCAGAGGGAACATGACAAACCCCTCTGTGGGAGGATGAAGTTCTGCTCCTACAGCAGACAGAACTGTAAAACATGGTGCCGTAGAACTCGCAGACATATACAAGCGTGCATCCTGAATGTAAAATAACATGGTGCCCCGGTCAACTCAATCCTGCCAGGTGCTGAAAGACCTAATTATTGCAAGAATTCAGTTTCCTGACTTATCAGTCCCCTGTGCTGAGCTGATCTCTCTGCAGAGCCACCTGCTCTCTCTGCTTCTCCTGGACGTGGCAGGGAAGGAGTTAAACCAACCTGCTTCTGTTCTGCATGCAACTGTTGTGAGAATGAATAGTCACCATCAGAAATGATTTCAACTTTATAAACAATGAGTACAATGCAGGCAGCATTTACATCGATCTTTTGAAGGTGCATCCTATTAACAGGCTCTTAAAATCCTCAAACCAGCTGGAATCTCTCCAGAGCACTTTTCTGCGGGGATTCTCAGATTCTGTTTTCTTTGCATTTGAAAGCACTTGCATACATACAAATATACCATTTAACACCATTTACTGAACAGCAAAATTTTTCTCCCCAGGGCTTTCAGGAGGATGAATATTGGAACAATTAATGTTGCAGGACAGTGTAGCATTACCCTTACTACAGCAATTGCCCGAGCAAATGGCTCCCTGTGGAGAAGGCTCCTCAGAGCAAAGTGACCTAACTCCACTGCATGCCCATTGAATTAGGTTGGCCCTCGCTAAGAGAAAGGTTTGACACGATGCAGTTCCTGCAGCTGCCTCTTGTCTCACATCTTCCTGCAGCTCAGCCCAGCCCTCCCAGGGTTGCGATGCAGCAGGGTGGTCTCTCCCCTATGCTGGGACTCCCCCAGGTCTGACTCCAAGGGTTGGTGTGACCTGGGCTCCCATCCCAGCCAGCTGGGCCTGGTGCAGGGGAATGTGGACAGTAGAAGAGGTTGTGATGCTGTGCTGCAGAAAAACGGGTCCTGCATGCAAAGGTTAAGTCTCTAGGATTTAATAAAACTGGCCACAATAATGGTCACATCCAAAATGCCTATTGAATCCCCGGTCCATGCTGTTCTTGAACCATGCCTGCACATTGGATTGATAGTTATTACTGGCTACAACCACGCCAAGGAACACCCTAACAATTCAACACTCCGGGTGTTCATCCAAGCTTCGGATCTATTTTATTTCATGGGATAGATGGTAGCCTCTTGACCCCTCTCCACCACATCATCCAGTGAGTGTTGCTGTCTCATCACAGCATCGCATCCAGTGGGAAATCAAGCAACACACATGCTCCTTGCTGCACCTACTCCCATGAGGAAGAGCTAATACAGGGTCACTCCTTGCTAGTAGGTGACCAAGAGAGGTATTGACCTTGCTATTTGCATCTTCTGGACTAGCAAAGCCAATTTGTTACAGATTAAAGCAACCCCAGGCTTAATTTTGTTCTCTGGCCTAAAGACTTTATTTTTTTTCTCCTTGTGTAATATCAGCCTATCTTCTGGAGATGGCAGCATTTCTTTCAGCTGTCAGATAATTCAGTCCCATCCCTGATCTCACAATTTCTTTTTTGTTCCAATCTTTACACTGTCAGCATTTTTGACTGCACATTAAACTGCTATTTGGGATGCTTAGTTTTGTGTGTCCATCTACTTGCTATAATGCATATGGATATCTTTATATACATATATAAAGATGGATAGGTATACATAAGGTTTCAGACATGGCTGGCAATAGCTCCTTTCACTCAAGTTCTGGTATGCCAGGACCCTTCTTCACGGCTCAGAGCAAGCAGAGTATATCACTTGCAGTGGTAAACTAAGTCACTGCCAGCCCTGTCTTGCAAGAGAAAGTGGCTTCCCCTATTGGCACTGGGTGGGAGCTTAGAAAGAGACTAATTTTCTCAAGACTAGTTACAAATTTCTGTGGAAATTAAGGGATAAAAAAATCTCCAGACCAAATACTAAACAAAAAGTAGTAAACTTCGTGAAACCTAAATATTTTATCAGCTGAAAAACAGGGAGAAAAAATAATGTTTTTATTTTAAGAAGTCAACTATTTTCAGGACAAAGAACTGAGCAGCTACACTGCAAGCTTTTAGAAATCCCAGTCAAAGCTGAACACTTTGGGGGCTGGTTTTCCTCAGATCTGGGCAACAGGAAGACAATTAGAATATGTATATTTAATAGATTGATCATCTATCACTTAAAAGCCCATACTGTGAGCTGGGCCCCTCTTTTCCTTGCCAAGACACTCCACCTGTTCCCTCCACATAGGCTTGTACCACCTAGAAGTGTCTTTTAAAAACTTCAGATTTTTGATGTTATAATTACAGCTACTCACATGTACTTTGGCAGAACATTATTGAAATCCCAAAACTCTGCTGAGATGTTGCTATTTATTCTGAATCATGTTGAAATTCTGGCCAGGATCGAACAAGACCTTGCCAGTTTTCCTGCCTCCTGGTTGCAAGAGGTAAGGTCCCCAAAGCCTCCCTAAACTTCCCAGTTTTTCCCCAGCTTTCTCATCAATTGACTCAAATTTGGCTAACAAGCCCTTAATCAGATGTTTCTAAGATGACTTATCCTCAACAAAGGACCAGGACCTAGAAACCTTGAATCTTCAAGATCTTTTCTCCTAAATGGCTGAACACCAAAACTGGGACAGTTTGTGCATGGGAAAAATCACTGTACTTTCTTCTTCAGCCTCCCTTGCTGGTCATTGCTAAAATCAGGATGCTGGTTAGAAGGATATCTGGTCTGACCTCACAGGACATATCATCCTGTGATGAGGACTTCTCAGAGGGTCTGTGGCACAGCCAGGCAATGGGGTTGAAAATCCAATGGATGTTAAACACATATGGGCCAAAACCACATGCTCTGATTCATGTAGGATAATTCAACCTTGTTTCTCTGATGGCAAGACAAAGATAGGAGAAAACTGAAATTGCCCTTGGAAAATTTTGCAGGAATTGTAATTTCCTCTGAGGAGACATTTTGATGAGAAACCCCTGAAATACTCATGGAAAACACTTCAGAGTCTAAGAATGTGTAAATTAAGACCACACTCTTTGTTTACAATCCTTTTCTCCCTCCTGACGATGTAAGAGATTTTAGAGTCAGTATAAAGTACATTAAAATAACAGAGCATGTGAATATGTGTCACCACTAGGACTTTGAAAATATATAATGTGCCAGTATAGCAGAAAAAAATATTCCTGTAACATTTGCTTCTAAATTACAATAAAGATTACTTATGTTCTGGGTTGAGATAGTCTTCAATGTTGCTATTTTGTGCTACAAACCAAAAAGCCTAAGGGCTTAATTTGCATTTAGGTAAAGGGTGTGAATAAAAGCCTGGTCAATGAAGTAAAGAAACTGTTACAAACAAAAGTGACTTTCAAAAAGGGAAGACTATTCTTATCACAGAATATCAGTGAAATGTAAAAAGAAGAACAAGTTGCAAGCACTGGAATGCTTGTCACTGTGTTTTGACATTAATAATTTGGGGATTTTGCAGAATTATAAACATGTTTTTCCTTCTCTTTAACATAACAGTGTCCCTTTAAATCTAATAATACAGAACAACTCTCTGAGCTTGTTAAAATTCACACCATATAATTATGTCAGCTGAATATCTGGATGCAAAGACTACTGCAGCAAAATAAAAGTCAAGTTCAAAAACAGATTGGGAAAAAAAAACATGCGTTTGAATTTATTCTAATGTAGCAAAACATGACAAGTATTCTGAGTTTCAAAAGCACTGATCATTCAGCCTCCACAGGAATAAAAAGGAGCATTAGGTACCCGGTGCCTACAGAAATCTGTCTGCCAAGCTTTATATATTTGAGCATTCACTGATTACCTGGATTGAGGCCAAGAAGAAACTCAACCCAGAGCTCAGAGAACTGTCAAGAGATTATATGACTTTTTTTCCCTCTGGAGACATGGGGACTGCTGGGGCTCTTGTTTCAGTGTAGGCATGTTCCTGTTTTCACTGTCCTTTGCAGAGGCTTCAGTACCCAAAGCAGCTCAGAAACCTCACAAACCAAAGCTCTGGGGATTCAGAAAGGCACTGACACATGCATTTCTGTTTGAAACTACTTATCTATCCTGGGAAACCTTCCAAAGAAAATACTTTTTCGATATTAAAGTCCAGAGAGGGACCTTAAACAGCATTGCCCTGGCTTCTAAAATGATTGTTCTAAAAGACATTATGATTGAACCATGCTCTCCATTGAGCCGTGAAAGAGAGTGCATGGCTTGTCACAGCTCTCCTGATCTGAATGACTCTCACGTGTTGAGCTATCACCACCTGGCTTGCAAAGGTCAGAGGAGAAAAACGTAAGCTAGAAATCAATCATAGCCCTGAGCAGCTTTGGCCTGGACAGACACCTTCCAGCTTCTGTGTTTGTGAACTTGAGGGCAAAATGGAGAGCTCAAATATCTTTAATGTGGAAATGTTGCCTTGGGATGAGATGGATGGAGATCCTTTCTATATGTCAATAGGGCAATACTGTGACACTGTCCAGAAGACAGAGCAGGAAAAGATCACTTGGGTTTTAGAGCATGGCACCCATGAATTTTGCAGGCACTTATTGCTTTTCCATCCTGTAGATTTGCCTTGACTCAGCCCCAGCAGGAAGCACAGTCCTCCCCAAACAGTCAGAAAATCCCACCTGCTTCCTGGCTTGACTCCATTTGGTCTGTCATTGTTTTGTTGTGGTCTCATGAGACAAATGGACATTTGTATGCGTGCATGACCAAAAACCAGAGCTGCAGGCTGCCAATACTGCACCCAACCCAAACCTGACCTCCAGCTTCCAGACTGGGGTTGGACCAAGCTGGATGACAGACAACAAGGCTCTGTTGCTGCCTGCAAGGGTTGTGCGTCAGCCGCTGGTGTCAGCCAACCTCTCCATGGGCACCTGGAGTTACAGTCAGCCCAAGCAGTTCTCCCTGGAATACAACTCTCTCATAAAGCTGTGACGGTGGTGAATATTTTGTATTTTTAATTAAGTCTTGCTTTTCTTTGCTTTGTTGGGTAATTTAATTTTCCACTAAAATCTAGGAAAAAAAGGGAAATAATTCTTTTCCTCTCCAGGCAAGGATCAATTCTCAGGACCTGCTGTCCTCCTCACCAACAGTCCCAGAAGGGATAAACACAAATGCCTGGGCTCGGTGTCACACCACCTACGGCATTTCCCAGACATTCCTTTTTATAAATTTAATCTGTCTTTAAACAGGTGCCACATGTCACAGGCAACTGGGACATATGGCAGAGGTTATATTTCTCCTGACCCTGCAGAAGTAGCAAGCTGCTTGCTGAGCAGGTCCTAGCCTCACACCGAGAAGTATTTTGCGCCACTAAATGCTGGGACTGAGCGGGAACTGGGAGCACCCTAGCAAAACACTGAACAGGCAGCCCTGTGAGAGTGATGTTGCTCTGAATTTGAGCTCTGGAATAGCAAATGTCTCTCAGAAGTGGTTTGGGTAGCTTGGATGGACAACACAGTCTCTCAGATTTCCTTCCATCCTTCTTTCTATTCCAGTGTGTGTACTTTAGTGCTAAGATAATTGGCTGTGACTGTAGAAAAGGCTCTGGAAAGATAATCGGTTTGTGGTTCATTGCCATTTAGGGCCAGATTTATATATTACTTAAATGCCACTTCAATTTTAGTTTGGAGTATTAAGAGGGATTTCAGGTGAAGATGCTTTGTGCTGCCCCTCTAAACTGCAGCCTTCATCACCAGTGGTCCTGGATGAATTAGGAAGCATCTGATGCAACTTAACAGTAACTGAGGTCAAAGAAGATTCCCAAAGTGAGTGGTAGCATGCTTATTCTCCATAGCCAGAGCTTCTTGAGCTAGCTCTGATCCAGGCTAGTCACTGTAGCATAATGGTACTGCCTTATGGTCCAAGAGGTTCAGATAACACCAGTGTGGGCACATCTGTACCCTGGCTGTGGATGTGTCCTTTGCACATCCTTGGTCCAGGGTACCAGAATGCAGATTTTAATAGTTTTTCTCTGCATAGAGACCTCAATCAGTCTTGGATGCTGTAATTCTCAAATGCCCTCCCCTTCCACGTTAATGTGGGGAAGGTAGATGAAATTTCTGGAGCCACTTCTTGAGTGGTTAACCTGAAGATCCCTTCCCTTAGCACCACTTAATGTCCAAACTATTGCCGAACATCTAGCACTTCACCAAGTTTCTCTATCTCAGCCAAGCATCCTCAGCCCATGAAGGAAGGTGACAGATCCTTGTCTTACCTTGGTCTGGAACGTACAGAAGACATGAGTCAGGAATGGGTGTTCCCAAGCTAAGGAGAGGACTCTCTTCTCCACCATTGTACATTCAACGTCATCATCCATCAGCACCACATCCTTCTTCAGGGCTTTCACGGCGAAATACTGGTCTGTGCTCTTCAGCTCAGCAAGGAACACCTAGGATGGAAACAGCTGCTCAGAAAGACCAACACTCTTCTCTCTGAGCTGGCAACACAGCCATGGGAGCTAAGTGAGATGGGTTGAAATGCAGCACTGAGCAGAAAGTTTTGCATGGGAAAATAGCTCTGAGAGATTCAAGAGGGCAGACCTTAAAAAAGTTGATATTTAAGGCTGGATTCTGTTATTAAGACTGTGTAGACTTTAAGCTTGTTCCCCACATCCAGAACAGTTTTATGAAGCTGGACTCCAGGGAAGGATGAGTAAGTCTTGGTAATTACAAGAGCACAGGCTACATGCTTGTATGGACAGGACATGTCAGAGAGCTGAGCACTTCTGACAACAGAAACCAACTTTATGCAAATGCTCATGAGATACATTTCCTGTTTTCTGACTTTAAATAACAAATCATAAAATATTGCTTTGTCAATGTGTGAAATGCAAATACCCTGCACCAGATCCTCAGTAGGTGTAAACTGGTGTCCACAAGTAGTAGTTCCTCCCTGTTAGCAGGAGGTCTGAGCAGACAGACTGGGTCCCCTGTGCTTCTGCAGAACTTCTCTGAGAAAAGCAAAACACATCACAGAAGAGATATCACTCTGTCTATTTTGGGGGGCAGGGAAACTGAGACATGGAGCAGCAGAAAAGACATTTCTAGAGACCGTAAAGCAAAGCAGCCTCTGCTGGAGGGCAGTGCCAGTCCTGATCTTGATGCTAACAACCTGTCGATACGGTTTCTCATAGAGTGAATAAATATCTAAGATTCATCAAAGAGACCTTTGAAATTCTTTACCAGACACTATTTACTGAGTAAGCTCAGATGTTTTTTAACCCTGACAAAGATTTTATTTACCTTTTTGGCTACTGCTGCATTTCACTTTGTAGCAGTAGACAGAACCTAGAGCCTCCCTCTGTCTCTACAGTGAAAGACCAGAAATGCTAACAGTGCTGGTGCTGCAGGGACCCTTTTAACCCTTGTTTCTGTGCAGGGCACTGCTCTCCCAAGGGAACCAGGGAGCACAATACATATGTGACTTGTGCTGCGACTTCCGAGGCACAGGTAGGCGATGTTAGACTTGATGCAGAGGAAGATTTCTCATGAGTATGGCCCTCAATCTCTGCAGGTCCATGCAGAACTGGAGAGATCCCTCAGGCGTGGAGATCTGCACACCCTGTCCTCTCTATGGGGAAGTGAATCTCACTCCAAATAAATGAGAGCAGCAGGAGTGATACCTACACAGGAAACTTGTGGGTGAGGTTTGTTGCAGAAAGACATGAACTAGCCCATCCTCTCCACACCCACATGGTGTATGGCAGAGAAATGCAGGTGCTCGCAAGGCTGGAGAGTCCATGTTAGCACAGGGGCCTGAAGCAAGGTACAGAATCTGTTTCTGTAGAGATGTTCAGGACTCAACTAGACAAGCTCCTGAGTAACTTCATCCAATGAGACCTGTTTTGAGTAGGGGGCTGGACTAGATGACCTACAGAGGTCCCTTCCTTCCAATGTAAATACTTCTATGACATCTATGCTCTTGAGCCCAGGTTAGTCCGGGCTGTGGAGTTTGGGGTATTGTGACTTAGCTCTAACTCAGATGTCTCAGCTGTGCTTCACATGCAAAGTGTAGACATGCCAAATGTTTTCAAGTTTGGAAAGCCAACACAGCAAATATCTCCCCAGTTTAAGAACTGGGTGCAGCAATTTCTCCAACTCACTTAGCAGGCAAAAAGCAAGCCTTCTTTAAGGCAGCCTCCACCTTGGGAAGGTTTGGGATTTGAGCAATGTGATACATAACGATTCATTCTCCTTATTGGCTGTGAAAACACAATAGAGAGTTCCTCCGAAATTACTTCATGCAGCTCTGTGCTGGCAGTGAACAACATGAGTCCCCTTCCAGGGGACATCTGCAAGAAGGAGGAACAATCCACCATTCATCAAGATTAATGAAACTACTGAAAACAGGTGGCTCTTGTTTCAAAAGCACAAATTCTTGGCTGTTGTGAAATTTGCTTTATGCTCCAGCACAGATCAGAGCTGAGAAAGAGAAGTCAGCATTCCCACTCGGGACCTGCTGCTCTAGAGAAGCAACTTTTCAGCTAATGCTTCTGCCTCCTGCCAAGGTTGCTTGGCTAAGCTGGTGGGAGTAGCTGCATGAGGGGTGGACAGCACAAAGATGTTTCTCACCAGCTCTCAGTGGTTGCCCAGGGCCTGTCAACCTGCACAGAAGGAGGAGTTGCTTCTCTCCTCTCCCATCATGAGTGCTCATGAGACAGCAACTAATGAGGCAGAGGAATAGACAAGGAGAAGACTGGGTTCAAGACCCAGCCATGCTGGAGCAAGGCTTCTTTGAGGGTCTAGAGGTGTTTGTTTTTCCCTAAGTGGCCTTCAAACCTCACGTTATTTAGCATCATAATAAGCAATAAGTAGACCTGTGCAGTGGTTTCTCAGTCTCTTAATGCTTACCTTGCCAAAACTGCCTTTGCCCAGCATCTTGTGCAGGACAAAATCTTCAATGGTTAGTTTTAGCTGCACTTGGTCCTCTTGCTGTACCTGGTGCTGTTCTCCTCCCAGGTCTGATTCTGTTAGAGACTCTCTCTTCCCTATTCCCTCCACCGGAGTCTCCCAGGAGATGCCCTGTGGCTCTGCAACACACATCAAAGCATTCAAATAAACCCCTGGAAGTTAGGAGAAAATCCCCAGAACAATTACAAGGTATTTTGAATAGAATTTTAAAAAGGTCTTTTCAAATACATGGAAATGTGATGGCAATGTCAGGTGAATAGATTGTCTCTGCTCCCACATTGCTTTCTCTCCAGAGGAAATTTTATTCCAGTGTAACTCCACCTTCTTCATTGGCATTACTCCCACTTTACAAACTCCTTCATCTGTTTTTCTGTTTCATGGCAGCAAAACATGACCAAACCCTTCATTTCTGGCAGCCTGTGTTCTTCATTCCTTCTTGCTGGTTGCTGTTATGATAGTGTCCCATTTCTTCTTAGACCTCTTCAAGACCCTTGGCAAAACTAGCATGTGAAACAGATGGGACAGCATCTTCATATTGGGTCCCTGCTCTGGTTGTGAAGTTCTGATCAAATACTCCAGCTGTTCTGGAGTAGAATTACTAAGAGTTTCTTCAATACTCCATGCACTTGGATGTATGTGAACTTCTAAGAGGACCTAAGAGGGCCTAAATCTCTTACTGGATTTATCCCACTCACTCAAATGAACACTTGCTATACTGTTCTAAATCACTGAACAACAAGAACACTAGTCATCAAAAAGACTCACACATAAACCAGATGTGAATCCATTTGGACTTTACTGTTCACATTGACTTGGTCAGTTCTACTTGCAACCCGCAGAAGATAAACACAGATGGGGACATCATCAATTTTCTCTCAGGGGGCAAACGGCATAGATGGTACCAAAACCAGCCTCTAAGTCTCGATAGTCTGGTGTTGCAGAGTATCAAACCCAGAGCACTGGTGTAACATAGCGCTGACATGCTTTAGCCAGTGCCATCTGGCATTTTTCTCTAGGTTCTGTTTCTGAGTGGCACTATTTACTTGCATTGAGAAAGTCAATGATGGTGTGGCCTGGGCCTTCATCTTGACCTTTGATTAGGGCCAGAGCTGAGGACCTACTGTTTTAGTCCTTCCTTGGTTTAAGTATTGATTCACCTGTACTTTTCTTTTTTTCCTCCCCTTTCTGGTATTTTAAAGCTCGTGGGAGTCTGCAAAAAAAACATTGTGCCAGTGCCATCATAGGTCTGCTGCAGTATAAGTACAGTGCTTGGAGGGGCATCGTGAACTATATAGCTGGTCCTCAAATGACCTTTTCTGTGGGACACATAGGTCTAATGAAAGACAGTGACATTTCTGATCCTAAAATCCAGAGTCCTCTGACCTGAGCACAAAGCAGACAAACAAGGGATCTTCCTAGGGCTAATCTTCATTTAGGCCACGGAGCCCCCAGTAGCTTTCTCCAAGGTCTGCTAATCAATGCTCTTCCCCATTCTGTCATTCACCTTCCTAAACCTCTGCTCTTGTAGCACAGAGGGCTGCAAAAACTTGTTCATCTCTTGGGTGAATGAAGTGGGGATCTGTCAATGGTTTTCAAAGGGACTGGATGTCAACCCCTACCCAAAAATCAGAAATCAGAAAGAGAATTAGCCATGGTGATCAGAAGGACTCCCAAACTCCTGTTTCAAGCTTGGTTTCTCTTTAAAGTTCCCGTATATTATGGTCTATGAGTCCCAGGAGAAGAATAAACACATTATTGCTTGTGGAGGTAAGAGGTGTGCTGAAGTACTGGATAAGAAAGAACATTTAGGAACTAGCTGGATGAGCAGTGGTTGGTGACTTATGTCACTAGAGGCTGGGATGGAATAGGGAAAGTTCAGGTTTACAGAGAAGAAAGGAACCAGGTTGAGATCTAGGGTCTCTGCCTAGCCTAGCTGATTTGGCTGGAAAGAGTTGTATATATCCAGGGATGAGAAAGGATATGTCTTGCTCGAGGTGGGAAAGATGCATGAAAGATTCAATGGCTAATAAATTCTCTACCCTTGCAACCTCCACTTAACCATGTCCAAAACAAAAAAAAATAACAAAGCCTCCTGTACCACTAGGGGAAACTACCTTTTTTTCCTGTTGTAGTTGCTGGCAATGCCTGAAGAGGTGTTACCTCCTTCACAAGAACTGGGAAGCCAATTTCGAGAGGTCCATCCCTGGAGATCTGTTCTGCGTCACGCTGAGAGCGAGCCTGGATTACAGAAAACAGCAAATGACTTTTAAGCCAAATGTCATGTTCTGAGCTTATGGACACTGCTGATTCCTGAGTGTGACTGTCACACAAGCCAAAATCTAGAAGAGGTCTTTGTTTATGAGAGGATCATCTCTGTAACCAATGTTTAGGGGTTTGGTGACCTGGAGGAACTCATAGCCTTCAGCAAGGCTTCTTATGTGTGTGAGTGTTAACAGGTGCTTGTACTGCCAATACAGAGATACCCTATTCCACACAGGGGTCTGTGTCTCTGGCTATCCTCACAAAGGACATTTTAATTGATGTCTTCCTTCTTAGTAGTTCTCTTTGAAGGGAAACCTAGAAAAACACTGGAGGCTGGAACATACTGCAGTCGTATCTCTGTACACTGCCTGGATGTCACTTTGAGGAACTCTAGTTCCTGGGATGTCGCAGAGGGTAAGAGTTTGTCTGGATTCAAGTGTGATGAGACACAAGCATGAAAGAGAAATCCAGTGAAGGCTATTAAAACAGAGACTCCACCTACAGCTCAAGAAGTCTCCATGGCCTATATTTCTGGAGATAAGAAGAATATCTGAGGGAAAGTATCTAGTTCACCTCCCAGTGGTGACTCAAAGGAATCAGTATACAGTCCAAGGAGCTGCAGAGAGCCAGCAGGTAGGAAATCGAGAAGTAAGAGCAGAAAAAATTCCTCTTTGGAGGTTTGGCAACCCTACCTGTTGCATAAAGGTGAGAAGTATGCAGAGTTAATCCTGGTAGATAGACTCTCAGGAAGTTATAGATAGAAAAACACCTGCTGTGTGGATGAAAATGTTGCCTTGGTATACCTGAGGAAACTAAATATGGAGGACTGGGTACCTATAGATTTTGTCCCCTTCTGAGGCTACTCAAGAGCTGAGAGGCATCCTAACAATCCTGATTTTGAACTAGAAACTTCTCTAGAAGTTTGGGGCTTGTGATAGGCTATTTTTCCTTCTTTTAATTTAATTTGCTGTGCTCACATGTTGTTATTTATATGATAGTATTATCTAGGTCCTCTCTCCAAGGCCCAGGTCTCTTCATGAGAGTCCATGCTCTGGGGAGTTTCACACCAAACAGATCAGAGAGCCAGAGGAGAAATTAAATGACAATCACAGAGTAAGGTAGTGACAGCAAAAGGACCCAGACTAATTTCCTCTCACTGTGTCTCGAACCTTGTTACACAACTTCAGCTACAAACGTAGAGTAACTACAGCTTACTGAATCAGAGTGAGAGTCCATCTAGGTCATATCCTGTCTGTGACAGGCATCAAGCAGAGACCCTGTAAAGATGTAAGAAGAGTGCAGGCATGCCAGGTCAGCTCCTCAAATGATTCTCCCTATCTTCAGAGATATGTGGCTCAGAGATTCCCTGATTCAAAGGCAAAACTTTTCTATTAACATAATTAATTAGCCTGTCTCCTATGAAGAGAAGCTGAGAGAGTTGGGGTTGTTCAGCCTGGAGAAGAGAAGGTTCCAGGGAGACCTCATAGTGGCCTTCCAGTACTTAAAGGGGGCTACAGGAAAGCTGGGGAGGGACTCTTTGTCAGGGGATATAGTGATAAGACAACGGGTAATAGTTTTAAACTAAAAAACGGGAGATTCAGATTAGATATTAGGAAGAAATTCTTTACTATCAGGGTGGCAAGGCACCAGAACAGGTTGCCCATAGTAGCTGTGGATGCCCCATTCCTGGAAGCGTTTAAGGCCAGGCTGGATGGGGCTTTGGGCAACCTGGTCTGGTGGGAGGTGTCCCTGCCCATGGCAGGGGGTTGGAACTGGATGAGCTTTAGGGTCCCTTCCAACCCAAACCTTTCCATGATTCTGTGATTCTATGATTCTATGAATTATTCTATTAATTCTGAATGGATTTCTCTTCCATGAACATTAGAGGTTGTCACTTGAACCCTTGAAAGCTTTTGGCCTCCACGAGGTGCTGAGTTGAGTTTAGCTACCTATCCCATGAAGAACCCATTTCCCATTCTTTGTTTTGAACTAGCTACCCACAGCGCTCCACTCAATGCCTTTATTTCTTGCACTGAGACAAACATCGAAGAATTGATCCTCCTTTCTGCAGGTCACTCATGGATTAAAGTACTTACCTGCTGGGTGCTCTCTATCATTGCCAGAGCTTCAGCCATTAGTTTCTGGTTAACCCCGCAAAGGTTTGCTACTTTTGTCTGGCACTTGTGATGGACATTCATGTCACATGCTGAAAGAAAGAACACAAGTGTCAGGACAACAGAGGATTGCTGGTCTGTAAAAGATTTAACATCAGGTTGGGGCTGCTGTTGGCCAAGGGCAGAGACCAACCACATAAACAGCTCAAAGCCTGGGCTCCACAGAATCGTTTATGTCTGATTAGACTGCACTCATGTTGCTTTTTGGTTACTCTCCAGAGATGAGGGGATTTTTATATTTACTTCTGGACAAAAGGTTGCACTTCCACATCCATCAGCCTTGGCAACTACAGACTACTAAAACCCTGCAATGTAGGATCATGAAGGGGAGTGTCTTGGGTCTGTCTGGTAGTGGAAACGGAGTATGGAAGTTGATAGTAGGAGTGATTTTGGAAGATCAGAGGTGGGCACTGAGATGTTCCTTTGTCTCTCTGGGAAGTGACTCTTCAGCCTCGTGGGCCACATATCCATCTATAGATCCTCCTTGAAAGATGGTCCTCTTGACCACTCCTTCACAACCCCTGAAACCATCTCATACAGGTCTCAGAGAGAAATGTGAGAAATGAGATCTGGCTATTTAGATTGCAACCCTCTAAAGACAAGAGGCCGCTCCCATGCTTAGCCTTTGCCACATACACCAGGGACTCACCATCACACTTCAGTCCTTGCCGTGCAAGGCCCCAGAGCAGCGTGCCGCAGTGCTCACAGAATGTTGGACTCTTGTAGTTGTAGACTTTGAAGCGGTGAGGCACGTCAATCTTGAACCTCTCCTTGTGGAACTGTAACAAAAAAGCCATGTTCGCAATTCACTTCTGTCCACCTCAGATCTGCATGAAAATCCAACAGCCCCCAACCTTGTACCAAAGAAGGTGGGGTGTTTACTGCCACATTATTCTTGGGTATGACCATCAAGAAGAAACTCTAACATTCAGATATCCAAAGCCAAATTTTGATACATAATATCTGTGCAATTCATTGGGAACTGGGTAATTTAATCCCTGGGTTTGATTTATCTCACCAGGTAGCTGTCTGCATCTCAGTTACTCCCCCAGACTACCTTCATGCTCAATGGAAAAACAAGGGTGGTTCTAAAAAAAGATTCATCTCATCCTGAAATGGATGTCTACATCTGTTGTCATGAATCACTCTTTAGAAAAGCCTATTTTTCTTCTTTTGGTACATAGGGAGTTAAAGGTGATGATAAAGCTGGATACATCTGCACTGGAGATGTCAGAAGACAGGAGAGATGATTCTCATCTATAAAGACTGTAAAAAGATAACAGGTGCCAGGGACTGGAGAAAAACATAAGCTGTAGAACACAATTAAGAAAAAGGTAATAGTCCTATCAAGAGTTTAAGTTCCACTTTTGCCCACCAAAAAGAAGTTTTATTATAAACTGATATAAGGAAAATAAAATAAATAATATTGGAGATGCTAGATTTTCCACTAATGGTTTGGAAATCTCAGATGACACAGACTGAGGGGTTAAAGTACTGCTCTGAAAATTCAGTGTAACATACTGTCTAACACTGGATAGTGAAGAATTTCCTCTAGTAATTCTCCACCTCATGTCCATGACTTTTCCCTGAGCTACACTTCATACATTAGAAAAACATCAGTCCGGATTCAGTGACTGCTTATTCGGTGGCAGCATTCGGGTAAATCACAAGGAGGAGGTAATGAAACCACTGGGAATACAAAAAACAAAGGATGCAGATCAGACCACACAGCTTTTAGTTCAGTAGCATGTTTTGCTTCATCTGAAGTTGTTTTACAGCAATGTAGGAGAGATCTGAATGACACTCAAGTGTTTTAAAAGCAACAAAATAATAATACATACCATTGTTTCTCTGCTATTGACTGCTGATCCCGTACACTTGGCTATTACTTTGTCAATGCACTTCTTATGAATGGCAGCATTACACTCTGAAAGAACAAGTGTGTCATGACGTTAACAAAAAAGTCCCTTAAGAAAAGACCAAGTAAATAATGATAGTAACAAAAATAATTCTTACGTCTGCATTGGTAGCCCTGTTTGTTCAGACCCCTGAAATAAAGAGAGAAATGATTAATTCTGAATTTCCTCAAATTTCTGAATTGCCTCCACGTAAGAAAGAAGAGCAAGACTTATGGAAGAAACAGAACAAAAGTCTTGCTTTTTACCAGTCTTTAGAGAGCTTCTCTAATCTAAATATCTCCATCCAATCTAACTGCTGGAAACTGGTTTTCACAGCCCTTCCAGTAGATATTCACATACTGAATTTTTACAATATCCAAGTGGCAAACTAGGCTGATTATAAAGGTCTACACATTTGGCCAAAGACAGAAGTATGTATAAAAAAAAATACACTAAAAAATGAAGGAAATTTTCACAGTTGGAATTACAACTGTGAACTACACCCTTGAAGTGATGCAATAACTCCTACATGTAGGATGCCAAGGCTCCATTCCTGCTGCCTTTACTGAAGCAGGAACACAGATATTCACCAAAGAAGCAGAGCTGCTCCTTCAAGTTGCAGGGGGAAAATACACAGATCTATTTTCATTTACCACACAAACTCATGACAGACGGAGCAGAAGGTGGGTTGTGGAAAGAAGGTGGCTGTGAACTCGTGACACTTGACATTATGGATTTTGGCTTGTTTGATGGCTCCTCTGCGTTGATGCAAGGAGAAAAAGCCTTCGGTCTCACAGTCGGCTAGGTCCTTTGCATCTGGGAAAAGGAAATGGAAGATTTGTTAGGGTTCCCTGTCCTGGTCAGGCACCTTGAGAAAAATGCAGCTGCCAAAAATACCGACTAACTGCAGCTGATGATTCACTTATGGGAATGAATATTTTAAAGAAATACTGCTTTCTGAAACTCACACGAGGCTTGTTTGGATGTTTTTTATCTACCATTCTTACAGGGATACTAAAATGACTTTAAACTTAGGATTCTAAGCTCCCTTGAATATTCATAATACTATTTTGAAATATAAACCAGAAATTTCCCAAGGAGAGGTAATTTGCAGCTAAATATTACATTTGAACTTTATATAGCACTGAAAAACAATAAAAAATATAAATTAAGTAAGAATAATATCAGTCTATAAATGTACACAAATACACACACATAGATAAATAGATATGTGGGTACTTAACTGAATCTTTAACGTGTGCATGTACATGTTTGTGAGAAAACATATATGTATGTTCCTAAGATATTCTTTTTGTTGTTGTTGTTATTTTTCCATGCCAACAGTTGCTTTGTTATTTCCTGTGTTCATGTCATTATTCACAGTTCACGTTTAAACTTTTTAGGACAGAAAATACACCAACTCTGGCTACACATGCATATATGCATGTGCACTTAGGTACGTGCTTATGTCTACAAATTCAGATATGCACACAATATCTCACTCTCAATTTCTATCTTGATTTAATAGTGCATTACACAGGAAATTACTCAGGCATTCTGTGGAAACTGGACTCCTGCTTGATCTGATGATGATCCTGTTATTTGTAATATAAGCACAGCTTGTATTTTCTATGCTTTGGACTCTCCAATGCTTTATAACATACAAGGAGGCAACAACAGTCTATTCTATATTAAAGTTGGGAATGGATGAGAAAAATATTGGTATAGACATGCTATTAGCTGCTTTCAGTACTTCTATGTTTCTGGAAATAGAAGGTCCTTCTAGATACCTATAAATTGTATCTTTGCCCCACATCTGTGAAAGACAGCAAGAACTTTGGCATCAAAGACAGGAGAGCATGACTGACCCCTTTGATTGCAACCCCTTTCCTTTAACAAAACAAAACACATTTCACATGGATGTTGAACTCAGCAGGTGAGATTCAGTCCTCAGTGAAGACACCGAAACAAAGGTGTGTCCTGTGCAGGGTGACTAAGCCACTGCTATGTCCCTGGAGGTCTAGCTGGTGCAGGCAATGGAGCTTAGTAAATGACTCAGCTCACCATGCAGTAGGCACCTGCATCTGATCAGATGAATCACTCTCTAGGTTCTTTTCCTGTCTTTGCCTAGATTGCTCTTGATTTTAGGCAACAAACTTACATGTGTATTTAGGTGTTGTCAGCTGTAAATCACATCCCATCCTTTATGACTGCACTATAATGCACACCATGGTACATGTTAAACGCATACATACATGTACAATGATTTCAGAGGGAGCTGGCTCGTTAAGTATCTATTCTGTCTTACTTTGTATAAGGAGAAAATATACCATTTCAATGACAAAAGAACAAAAAAATTGCCTTGCAAATCACAGAGGAACAGTCAATCTTCATCCCCACCATGCAATAGTAATCGCTTTTCTGGAGTCTTCATTTCAAAACATTATGATAGTTCCTATGAATAAATCAGTAACAAAGTATGCACTGCTTTCAGTGAAGACACTACGTCTGCCCCACGTAACCAGAAATCGTATCTATCAATTAAACAAAATCACTTGCCACTGATTTCCAGGAAGTATCTTGCATTCATCAGCATTCGCCCTTGAGGTTTCAGTTCTAGCTGGTTGTGATAAGTGGGAAAAAAAAAAAAAAAGACAAGTGTGATCATTAAACAGACATTTAAAGAAACAACTATCACTTCAGATGTCTCAAGGTACCTCCATTGCCCAGTGGGAACTGATGAATGCCAGTGAATGCTAATTGTTGGGTTGTGTGGGGGCATATGGTGGGATGGGAGCAACTGTAGAGAGACAAGACTAGATCACCTCTTATCAAACTCCCAGAGCTGCATGATAGAACAGATAAATGTGACTAAAACAGAAATTATAGGCAAGTTTTTTTAGATCAGGACCCACACATCTGTAGAAACAACATGTTGTTCCCAGTGGATCATGCAAGGGGGAAGTGGGGGTACCTCTAAAAACCCAGCCAACTTCAGACAAGTGCTTAAAAGAATGCTGAAATCTTTAGAAACTTGTGCCTGCAATTCTGACTTTCATTACAGCAAATGTGAGTGATGCTATAAACTTTCTCAGGTATTTTTCAGGTCTTCCTACCAGAACTGGAAATTCCCACCTATCCAAACCTTCATCCGTATGTGCCTTTCTAAAATCTGGGTCCACTTGTCTAGGAAGCAGAACACCTACGTTCAAGGATTTCTTCAGCCTGAGAACCACAACAGTGTCTTCCCCACCCACCTCCAGCACAAGCTGAGCTGGGTTACCTCTCTACCTTCCAGGTGAAGCAGTACCATTGCACAAAAAAAAAAAGTGAGAAAAATGTTATTCACTCCCCTCCTGATCTTTGATGGATGGAATATCTGGGACCAATCTCATTGGGTCATAACTTGTATCTGGGAGTGAGTGGAGAGAAGACCTCAGGAGCTGCTACAGTCTGGGACAAAACAGGACTGGAGTCTCCCAACTCCACTTGGTCTCAGATTAGTTACTCTTGCTACAAGCAAGCAGCACCCATACTACCACCTCCCAAACCTTTGAAGCCTTGGGTTGGAGTGACGCTGAGCAAGGCCTTTCGGTTTTCAATTTCAGAGCTAAGTATCTTAATTCCTTCCAAGTTACATGTTAAAAATGCAATTCTCTATCAAATCATGCCCTTAAGTCTTTTAAGTGGCCAAGGCCTTTTTGACATTTCTACTCTCTGCTTAACTCAAGCAGTTTAACTTGATAACTTGCAGGAAAAGCAAAACAAAACAAAAACAATTCCAGGAAATCAGTTTCTCTCCAAATGTCTTTCCACTTTATAGTTATTCATGACATGGCTACTGAATACTACATGTTAAAGACTATTATCAACAGCTTTCTTGCTTGGACTGCCAGGGAATACAACCTTACATTTAGCATCCTTATGAAGACTGATACTTCCAATTTACTCCACTATAACTCCAGTGATTTTAAAGGAGTTCCTCTGGCATAATTCTGAAGTCAGGTAGCTGTGAATTAGTTTCCTGATATTAGATTAAATTTTTACAGCTGTTTGCCCAGAGCACATAAAATAATTCACATTTAGCAACTCATATTACCATTTGTCCCCAGTGGGTTCCTTAAGTGAAAATTAATATGTGGGCACAGCTCGTGTGAACCAGAATCCTCGCTAATAAAGAGCATATGTTTCAATATAACAGTAGCAGGTAATATAAGCATGCAGTGCTCTTTTTTTTTTTTTTTTTTTGTGATATGCATGGAGTTCTTTCCTTCAAGTCAAACCCAAGCAGACTCAAAACATTATTTCTTGGATGGCAGCATGCTTCTGCTGCCCTGTTGGTCACAGCCTAGCACAGACACAAGGCATTCTCCTACCCCACAGCAGCTCCCCATCACATGCTGCAGGAGGAGATAAGGATGCTCACCCATATTTCTGTCTTCCCATTGCTCTTTTTGCACCTGTCCGCCAGCACCTTGAGTTCCACTGTGGTCTCTGAAACCATTTCGGCACTTTTGTCCTTGACAACAATGTGCATGACCCTGCCATTGTTGATGTGGGCATCGAAAGTGCTGTTCCAAGGTGGGTACATGGTGGGTTTCTTCTGCACGTACACTTGGCCATTTTCTGTCAACAAGAAGCAGTTTGGATTAACTGGATTTTCTTCTCATCTGCATTAAGGCCACCACTCTACAGTCCCTAGACAGATTTGTGTTATTTACCCACTTTAAGGTCTCTCTCCAGGCAGGGTGTGTAATGGATGATGTTAGAGTGTCTTAAGAAGTTACTGTGTGAAGCGAAACCTGGGAAGGGATTCATCTCACTTATCTTTAGGTGTCTACAGTGTATATATCCATATTTGATCTATTTGAATATTGGCTGCCTTCACAGACAGTGAAAGGAATTTAGTACCTATAAATCAGTGGAGTTAGGGTGCATTTATTTGATCAAATATAGGCATCTATACCTTAGAGAAACAAAATTTCCACCCTTGACTCCGTAAACTTTATTGAGTAGATCTCAAATGTGGACTCTGACACCATGAGATACCCACATCTAATCACATGAATCCCATTACAGATAACCTGCTACAGATGTCATCTGTCCCACCACAATGCAAAATGAACAGGTTTATTTCAATACCCCCCAAAATCTGGATGCACTTTGTGATTAGGTTCAGCTGCAGTGTACGTCCAGTCAGATGTTACATCTCAGCTACCTCAGGGTGGTTAATAATAAATAACTGTCTTGCAAACCTGCAACCTTATCCACAGCAATGTACAGCTGCCAGCCTAGCAGACCTGTCTTGCACCTCTTCATGCACTCATTCCTCTCCCTTCACAACAGACACATCTTAAAATGATGTAAGGTGTCTCTGAGCCCTAGCATTAGCTGGCAAAGAGTTATCTCTGTACTTTGACATGTCAAATTAAAAGCTTCTCAGACAGCTTGCTTCATTTCACTTGGCTAGCTTTATACCCTGTAAAAGGCTTGGGAATTAAGGTAAATTCTACTTCATGGTTACCCTCTGCAAATTTTCAACCCATCAAATGTCAAAGCTGGTGGAACAAGAGAATAAAAAAACAGTCGTGTGAGCAGTAGACCTATGACTCCTGTCTCCTAAAGAGCCTGCTCCTATTTCCAACAATCCCAGCCTTTTCCTTACCCCATCAGCTTGAAAAGCTCATGCAGCCAATAGTCTGGAACATGACGTGTTGGAGGAAATCTTTATCTGAGTTTCCCTACATGCAAGGACTAATTCAGGTTTCTTTCCTCTTTGATTTCCCCAAGCAGAAACTCAGGGATTTTTGAGGCTTGTACCACACCTACAGGGTGGATTAAAGTTGGTAAACAAGCTCCAAAGTTATTGGAGGCAGGAGAGAAGGAGAAAAAAGGAAACAGCAATTCCTGATTGTGCAATATTCTTCTCAGGAAGTGAGAGAATGTTTATTGGGGATAACAAATATCAGGGCTGTGAGATAATAACAAAAATCTCCCCTCACAACCCCATACACTGGTTTCCTATGAAAGGACAAATGACTGCCAGAGCCACTGATGTAAATTACTCTCACTAGATAATTTCAAGTTGAGAAAGCAACTTGCTGAGGAGAGTTATGGAGGGTCCTGCAACCAATACCAACTTGCTGAAATTTCAATCCACAGCCCAACAATTGCCTCTCATGGAGCAGTTTTATACTTGTTTTAACCACATAAACTTGATTTGAGCTGCAGGACGTTCTGACAATCAACATTGGCTTGCATTGCAAAGCTGAGCAGAGGTCACTCCCAGAGCAGAAAATCACTTCTCACTCTTGTTCTGCCTGGTATGATGAATGGTTATGCAGCTAAATCTTAGGTTCAAACCCAATTTCCCCAAATTTTAGAGCAGTCAGTCTAAGGTGAATCAATCTTCATCTTTTCATGTATGAAGATTTAGGCAATCATTTACCAATTTCATTGTTCACAGGCATAACTCATTCCCATCAAGCTGGCAAATACGTATTCAAGACACTCTTGCAACAAAAGCAACCAAAATAAGACATAAAAAAATGCAAACAGTGAACTGAAATCTCAGCAAGGACCATTATTCCTTTACCACCTCATCAAACCACTCCAAGGATGTGAAACACACCACTTGCAAAACAAGTGCTTTGGTTTGCATTGCACTCCAAAATGTACAGTTTAAACAAACAAACCCTAGAATGCGAATGAACTGGCCAATACATGGGATCAGAAACGCATCCCCGGCGCATCCCCACTGATGTCTGTGGAATCCTGCCAAGGATTAATCTAACACTTGGCTCTTGAATAATGAAACAGCATCTGTCTTTCCTGGGGAGCAGCTCCCACTGTAGCTGGAAGCACTTCTCCTGCCGTCCCGCTGAATTCAAACACGGAGCAGGATCTTTCACGAAGCAAATGTCACCAAGACAGGTGTCAAAATGGCACCAGGCCAGGTGGCTTGGGAAAGCAGAAGCCATTTTTAAAGGACAGATATTTTTATACCTCAGAGGTGCCTATGATCTCTGGACTGGTTTGTCATCAGTAACAAATTGCTATAACACTTCTAACTATGTGGAGTTGTTTCTTTCTTTTTTCTTTTTTCTCTCTCTCTTTTTTTTTTTTTTTTAAGATTATATCATAAATTACCAGGATCTCTTTTACAACATGAGTAGGTGGGAAAAAATATAAAAAAGACTAAGATCTTTCCTGAGGTTCTGAAATTCTTTAGAGTACCCTTTTTCTGACTCCCTTGTGTCCACAGATGATGGACAGACCTTGGGGTCCTCTGCCCCACTGACTTATTTATCATGGCTGGTTGACATGGGGCAGCTTTTGGCATAAACACAAAATGAGAGTCAAACTCCCTTTTCTGGGAACCAAACATACTCATCATCTATCACTTCTCTTTTTGCAAACAAACAAACAAACAAAATACCCTTACTTTCCTAGCGTTACACACAGTATATCCCATCCACAACAAGACTTTGCAAAAGCCAGAGCAGACACATCTACCAAAATCATTCCAGCACAAATATTGCAGGAATTTGGGATTGGATCTATCATGGATTCAGCTCTCACTGTTATACAGCAATCATTTGCCCTTAAGAAATCTTACTGGCCATGTATCAGATAGAGCACAAGCCTGGGAGTCAGGGTTGTTTGTATCTCCTACAAGCTTTGCTGCAGACACACTTCTGTTCCCCAGACATGCCACTTCAGCCAAAATTTGCATAACGAAGCATCAAAATAAAAATGTTTTGAATTTCATCACTACTGGGCCACAAGTGCTCTGTGAAATCAGAGAACTGGAGACTAAACAGTGAACAAAAATCACAAACCAGGGGTGCAGTTATTTCAGATGTTCTCAACTAACATTTGTCCTGTGATCCTCATTGCCTTTTGCCTTCTCTGAGCCCGTGTGAACACAACCCCTCTAGATGGTTGTGTTAAGACCATTTCTGGTGTTTAGCATTGGGTTCATCTCACTAAATATCAGACACGTACCTCTGAGCAGACTGTCTAAACTGCCCTCAGAGTCAAAGGAGAGCACAGGGCTTTTCTAAGGTGTGATTCATCAGATCCATTCTAGGTGTCTTCCTTAAGATGAGATGAATCCCACCATCTCTGCTTGCTCCCTGGGCTATAATGCAAGGGTAGCTAACTTGCTCAGATATTGATATCCTTGCAGAAGACTTGAAGTAGGGAGATGGATCCCACCATGGCCTTATCTTGGCTTTGTCATCTTAAGGTGAGGTTAGACATCAACACATTTAGACACCCTCCACCAGTAGCAAATTAAGAACAACTTCCAAGGGTGATTCATCCCACCTGAAGAGAGGAGTCTAACATAAATCAGTCTTGTGAGGTTCCTGCTGCTATCACTGACATGATGAGGACCAGAGACCAAATCCTCAAGAGAAGAGTCCCTCTGGCTGCTCCAGTGCGCTCTGAGCAACTGCCAGAAGACTGTAATTACACCATGCTTAACTGAAGTTTTCTAATAGAAAGACATTTTTTTTTTTTTCTGGATTTGATCCTCACTAATGGAAAAAAGTTCTTCCAAAAACATTTTTTCATTTCTCATTGGTAGGGTATGATTATTATTATTATTATTTATTATTATTATTATAAAAGATTCTCCACAGCACAGAAATTATATCCATTAGTTAGTACATTCTTGTTTGTTAGGTGACAGAAAACACTTTCAGCTCTGCGTAAGATGAATAAATATAGGTCTGTTTTGCCCAAACTGATTTTATTCACTTTTGAACTGACAGAGGCTTCAGTTTGAGTTATGGCTCTTTCAAAGGTCTCATTAAAGCAAACAGCCAAGCACAGCAAACAGCTGAAATAAGTCATATTTTTAGTAAAAACTGAAATCTTAGCAATATCTTGTCATGCAACATTTTCTTTCCTTCTGAATTTACCAGTCACCACATCTTCCGGAATCATTGAAAGTATAATTTAAGCAAAGCCAATTTCAATGTGATAAGTTCTGACTCTTTAAATAAATAAATAAATAAATAAATGAAAAAAAATAGCCGCCACCACCAAAAAACAGTGAAATACTGAATTATTTTAAAATTCTAAAATTTCATTTTTTAAACTACTTCGACATCCCCTGGATGTTTGAGTCAGGGGGTTTCTCAAGCTATAAAAGGGGATTTCTGAGTCAATTTAATTTTTAAAAGAATCACAGCAGTCAAGTTAGGAATTTATCAAAGATTTAAGATAAATAATAGCCAATATGAGAAATTCCCTAACATTGAAGGTCTTGATCTCCATGACTGTCAAAAAGCAGAACCGAAGAACTTTTTGTCCTCTCACTGAGACTATTTTCATGCATAAGACATATAAGAAATGTTTTCCCAATGAGGATTCATCAGTGCTGTTCAATTAGGAAAACTATGCAACAATCCATATATCCAGACACAGGAAAAAAAAAAAAAACAGCTTAGCAGGTTTCACCTTCGAACATTTCACACAGTAGAGTAATTACACAGGGAAATTAACTCTCTCTGCAAAGCCTGGGGATGTTTGAGAGCTTTTTTTTTTTTTTTTTAATGCTGGAAGTTACTGGACTTGTCTGTTCTCAAAAAATGTGATAAACAAAGACACCCCTCCCAGGATATTTCTAGGACACAGATTTTATCTGTCTAGAGTCTCAGCTGACAAAACAGCAACTGCTCATATAAAAGTGAAACTGAATATAGTTCAGCTCGTCAGCTGTGTCACATGCTAGGACCTGTAATTCAGTTGATAATAACCTCACATTAAAGACAGAGACTTTGTTAAGCATCATCTTAAAATCAGATTTTTTGTGCAGGCAGTTCCAAACCCAAACTTGCGTTGTGTTTAGACTTGAAAAGCACTTCTCAAACCCTTATAAAGATTTACCATGTTCTTCCTACACACCAGTAATGGCAAAGTAAAGCACACACGTTTCTGTAAAAGCTCACATGCATATTTAACACCTCCCTACTTACCTGACTCCACGGCTTCTTTAACCATCACAGCACAGTAAGGGTTAATCACCTCCCCCTGGGATGGCAGGTAAGGGCCACTGTCATAGTTGGATAAACCAATACGCAGGAAGGGAGACATGACAAGTCCTGTGTCAAACAAAAGACAGGCGATATTTGGGAAGAGTCTAAAAATTCCCTTGGTTTTAACCAGCCTCTTATCTCCACCGGACAGGGGTATGCCAGCCGTTAGTTATCCATCCAGCTGGAGACTCTCTGACTTCCTCCACTGTCTAGCAAGATGATGGACTGACTAAGCGCTGCTTAACATGCACAAGGTAATGTAACTCAGCTGTCGGCTTAACGAAGTAGCTGAACTCATCGCAAGGCTGGAAAGACCCGCAATAGTAGCTCTGAGGACTACTGACTCGACACCAGCTGTCAGAAATGAGAACAACAATACACAGAAACCAAATCAGGACTTTCTTGGCTGGGACAACCTCTGCTGTAATTTATGTTGAGTCACGCATTCAAGAAGTTGAATGCTATGAGAACAGAAAGGGTTTCGGGAATACAAGGCTGTTGGAAGCCTACAAGCTGAACATGAAACCGTGAAATAACTGCGTACTATTTATATACAGCATGGAAATGATCTCAGGCATCCAACTGACTGGGTGCTGACCCATATTCTTGAGCGAAGCTATAAAGAGAAAATTTACTTTGTATGAACCACACTGTGTAAGGGGCGGAGCAAAAAGAAAAAATGGATCTCAGGATAATTTTAAGCAGCTGAAAACAGAAACACATAAAAGCAAGATGCCAGGAAACACAACAAAGCCTTTGGGTTGGTCTTCTCTGCAGGCTCTTTCAGAGCTCCCAGTGAGAAGATTTAGTGAAGCCAGCAATTATTAACTGCTGTGGTTGGTGCCAATCATTATGTCATCTGGACCCAAGGACTGACATTTACCACCCAACTTTTGTGTAACTCCTGAGCTTGTGGTTCTTGGCTCCCCTTCTAGTCAATGGGGGGCAAGAGGCACTTTGAACTCATCTGTAGATGTCTGTATCTTGGACCACCAAAGTTAAATGACGAGTCCTACCACCAGCTGTTACCTATCAAATCTTTTGTTCAACTACAACAGCAAAAAGTTGAATGACATGAGGTAGGATGCAGCGCAGTCCTCTTCTCCCTTTTACACATGAAAAGCTGTATCCCAAGGACAGGTTCTCTAGCTTCACATGTCAGATGATCCATATTTGTTGCTGGGAATGACATTTTCTTACCTGTAAATGGTATTTCCTGATATACAAGTTCAGTCTTTGGCTAGAGGGGCTTCTCTGGTCATCACAGTTGCGGACACCATGGAAAGGATTTTCTCAGCTGAAAGAATGGTGATAAGAGTTCCTCTGGCTGGGCTGACTTTAAAACTTGGACTCTCTGTTCAAGGAGACAGGAGACAGGACCATCAAAGAGAGAGGAAAACTGAAGAAACCAAGATGTAACCCCTTGCTTGAGTTTCTCCTCTCTTACCCAGCAGTGTGGAGTGATGAGTTTCCATCAGCACCCTGTGCAAAAGTCTAGGACGACAGTAAAAGTCAGAACAACTTTCTGTTAGTGCATCGCCAGGTCTCAGCGGGTTGTTGTTTCACTTGCCTCTTGGATATGGCGAGATCTTCTCCTTCTTCCTGTTTTATAAAATGAAGACAAGCGGCTACAGTTAGCACTGGGACTGAACCACCAACTATTCCAGCCTGAATGTTCACAAGTGCTGAGCACTCACACTGCCACCCTTTCTGAGACTTTTGCAAACAGGTGGCCCGTGCAGCAAACTGCAGCTATACTCTGATAGACATTTCAGTAAGGCAGGCTTTGCAGGAGGTCCCCTAAATTTGTTTCCTTACATAAGACCAATCCATACAATGAGCAAAATAGGAAGACTCTACTTCCCATTTGAGCTCCTGAGTAGGTTAGCTAACCACCGGACTGAGTATGCAGGAAAACAGCAGGGACTTGTAAAGCCTCTTGTGTATTGTACTTGAAAAGAGAAGAAAACCATTGGGTTCCTTGGGGAGACAGGGTAGGACAGAAAGAGGAAAAGAAACTATGACCCATGTCTACTATGTCTCCCCAGGAATGCACAGGTCATGGGCCACCAGCAGCTATCAGACCTCTTCTGAAGATTGTCCAAGGATCTCTGCATGTGGTGTTGTCTTCAACTGAGAAAACATATTTTCATAAACATCAGCATTTATTCAATTTTACAGAAGTTAGTGGGAAAGGCAAAGCACCATCTGGGGCTAGATGCAGGAGATTCATACAATCCTGTTCTTCTCAGGTTGAGGGTGGCATCTCTTTGAAGGGTATTGCAGACACACATTAGCCAAGTTCCTGATGAACTTGCTCTGGAAAACCACCTGCATTTAGATATTCAAGCACAGGCAGCTCTATGAGGAGGAGCATTTGTGGCACTGCACAGTAGTACAGTGAATGGATTATGAGTGGTCCATGGCACAAAGGCTAAAATTTCTGCCTGTACTGACAGAAGCAGAGAAATCTGATCAAGTTAGGTAGGGAAAAATCTTTTTAACAGGAATTAAAAATATATTATTATTTATGTATATAATAATATATAATATTATTATTTATGTATATGTAATATAGGATAAATATATATATAATTATATATATGTACATGTATTCCCCCTCTGCAGTTATTTAGCCATTTCCTTTGTTCCAAAAAATAAGAAGCCTACCTAGTGTAAAGACAAAAGGAAAAGCAATTCGAAGGGTCTCTGGCAGCAGGAGGGGAATCCAAACATCTGCATCATGCCCCTTTGTGTGAAAGGAGATGTATTCTCTATGCCTCTCCCCATGCTCCACTAATACTTCTAGTGACTGCTGGGCAAGAGAAGATTATATATCCTCTTCCAATTCCCCAGTTCTCATTCCCTTGGTTTTAAGAATCTGTTGTTCCGCATATGGTACCAGGAGGAAGTACAGGGAAGGCTGCAAGCACTCCCTCACCAGGACTTATAAAACTCACCTTTAAAAACTCAGGGTGCTAGCCGAAATTACTAGTCAACATGTTGGGCTTCTAAGAACATGAGTGCTGATAAAGGAAGCCAAAGTTTTTTGATAGCTCCTTGGCTCTAAAATGTAGCGACGCTATTGGCCCAAGTACTAAAGAAACAAAATTAGGGCTAAAAGTTTGAGCCTGGCATTCATCACATTTCCATGAAGTCAGTGTAATTGCAACATAGTTAAAATTGTGAAAACACCTTGGCCTGTGAAACACTAATGTCACTGCTCCAAAAATTGCTGGTTAGATGTGTTACAAGGTACCTGTTCGAATCTGTGGATCCCTAAACAGTGACATTTAAAACTAAGAAAAAATAAGCTGGAAGCCCAGCCTCCCTGGGTTCATTTTGGCTCTGTGCGCTCAAACATCTCATGAACAAATTTCCCAGAGAGGCTCTGGAGTCTCCATCCTTGGAGAATCTCAAAAGCTGTTTGGACATGGTCCTGGGCAACAGGTTCTAGGTGGCGGTGCTTGAGAAATAGTATTGGACAAGACGACCTCCACAGGTCTGTTCTAGCCTCAAACAATCTATGATCCTGTGAAACCATGGGTGGGATAGATCTCACCTAATCCTAGATGTCTATAGCATTAGTGTCTCCATGTGAAGCAGTTACCTGGGCTCCTGAAAGCAGAACAGAGAGACACAGGCACCCCAGATAGTGAACAGAATCCATATTAGACCCCTCTGTTGCATATGATGAATCCCTGTCTCACCTTTGAGAGCAAAGGGTACTTACTGACTGGGGATGACCTGGTCACACGAAACACCTCCACTGTAGACATCTCTTTTTGATCAGGTTCCCAAAGCCAATACAGCTTTCAAAAATTCCATTGTGTAGTATCAGATTTGAAGGACTTGTGCTGGGACTTCACATACACTGCTCTATCACATGAAATGTTCTGCAGCCACCAGGAAAGCATGTAGGTTTGGCTCACCTAGTGCTAGCACTAAGAAACCAATAGCTACCCATATAAGCCTTGCAAAAGCTAGCTAAAAACTGGCTAAACTCAGAATTCAGTGTTGCACCAGCTTTGTGTGAGAACTCTGCCCTGGGGTGAATTTCTTCACCCTGTCCAATAAATCAGACAGATAACTGGCTTCCTGCTTCTCTCTCACTGTCTTTCCTGAAACCGCCTTGGCTTTGGCCCAAACATCTGTTTTCCAGGTCATCTCTCCAGCATTTGCCACTGCAGGACTGCTACTTGGCTTGAATCCACAACCGTAAACAATTAAGGAACAACACATTCAGCTCCAGCAACGGCTCACTGTAATAGCAGCCGTTTAATTTAACACTAGAAGCAGCTGCAATGGATATGGAGAGTGTCTGCTTAATTTCCCAGTGGAAAAGATACAATAAGGTATCTGAAAATTAACAATGAAATGCATCTTTTTATAAAGGGCCACCTGCAACCTCTCCTCCAATGAACCACTAAATGAAGCTTACTTGGGGTTCAGCAATGCTGCACCTTGTTTCAATGGCACAAGGGAGTTTTGCCCACTCTGGAGAATAATGCAACATATGGAAATCCTTCCTGGATGATATTAGGAAGTAATAAACTCCTTAATATCCTTAATCAATTGTAGTTAAGGAGAGAGGAAGAACTAAGCTGCTGCTCCAAGTCAGCAGAACTGCATTGAAGACAGCTGCCTTTAGTAGGATTGATGCTTCTGTGTTTCACTGAATGAAAATGGATGCATGCATGACGCAGTAAAGATGGCAATTTACTGAATGAGGGCCAACTGAGACGGGAGGGGAAATATTTCTGGATTTGAGATGCTGCTTTCCTAATGTCATCAAACTCTCATTTTCTAGAGGTCAGAGGGAATAATTTCAGCTCTTTCCTCGTTTTGAGGCAAAACTGCGCAAGCAAAATGGATTCATTATTTGAGGATCAGGATCATGAAGAGGGAAAGGAACCAGGGGTTACAGCTGAAGGGTATGAACTTGCTTCTACTTCCTGACAGGCATTTCCCAACCAAAAAGGCAGATCCTGACCCTGCAAAGTTCTGTTTGTATGGGTGGTGGAGACCTGCACATCAGTATAACTCAACACAACTCAAGGTCCCCTTATAGGTTTCAAGAAAGCTCCACTTGAGTGATACTGGAAGCCAACAGTGATGGCTAGGGTCCCTGCCTCTGCCCCCTGTCTCCTGATATCCCATAGCCATTGTTCTCTTCAATGTTTTCATAAATGGCTTGGATGTGGGACTAGAATGTATACTAAGTAAGTTTGCAAATGACACTAAATTGGGAGGAGCTGTTGACTCCTGTGAAGGTAGAGAGGCCTTGCAGAGAGATCTTGACAAATTAAAAGGTTCTTCACCGAGAGGGTGGTCAGGCACTTGAACAGGCTCCCCAGGGCGGTGGTCACAGCACCGAGCCTGATGGAGGTCAAGAAGTGTTGGGTCAGCGCTGTCAGACATCTGGTTTGCTTTTTGGGGGGTCCTGTGTGGAGCCCAGAGTCAGACTTGATGATCCTTGTGGGTCCCTTCCAACTCAGGATATTCTATGATTCTATAGCCCATGCAGTAGGAACAGGCATATAACTCCTTTGAGTGACTTTCATTTTGTGTGCCTGTACCGCCCGTTATGTCAGTGGAGATCAAAACAGCCTGTTTGTAAAGGAGGAAGTTCAGAAACCCTCTGGGTGGCACTCAATATTTCTCAGACTTTCCTTTTACAATGATGTGGATCAGGGGAGGAGGAGGAAAGGGAGGGGAATTTGCGTAGCCATTAAATTTCCACCCTCTCCAAAGTCAGCTACCCCATTTGCAGCCAGGCTCGCAAAGTCAGTGGAGGGAGAGGGTGAGGAAAAGCAAGACCAGCTGCCATCTCTGATGGGATTGGTACAGTACCAGACTCCATCCAACTAAGGAGCCTCTCCAAACTTCTTGGAACGACTTGATTTCAACGCACAAGTGATGCTCTCCATTCAAACCCTTCCCCATGGCTTGCAGACACAGCAGAGCCAGGAAAAGCATTTCTTCTGTCAGGGGAAATCAGGCCTCCAGACTTTTCTGGGGCCCCCACAGCAGGCATGTGAATGGGGGATTTCCCTTTAAATGTCTGCAGGCAATCTTGTGATGCTGTGTTTAGCACAAGCTGCGTGTAGTGGTAACTGGTCCTGGTCTCCTATATATAGCCTTCAAACATGGCTGTTTGGATGCTGCTCTGAGTTCACGCGGTTTCTTCCTGTTGCATTTGTTGAGCACAAGACAAGACAGGAGCCTCAGATATGTTTTCTTATGAGTGATTTAGCTAAGGTGGAGTTTATACAGATGAACAGATTTACAGCTGTGTAAGGATTGGTATTTCATCCTGCTGGGGAAATCACAGAAAACAGGATGCTGGTAATGCCAGTGGACACTGCATACTTCCATGACTCTAGGGTGGGATCTACAACCCTTGAAGCAGATACTTGTCTAGGTGGGTCTTAAAAGCAGGAAGTTTGTGCTTTGTTATCCTTAGGTTGCCATTTAACAATTGCCTTAAGTGCACCTAAATGCAGGCTATGTCCAACCAATTCAACTTTCTACCCCATCTCAGAATGCAGGTTCCCAAACCTCCTCCAGCACTGTGTCAGCTGTCTGTGTAGGGTATGGGATCAGGGAACAGGTTTCTCTAAAAGCAGCCCTTCTTCTTTTCCTTACTTGACAAGTGAGCTTGCAGCTGGGTCCGTTCCCTGATCTGACTGACCCTGCAGCTGTGCAGACATGGGGAACTGCATGAAGCAGGAATGCCAGTGTGGGAAGTCATGCAGCAACTGTGTGTTTGCAGGGATAAAGAGACTGGGCAATTGTGGCCTCTCCGGTGGTGAAGAGAGTAAGGGTGGATCTACATGAATATATACAGACAACTGAAGCACTCATCACTCAGCTCCTATCTTATCTGTTAAAGAGATATAAGTACTTGTACGGCATGTTTTGTGCCCTCCTGAAGAAGACATCTAAACTAGGCTAGGACAATCCCATCCTGTAATCATTATTTCCCCACTAGCCAGTGTCACTACATCTGCCCCAAAGAAGCCCAACATCAGACAAGTCCTACTTCTGATGTTTTGATGTCTAGTGAAAAGGACCCAGACCTTAGGGCTTGATGTGGGAGCAGCTGCATTCATGCCTAACAGTTAAGATAGCTTGAAAGAACAGTGAAATACAGCTGGGTGGGGACCCCACACTTCCTGCTTGGCTGGGGCCAAAACCATCCGCTCTGAAAGGCATGCTAAAAATGGAAAGAGGGTCCAGAGGGACACTCCTCGGCACCTCTTAATTTTCTCATATAAAAGGAGCCAAATTGTTCCATCAAAGGACAGTCTCTTTCAGATACACCTGTTGTTTTCCAGGAGACAACATAAATTTCTCTCTCTCTGGAGAGGCAAGATTTTAAAAACTAAAAGCCTTGTTATTTCTGTA
The DNA here is from genome assembly GCA_013399115.1 of Anseranas semipalmata. Taxonomy (NCBI): domain Eukaryota; kingdom Metazoa; phylum Chordata; class Aves; order Anseriformes; family Anseranatidae; genus Anseranas; species Anseranas semipalmata. Next base: position 644,458 of record VXAA01006207.1, on the reverse strand, counting down.
AACTAGAAAGAGAAGCAGAGCAGACCTGCCAAAAAGAGAAAGCCAAACCTCTCTGGGGAATAGCTTCCTGTCCCCAAAGCAAGATCATAACCCTTTTAACTCCACCTTTAGCGAAGATTTGTCGTGTATGCTCCTGAAACAAAGCAAACTTGCACCCTTACCTGTCCCACCTGAAAGAGGCGCAAGTATTCAGTTGACTCTCTTTTGTATATCTTTTCTTCTTTTGTGCATTTCTTTTTCTTTTGTGTCCAGATTATTAAAAGCAATTTATTGGTTTTGCTTTCTCTCCATTTCCACAACATTTGAGCCACACAATCACCAAAGAAACATTTGAAAAATAATTATCCCCATTGTATTTATTTATAATTTTTGATACTGAATTCTCTTTCAGGCTTTAGCTGTCTTCTAACGAACACAGACCAAACTTGAAATGACAGTGCCTAGTTTTTTGAGCAATACACACAAACATTTTCAAAGAGCTATTCAGTGTAATGAGGGAAATAAAAATATCTTGAACTGAGATGTAGCTACAATATCGCCTTTCCTTTGCTCTCTTGTTCGTTAGCCCAGCAGTTCCTGTATTTCTTGTAAGATTTTGACACTGGTTAACAGACTTCTTGCTGTGTATTATTTTTGTGCATGTTTTTAAATAACACAAGTGGAGTTTGCCTCAAATACCTCATCATCTTGTACAAGGATGGCCACTAATGCTCTGAACTTCCTGCCAGTCTGCACTTCTTTTTTCACTTTCTTTCCCTTACAATAAAATAAAATAAAATAACACTTAAAAAAATCCAGAGAAAAGGGCAGGACCATAATGAGACATATTAACATCCTTCCTTCTTCAGGCACAATTTCATGCCTATGCTTAACCTTGTTCAGCAGTAGAGGTCTTTATTTAATGTATTTATTTAATCTGGAAATCTTCTAAAGGTATTTGGACCAAGAATCATGGAAACATTGGGCTGGAAAAGAGTATTTTGCTCATCCCTCTGCCTCCTGGAAGACTATGTCTACATCATCCTTGACATATCTGTCTAGCCATCTGTCAAGAACGAAGCTGCTTGTGTGCTTAGTGTTACCAAATATTCCTCAAAAACGTGGTCAAATTTGACACAGAGGAGCCTCAGATTGTAACTGGAATCCATGTTAAACAACCACACTTTACTTGTGTGTGAGACAAAGGACTTAAGAAATATATTTTAGAAAATTAATTTTGGTTTAGGATTGTCCCTGTTTTCTCTGGAAATTGCCCTATTATTTTAAACCAAATTAGTGTTTTCTCCCTGCTTCTCTCCAGCACTGGACATGTCCTGTCAGGTTCAGTGGACAGGAATTTCAAGAAGCTGCCTGGCTGCCAGATGACTACATTTTAGGCACATCAACAACTTGACCTTTATCCCGTGAGCACCTGGCCCAGCTCACAGTTTACAATGAGCACCACTACAGATATTTCAAATAATTCAACCTTCTCCACACCCTCACATTTTCAAGTTTACTCTGCTAAATACCTTAAAAGCAGAAATACCTTTTGCATGACAGGAGCTGGCAGACCTTCACCTTCTGCCTTCATTCTCTTTTCCATCAATCTTGACCACAACGGTTTCACCAAAATCATCCCCTATGAATTTTTAGTTCCCATCAATCTCAGGGCTCTTTCTGTAGATGCCACACTTGTGCCCTCTCATCAACTCAACTGCAAGACCAACCTCTACACCTTTCCCACTCCAAATGGCTCTGGACTCAAACCACCTTCTTAAAGAAACTCTGACACATTATTGACTCTTCTCCAGTCACACCACAGCTCAGTTTAAAACTACATTTCTATTTAAACGAGGTAGCTCTGGTTCCAGCTAGGCTGAAAACCCTCTTCCCACTTACAGTTTGGTGTCCTTTTCTCAGCATCAGAGCCTAATACGGGTTCCTGAGAGACCTTCCATCTCTCCCTCTCCATATCTTTTCACCTCACTTACAATTTAGCTCACACCAACTCTCTGAGAGGTCATTTGTCCACCAGTTACTTTACATGGTTCTGCCCTTAGTTATCTCCCTAAGAGAGATAAGGGGGATATAGAAGACACAGTGCGTGGAAGAATGCAATACAAATCTCATTCAAAATTCATTTTAACCCAAAGTGCTGAGAATCAGGGGTTTTCCTTTTTTCTTTTTCTTTTTCCTTTCTCTCTCTCTCTCTCTCTCTCTCTCNTTTTTTTTTTTTTTGTATGTCACGTCCTGGCTGCTTAAGCAGAACTTCAGGGGTTCAGGGGTTCATGGGTTCAGCTTCACACTGTGTGAAGAGATGAGCCACCTCCCTTCTCCTCCAAACCCACACTATTTTTCCTTCTAATTAGCCCCGGCTCATATTGCCCCCTGAGCTCAGGAGGTAGCACAGAACCTCAAATAAAGCCAGTAAATGTTCAGTCCGTCTTACACTAGATATCTTGGTAACACTGTGGCTCACTATCTGCAGGAACCATGAAGGGTTCACCTCAGCAGCAGTCTCCTAAATCAGTTAAGCAACACAGAGTTCAAAGAAGATGCCTATCCCTCCTGCACATGCCACTGGCCAGAGAAAATTTCAGTTACACACTTGGACATCCAAGGGCAGTACAGAGGAAGTCCTGGTACATTCACAAAATCCAGAACAGAGACTAGCTCAAAAGCCAAGTCACCTCTCTATGACAGTATAAGTTGTAACTCATATTGTGTAACAGCCATGGCAGCAATTGCAAAGATGCAACAGATGGTTGTTTCTTGTAGTCAAATGAGATACCTTTTACTATGATCAGAAAAGGACCAAAGAAATCATGGAGGTGTTTTGCTCCAGAGATGACAAGAGATAGTAAAAGCTGTAATCAGTTACCATCCTTTCCTCACCACAGTCCCAAAGGTAAGATAATCCCTGTTTCTAAGGTGAAAGCATAGCTGTTGTCTAATGTAGAGCTGCAGAACTAGATCTTCCAGAGGGGTTGAGCAAGTGGGAGCTGCACCGTGAAGAGGCTGACCAGTATCACTGAAATTTTAGCGAGCACCTCAGGCATTACACCTAAAAGGAGTAATCTCTGAGGCTCACATCAGTACCATGGTCTAAAGCTCATTCGATAAACCCCTTGACCTGCTCCTCTATCATGTCACTGCCCTCTGCTCACTCACCACCCACCACCATGCCCTTCCCTGTGTGATTAGAAAAAGAGGTCCAAGAGCAGATGAAGCTGCAGCTGGTGTTGCTTCTACTAGTGTGGCCTTCTGCTCAAGAGGGCCAATGGTCCCCAGGCACTAGCCTATAGCTACTTCTCCCACATAAATATGGGTCCATCTACTGATCCTGACACACTGGAGGTCCCCTTCCCTCTCCTTTTTGCCTCCCCAAAAAAACAATCACTAGTGGGGTTTCTCAGGGCTCCATTTTAAGGTGAATTCTCTTCAATGTTTTCACAAATTACTTGGATGGACTAGAATGTACACTAAGTAAGTTTGCAAATGACACTAAACTGGGAGGAGCTGTTGACTCCTGTGAGGGTAGAGAGGCCTTGCAGAGAGATCTTGACAAACTAGAGAGTTGGGCAGTCACCCTCCATGTGAATTTTAGTAAGACTAAGTGCTGGATTCTGCACTGGGTCATGGCAACCCTGGCTATATGTACAGGCTGAGGGAAAAGAGGCTAGAGGGCAGCCCTGCAGAAATAGATCTGGGGGTTCTGTCTGCCGGCAAGTCAAATATGAGTCAGGAGTGTGCCCTGGCAGCCAGGAGGGCCAACCATGTGCTGGGGTGCATCAAGCACAGCACTGCCAGCTGGGCAAGGGAAGGGATTGTCCTGCTCTGTGCTGCACTGGTGCGGCCTCACCTCAAGTGCTGTGTGCAGTTTTGGGTGCCACAATTTGAGAAGGACATAAAACTATTAGGGAGCCTCCAAAGGAGGGCTACGAAGATGGGGAAAGGTCTAGAGGGCAAGATCTATGAGGAGCGGCTGAGGTCACTTGGTTTGTTCAGCCCAGAGAAGAGGAGACTGAGGGGAGGCCTCATGGCGGCCTGCAGCTTCCTCACGAGGGGAGCGGAGGGGCAGGCGCTGAGCTCTGCTCTCTGGTGACAGCGACAGGACCCGAGGGAACGGCGTGGAGCTGTGACAGGGGAGGGTCAGGCTGGGTGTTAGGAAAAGGTTCTTCACTGAGAGGGTGGTCGGGCACTGGAACAGGCTCCCCAGGCCAGTGGTCACAGCACTGAGACTGCTGGAGTTCAAGAAGCATTTGGACAACGCTGTCAGACATCTGGTTTGCTTTTTGGGTGGTCCTGTGTGGAGCCCAGAGTTGGGCTTGATGATCCTTGTGGGTCACTTCCAACTCAGGATGTTCTATGAGTCCATATGGCTGGGATTCCTGACATCTAACTTCACACTACTGCCTACTCCACGTGAATCTGCATATGGACTAGTCATCCCAGGCTCCCTTCATAAACAACAGAAAGAAAGAGGCCTCCTGGGCTTTCATTTCCCATCTTCCCAGTGTACCTGTCTAATATGGGTGAAACGCCTGCCCACCTTGAATGCCTTTCTCCCCAGAGCTGACAAACAGAGACCAAACAACTAGTTTGGGTGGAGATGTTTGTCTGTGGCTTCGGAGACAAGAGCAGGTGGCTCCCAGCCATGTGTCTCACCAACCAGCAATTGAACAAATTCAGAGATCAGCTTATATGTGCTTGTCTGAATGGAGACCCAAAGGAACTAACACACATTTTGCAAATAGATATGAATAAGCTGAGGACGTGATGATGGTCTACAGCTTTGCCTAAGTGCAATAGGCTCTAAACCAAACTCACTGAAATCATTGTTTAACTTTCTATGGGTTATGAATCTGGTCTATAAATAAGGAAAAGGAAGCTGCTAGAAATTAGGAAGTGGAAAAACTGACCTAAACCATATAACTCAATTTTCTAATGATGAGATTTGGTACATGCACCATCCTTTCCAATCTCACTAGAAAGTACATTACAGAGAATTACCTTGCATTGCAGGGGGGACAGGGAGAAACAGAGCTGTTTTTCAGAGACCTTCTCTATCGGAAATAATTTGCTCAAAAATTTTAGTAACAATGGCTATGGTTGCCCTGACAAACACCCTCCCCTTGTAGGAGGGGGAGGAGGGAACAGGGGAGCTGAAAACGGAAGCCAGGGGATGCATGTTCTCTACTACTTCACCAGTGTTGTAAATCAAAACATAAATAGCAAGTGTCACTGCTCTGTTGCAGAAACCAATAGTGGGAGGGGAAAACCTGGCTAAATTCAGCTCTTAGTATGTGCACAGCACTTCAAGACAAATAATGGTGATTCCCATATCAGTATTTGTCTCTCTGGTTTCCATGGATAAGTAGGGTACAACCTTGACTAAATACCATTCACAAGCCAGAACAAATGTCTGTAAGCCTCAGCTGTTCTTTCTATTCTCAACATATCAAGTCCAAAAAGCCTCTTCTTTCACTCGGATGGATTCTTCCCCCACTGCAGCTATTCCTGACTTGTACTACATGCTCACCAGCACATAGAAACTCCACAGCAAATTCAAATGACCACATCAAAAAACTCATGAGAAGAAAAGGTTTGAATGCAAGTGAAAAATTAATCAAACATAAGTTTATTTTTGAAACAAAATAGAAGTTAGGTTTCTGCTCCCAAAATGCTCACAGAAGTCTGGAGTGAGGTTTCTGGGGATTTTTGGCGCTAGATGACTTTAAAGCTTGGCCTTGTCATTAATGTGACAGCCATCCTGTTGCTGGCTGTTGTGTCCCTGAATATCTCTTAAGATTATCTGCTACTTCACAAAGTCATAGGGTCATTAAAAGACCAAGCTTTATTAATGCTTCACTTGTGCCAAAGCAAAGCTGCAACAAGTCTGCAGGCTTCATCTAGCCTCACACTTGTGTGTTCACAAATAATCCTACTGCCACTAGCATTTCTTTTTCTTTTTTCTTTTTTCTTTTTTTTTTTTTTGATTAAAAATAGAATTAAAGCCACATACCTGGGCATTTTATTTAGATTACAAGCTAAATTTGGCCTCTCAGACACACACGTTCAGCTCACAATGAGGCTAATTCTGCTGCTTGTTTGGTCCTGAGGACAGAATTTGCTCTGAAGTGTTGAGTTGCTGCATTAATTGACAACATGGACAAAGTATTCATCTACCAAACCAAAGAAAAACCTTACTCTCAGTCCAAAGTTATGGGTACATTTCTTAGAGGAGTTCTTCTCCCACAAAACACCAGAGTAACTCCACAAAACAACTAGTTAACAAAAACCCTACAGCCAGTCTACTTTGAGAATATATCGCTCTTGATCGCTGCACCCCTGAGTTGAGCTGCCTTAAATCCATGCTCTCAGCTAATATGTGCATTTATAGTGGTGCAACAGCCCTTATGCTTACTGGGATGGGCTGTGCTTATTTGTTTTTTTCCAGAAAACATCTGGTACAGTGACATGTGGGGGAGGAATTGCACTTCCTGGCTTGGGTGGGTGTTTGCTCTGGAATGAAATATCTAGATGTGGCGACAGAAGAGTATTTGTGTTTGACTTAGAGCTACAGTTTGGGATATAAGTTGTCTGTTATACTGTGTTATTGGATCTTTCAAATGCCTCATGCAAGCAGAGAAACAGAGGATTCCATCCATAGCCCCGTCCTCATAGATGACTTTTTAGGGCCATGTTTTAGACTACAACACCTGGCCCAGACAAAGCAGTGAGGAGCAGGTCCATGCTGGCGACCTGGGAGACCCATTCCTTCTTGCCTTCCCTGCTGAGGTCCAAAACGTGCCACGCAAGGGCAGTTCATCAGTTTCATTGACCCTTTCTGGCCACAACCTTTCCTGAAAGCAAGGGCACATCTCCTTTCTGTCCTGTCTGGCATATGTGCTATAAGCCTGGCTGTTCTAGGTTATTAAGGTCCCACTGAACCCAAACTAGACAGTTTGAGCATGTGAAGTGATGCTAATACCATTGGGATTAGCAGTGCATGGGCACATATGTCCTACACTGAGTGGACCAAGATGCCTTCTCTGGTCCTGAGAGCAAAAGCACATCCATCCCTTGGGTATATTTTCCTTCCTTGGAAGATCCTCGTCCATCCTGCCTATAGGGAACAGTTCCTATTGTATGCTGTCACTTAAAGCAGACCTGACAGAGTGCTGCTCAAACAGACCACAACTGGGACTGTGTTAACACATACATATTCTCACTGACTGGGGCACAGTGCTCAAACCTCCTATTTTATTAGCATAGCCAGTAACTCCAGACATATGATAAAGAACTGGACATGTTTGCTCTCAGGAGCACATCTAGTGGCCCAGCAGGAAAGGGTGGGCAGCAGGTCCCAGTCCTTTGCTTAATACCAAAGGTATGCCAGCAAGGAGCAGTGCTGCTGCACAAACATGTCAAGGGACCAGTGCTTTACTTTGGGACTGGGACTTGCTTTGGACAGTATAAGATGAATATCTGAGTTCACTAAATTCAGCTTTATTTCTGGAGACCACCCTGAAAGTAAATAATGGCTCCATATTGCTCACAAGATGGGAGTTTGAGGAAGAGGAATGTTTGTATTACTGCAGAATCTGAATGGCTCTGCTCTGGCACTGGACATACAAGGCCTCCCTTCGCTGAAGAAGCAACAGGTAAAAAGGTCTTATGTCTTGGATATCACCTAAGAGGATGTAGTTACCTCTAGAAAACATGCCTAGGACAGACTGTCATATCTCTTTCTTTTTTTACAAGGAACAAAGAACAAGGGTGCTTTTGTCTTAGCCATTCCAGTGAGGTGTGTAGGCATGAATCTTCATGCCAGGGAATGGTGCTAATGAAGCCAAGGAAAAAGCTGGGGAAACTGAACAGTACTTCCATACTATAAGCTAGACCTAAACACGTGACTCTCTAGCTTAAACCTTTGCCCTTTGGCAGCAGGGAGAAACTTATTAGACACCTCCAGCCCCACAGTCACCACTCACCATCTATCTATCTATCTATCTATCTATCTATCTATCTATCTATCTATCTATCCATCTATCTATCTATCTATCCATCTATCTATCTATCTATCTATCTATCTTCTACCCGTCTCATAACCATCTCCTTCTTCTCAGTCTGTCCATACAGGGATTTTCCTGCCCTCAATATCTGTCATGTTTGGTCTGAGGTCTACCCTATCTCATCCACTCAGTGATCTGCTTCTGCAGGCAGGCTGACATCTTCTCCCATGTTACCCCCAGCACCTTGAATGACCTTTTCAAACCACTTTCAAAGGTCATTTTTTCCTCCTTTTAAGTGATAAAACTCTCCATGGACAACTGGTGATGATGCAGTGTTTTTTGTTGTCATAGAAAATTCTGACAATTTTTTTTTTTTGCTACAGAACCACTTTTTAACTAAAGAAAACTCGTTTTTAACTAAAGAAAACTCGTTCTTTCTGCCAGACAGGTTCATCCAGAGGATCACATCTTCCATGAGCACTACTGCCAGGGATGTTGGGGACAAGGCCAACATCTTTCTGCACTGCATAACAAAGGTCACAATGCATCTTGGAAACTCCAGGAGACCAACTGAATAGAGGAGCGCATACCATCCCTAACTAAATTTGTATGTCACACAATAACAGCACTCAGAAGCAAAACAGTTTTTTTTTTTTTTTTTTCCTGTAGACCAAAATATTTTCCCTAAGGAACTAAAAAAAAAAAAAAAGAAGATTTTTTTCTGTGCATTGGAAAGGAAAACGCTTTTATTATTACTGTTTATTTCTCTTGTCCATTAAAACCAACTAAAGCTGTAACCCTAAACCAACTAAAGCTGTAATGTAAAAAAATGTTTTTAATGCATTTGTGCACTATCTCATCCTCAGCTCCTGATCAGGGCACTAGTAATTATGGAGCCTTTCTATTGTCATGTTTGCTGATAATTATGATGTGCTAAGTACAGAAGTGTTGTTATTGCCACCTTTGAATGCCTCTACACACTGTGGAAGATGTTTCAACCATCTCCTATAGGCACCTCTCTTTGATGCCACATCACATTCTTTCCTGTAACTGTTTATGGTCTGGCAACCCTGAATGAAAACTGAATTTTTCACCATTCTGACTGCTTTGTTTATGCTAGATTATTTCAATGTAGCAATAATTTGCTGAAATACATATTTCTCATGAAAAATATGATACAATTGTGTTTTATATTTTCTAGTTCATAATCAATGGGGATAACCTGCAGGGCTTTTTTCTTTTTCCAAACTCAGGTGTTCATCAGGCATTACTGATGAGATACAAATCAAAAAATTATGCAGTGAAAGATACAGTTTCTCCAAAAATAGTCTCTTCTGCTCCTGGAGAGGTGAAGTCATCTCTTGATGGAAGGGCAAGAGTTCCCTGGCCTTGGGCAGAATGGGACAGAATAGAGCAGAATGAATTTTTCTGCTGTTTCATCTGAGGTCTACACAAAGCCCCATTAACACTGCTCAGTGAAGTTCATGGCCTGTTTTTGTAAGTATCCTGAGGTTTTTCACACTGTTCTGCTGGTTGACACTCCTCTTTTTGCTTACATAATCTCCCAGCAGTTCAGAGCTACTTTCTCCATAATCTTTGTGCAAAGCATGAAAGTTTTACTGCTGTTTTATAGCCAGCTCCAGAGTGACACACAGCTCAGGTCCTCAACAGCTTAGTGATGGTGTCAGTCAAACATTTGTGAGTTGAAACACTTGGTTGTGCAGGAAATGCATTGCAGAGGACGCAGCACAAAGTGCTCACGCAATGAACTGCATCCAACAGCCTTTCTTTCCATGTGGACCTGGCAGGGTGAGGATGCCCTAAACTGGGCAGCGTTAAGAACCCCTTCACTTCCCTGATGCAGACAAAACAGGAGTCACAGGAAGAACAGAATCAGACTAAGTACCATGCTCAGAGGGCCACAAGATTAACAACGTGCCTGTTCTCCATCATTTATCAGTTGGTAATTGTTTGTCTTTTAAGGCTGATATTTCCTATGCATATGCTGTGACTGTATTGTTGTATCTCTTGGAGATAAGTGGGGCACTTGTACTTGACAATGATAAGGAAAAAGGGATGCAATTCTTTTGAATGAAAGCCAAGCAAATTAAAAGATATAATAACTGAGGCAGCTAACTACTGAGAAGCATCTCAAAACAGGTTGAACGTGATATGGAAATGACCATTCACAAAACCCATGAAAATATCACATAGAGCTTATCATCTGTAAATCTTAGGGCTCTTTATGGCTCAGATGAATATCAAGAAATTCATTTTAGAGATAACTGAACCCTACATCCGCACCACACGGCACCATGCTGACAGGGTGAGAGAGACAAGGTACAGCTACGTGAAAGCTGCACCATTTTCCTTTCATCTCATCCTGAATGCATCCTATACCACCGCATACTTCTTCCATTCAGCATTTCTGCCCCAAAAGAACAAACACAGGAAAGTATTTTTACACATAGGTGGAACTAAAAATATCCCCAAATGGGATGGCACAATTCTGCCCCAGAAGCTGCTCCAAAGTAGTGGTGTTGCTGTAAAGTACTATACAAACCAGAGGAATGGGATGGCACAATTCTGCCCCAGAAGCTGCTCCAAAGTAGTGGTGTTGCTGTAAAAGTACTATACAAACCAGAGGAATTATCTGTTGCTAAGACGGCTGTGCATAATTTAAAAATCAATCTGGGTTTGTTCCTCACACATCAAAGTTAATAAATGCTGTCCCCGCTGCTGGATGAGATCTGATAGTTGATGACAAATTAAAAATCTCCAGCAGGACTAATAAATCATAAAATGAACAGAAATAAGCAATGACACAGAAAGCACTCTGCAATTGTCAATGCCTTCCTTCCAGCCAGGCCTACAAACAGGAGTCAGATGCTCTGGTTAGGATGCAAGTACGGACAAACAGAAAATAAGGCGGCAGAATAGAAACTCATGAGGAGCTTGTAGGCTCACGCAGACTGCCTTCTGATGTGCATCAAGAACATGATCCAGTGAGCATTTTTATGTGAGAATTGGCAGATGGCACGTGAATAACCCTGCAAGGGAACTGTTCATGCACTCTTAAGCTGTATGTACCTGTGATCACAGGGTCGAGGTCCTGGCTAGTCCTATAGACACTTTCATGCATATAGGTTTTGGGTGTTCGTACCGCTGCATTGACTTTCTCTTCCTTTTCTATTTTGAGAATCACTTTTTCAAAGCCTAGGCAAAGAACAACACTCTGCTTACACAAATCCTGGCCTCAGCAAAAGAGGAAGCAACGGCAGAATTTGCAGCCAAGTTTTTAAACTTAGATCCATAACCATATATGCGAAAAGCCAAGAACACCTCTGAGAGAGCAGCCCTTCTGACAAAGACCTGGAAGACAGTTAATATTTAATCTCCTTCTTAGGCTGCTACAGATCTGCCTATTCTTTGCAATTAAACCCAGGCAATAAGAGAAGAAACCAAAAAGTTGCCATCAAAAGTTATATTCACCATATCCCCTTCTTTGGAACAATCAAAGTGGGAGGATATAGAGAGACTAACCTGGAAAAGTTTCGAAGGAGGAAAACAAAGAACTTGTCATGCTGGGAAACTAAGCTGCTGGGGCTCTCCTTCCTTCCATCCCTCCTTCCTTGTCTCTCCCTCTAAGCTTCTCTTTTGAGGCCCTCCACCTCTGATGTGATGCTGAGGCACACAGTGCATCCGTGAGAAGCTCTGGGAGTCGACTGAGTGACTTTCTTTGAAAGGAAGCACACTTGAGGCAGAAAAAAAAAAAAAAAAAAAAAAAAAAAAAAAAAAAAAAAAAAAAAGTGAAAAGTTTTGCCCAGTATAGCAGGGTGATTACAAAAACAGCCTGAGAAGAGGGGGAGTGCTGAGATGCAGGATGGAAGTTCAGGAGGGGTATCTGAATCCTTGATAGGGCTTTGGAAAAAATCCCAAAGGACATGTAGAAGTGGGGAGAAAGCCTTACTAAGCTTTGCATCACCTATACCAGTGCAACTGTGGCATCAACTTAAAGTGGGGGGTCTTCCAACTCTGAAACCTCTAAAGCATTATGGTCTTCATTTATCCCGTGTCCTAGAGGTTGGCCAACAAGCCATGGAACAAAGCTAAGGAGTGCAGCATGGCTCAGGGAGCTTTGGGAAAGTGAGGGCTGGTGGATGTCAAAGTCTCATGATCAGCCTAAACACCAAAAAAGAAACAGAAGCAACTACCCAGAGCCCACACTGGGATCCGGATTCAACTGATGTCAGGTGTTCAGCCAACAGCAGCTCGGTGGGTCTGTGAGCTCCAGGCAAGCGACTGTCATAGGAGGCCATCTGATGCCTCCAGCTGAATGCAGCCCTGTTCCACAGCAACCACTTTGGGACAGGAACCTCCTTGGAGCAGGTGCTCCTTGCCGGTCCCTCAACTGGGCTTCTGGCATGCATTCCCCAGAAACACCAAAATGCCGCGTGGCCTCAGCTGGGAAGTGGAGTCCTTTTTTTCAATCAAAGAGAAACAAAGAAATGAAGAAATGTCAAAGGACAGGTCCAGGATCTCAAGGATTTGTCTGTTCAAAAGTATGAAAGTCAGAACATTGCCCTATTCACTGCAAACAGTTCTGCTTTTCCCTCCCCCCACTTTTTTTTTTCTTTAATAGCAAGTTCAGTGAAACTTTATCTCTTCCTGCCCTAGTAACCTTACTAAATAATCTGCTATTAACATGACTCAAATGAGTGGCTTTCAGCTGCTCAAGTCATTTTCTTTGCCACTGTCGTTTCATTGGTGGAAATCAAAAAAAAGGGCCCATAAAAAGCTTTCTGCCCCAGCAAAGTATCACACTACCGGAGACGGAAGAAAAGTACAGCCGAGAAGTTAGTTAGTTGCAATACAGAGATAAGGGCTTATTAAAAAGGATCCAATTACACCCAAAAGTTTAACTTCATTAGCATTCAATGTGCATGCAGGGAACATAACCCAAGTCTCAAGACCGAGCACCCGGGCTGGGTTTTTGAGTCCCCTCCTTCTAAAGGAAATGCAGCTCACAACACTACGCAGCAGAGGAGGGATGGAGACGGTTCATTTCTCTTTACCACTCAAACCTGCTTTCAAACTTATCGCAGTGTTAGCTTGCTGAATATTACAAATTTGACCCGAAAATGATTTACCCAGCTAGTGAGATACATCATCCACAGTAAAACTGAACTGAAATCTGTCTTATTACATACTGCTGTAGCCAAGAAACACCTAAAATACATCAAAGAACCTAGCAAGGGAAAGTATTTTCCCTCTGTTTTTTTTTCCCCCCAGTTTGTTTACTATGTGTGTGTTGAATAATACTCTGGTTATAATCGGTTTTCATTGTTTTTCTCATTTTCCCCTCTTCTTTTTATTGCATGAAGTCACAAGGGAGAAAACAACACTTTTTAAAGGGAGGAAAATGTGATTATGCAACCACAAACACTTGCAACAGACATCAGGTGTAGGACCTGAAAGTAGTTTAAACTCTTATTTAAAAAAAAAAAAGAAAAAAAAAAAAAAAAAGACCTCTGGCTGGATCTCAGGCTGACAGCTTTTAAATCCTGCAACAGGACGGAAACTGATAGCTGAAAGCGGAGTGTCCTGAGCAGCATCCCAGGTACAACGAAATGCCAACAGCACCCAGGAGTGTCCCAAACTTTCTCTCTGCCTGTGCCTGGGCAGCCTCCTCCCGGGACCGGTGCTCTCTTTCTCCTTTGTGCCCGCAGACAGCGCGCAATAACCGCGCTGCCCTGCGCACCAGTCTCTTTGGCAAGATGCTGAATAGATGTGTGCATATTTGTAGTTAGGATGCAGTTTTAGAGCATACAGTTTCCATGGAGTGTGTAAATAAATCCTATTTTCGGAACTGTATAAACCAAAAGGCTTTCCCATTCATTTCCTTGACAAATAAGCTGGCTGTTTTACTGAGGCTTGGGGTTTTAATATGTTTGTTAGAGTTGTACAGAGTAGTGCTATAACAAACACCCACATTTTTTCTCACTCTTAAACAATTATATGCCCACAGAATTACTCTTTTAATACTGTAGAAATGTACGTAAATTAGACNGGCTGTGCGAAGCGCTGCCCGCCGCAGCCACCCCCGCCCCCCTCCGGGGCTGCCCTCGCTGCCTCTTCCTCCTCCTCCTCCTCGGCGCCACCCAGCTCCGTGCCCCGCCGGGTCCCGCTCCCCTCCCTCCGCCTCCTCCCGGGCTTGCCCCCAAGGGCCCCATCCCCGGGGGCTTGGTGCTGGCAGCGGGGTGAGCACTGCATCCAGCCCCCCAAGGGACCCTGCTTCGTGGCTGGGGGAACACATGAACCACGCCGCAAAAGAAATGCTCGCTGTCCTCATCGGTTTGTCCTGTCGTGTTACATCCTTGGCCGTGGGTGTTTGAGGTCTATCTCTTCCAGGCTGGCCCAACTTTGGACCATGTTTTTAGCTGAAAGAGGGCTTGGTGGTCCCCATTCAGTGCACCCCTCTGGGGGCTTGAGGGTATCAGAGATGCATTTTGCCCAGGACATTCCTTCACAGACCTCATATCCTCTATTCCTGTGGCCTCCTCCTGTGCTGGAAGATTAGGTGTGCTGCTGGGGATTGCTGACAGGTGGATCTGGAGAAGGGAAACTGGCCTGAGAACCTGGGAGAAGAGCAAAAAGAAGGAAAGGAAACCCCAGAAATGTGGGCATGAAAGGGTTTTGGAGAAGACCGTCAGGAATTCCCTCATCCTGCAGGAGCACACCAGCTGTGAGACTAGTTGGTAATGGTCAAACAAATATTATTACAGATGTGTCACAGAGACCAATGGATGACCTTCACTCCTCTGACCATGGACAAGATGTACCTATAGAAGACAGGAAGGTCTAACATACAGACCTACAGACCTAGGTCTAATAGATAGGTACCTTCTGTGGGTCCCAACACTTTGGTGAAGTATCTCAACTGCTGGTTCCCAAAAAGGTCAGGGCACCATTAAACGTTGTTTTTTTTTTGTTGTTGTTGTTGTTTTGTTTTTTGTTTTTTGTTTTTTTGAGATCATACAAATGAAGTGCTTAGAAATTTTAGGAGCTGTAAGTGCTCCCTTTGAAAGGCTGGGATGGTTCTTTGACCATTGTTGTGGAAAGGGAAGATGTGATTGTTTTGCCCTTGCTGCTGATTCTTAAAATGTAAGCTACCCATTAAAATAAAGAAAGGGAAGGTAGGGCAAGGCAAAGGGAAAGGCTGCTTGTTTTGGGAAAATTGAGGTAAATGAGTTGCTTTCAAAGACCATTTCTCTTTTATTTGCTGGAGCAATTTGAGCTGAGTATAACATATATCACTGTTATCAGCGGGAGAGAAAAAGGCATTTCATGAGGCAGATGATCTTGCATTTTAATTGCTCACATGCCATTAACTTACATATCCATCCTTCCTGTCCGCATAAGAATGCATTATACTCTGGGGTTTGATACTGCAAGCATTCTGAGGTTCTTTCACCTAAGTGAAGGTGAGCTGTAGATAATTAAAATCCCATGTAATCCTATCTCAAGCTTAAGTTTGCAAGCTCCCCTGGTTGCCGATGCCATTGCTACAATTTGAACAGTATTGTGATGGGTGAAGGACCTGCCTGCATGTAGACTGGATAAGTGCAAGCTTTGTAGTGGTATATCCCCAGCTGTGATGAAGCCCCATGGTCACTCTCCCATTCCTTGACCCCTTCGATATTTCCAACACGTACCAGATCCCACCTGGGGACAGAGCATGACCCAGCAGTCGGTTATAGGAGGATAGCTCTTCATATAGGAGATTCTGCAGATCTGCAAACGTGTACGGTCAGGGTTAGGTTCTGGATAGCACACACAATACAGTACACTGGGCCAGCTAGCCCCGAAGTAGGGGCAGAAAATGGCTAGCTCGTATTGTTTCCTACCAAAACATTTGGCTCTGCAATGATGAGGTCTCAGAGCAGGAAAAAGTCCTTGGCAGGACATCTTCTATGCCCTGCCCTGAGAAAAAATCAACACAAGCTCTTTCTATGGGGCATTCACCCACCTTGTCCCTCCAGATCTCCATGGGCAGAGCTCCACGCCTGCCCCTGGCAGGCCCTGTCCTTCAATTTTGGAGAGCATTTCCTTCATGTGTAAACTAAGCCATCCTTGCTGTGATTTAAGCCCACTTCTTGTCCTATCCACCAGGGATGTGGAGAACAGATTTTTCCCTTCTTTTTTCACAAAAGCATTTTGCATGTTTAAAAATGACAGCGCTGTAGTCTGGGAGGCAGCTGCCATATTAATTACCCAGATGACACAGAGCTTCCACTGAAACACACATCAACTGCTGTATATTATTATTGTCATTCAATTTGACTTGTACAACTAATCAGGCATTGCCTTTTACAACAGACGAGGCCACTCCTGTGGGTGTAGGTATTTGGAAACCAAAAGCCCTTAAAGCTGCATCTTTCTGGTGGAAAATATCACCACAAGCCATCGTGTTTTCTTTCCTGTATTTGAAAACCACCCACATTTTCAGTAAGAAAAAAAAATTAAACTGATTGAGCATTTTGCCCAGGCAATGGGCCTTTCTGAAGAGTTTCATTCTCAAAATATTTGGTCTCTGTTGTTTGTTTTTCAAGGATGGTTATTTACAGTTCTTTGTTAATTTAAAAGAAGTGTGGGAAAAAATAACTAGGGGACGCATTTAATAACTACTCTGAAAGAAGGTAAAGTATTCCTCTTTGCCTCTGCTTTGAATTCATCGAAACTCAGATAATGAGTTAATGCGCTTGAAAAACAAGAGGAAGACAATATAGCAGGCTAGGTCATTTCCAATATTAAAATAATACTAAAACTTTTCTTTTCTTTTCTTTTCTTTTCTTTTCTTTTCTTTTCTTTTCTTTTCTTTTCTTTTCTTTTCTTTTCTTTTCTTTTCTTTTCTTCTCTTTTCTTTTCTTCTCTTTTCTTTTCTTTTCTTTTCTTTTCTCCCTCAGGGTTTCCACTTCTGTTCAAAGTGTGCGCTGCATGTTAACATGAGGTTTATATCTCAGTCTCATTATCTCAGTCATAAAAAACATGTTTGGATAAGACCAGAGAGGTCACTTTATCCTTTCCGCTCTATGGCTGGTCCAGAGCTCCCCAAACCAGAGAGGCTCCTGAGAGGGGTCTGTCTGCCCCGCCGTTACACACTTCCAGCCTGGGAGCTCCCTGGCCTCCGCAGAAGAGGACAGGAAATGCAGTGAGCAAATCAAACCACTTGCAAAATGCTGTGTGACAGTGCACGTCTCTCAGGCGCTTCACCAGAAAAGATTGGGTAATTATGGGAGAACCTTTCTACAGAGTAAGGTCTGATTTTGCTTTCTTGAACATGCATTGACTGGAGGTGTGCATTATCCCCTTCAAGCTGTAAAGAGAAATAAATCATCTATGGTGTTGGTTTCCAAAAATTGTTAGTCTCATACCAAGGGCCACCTGAACATATAGAAACAAATTGTAGTCCCAGTCCATAAAGGTTGCTCAGTTGTAATTTTGTAAAGTTTCAAAGCTTTTTCTCAGTCCCTATACAGTCATATTGGGCTCAATGCTATGGTTTGTCAGCCACCAAGAGCTGCTGGCATTTGAAATAGCCAATGTAAGCAGATGTGTAAGTTGCATTATAAGGGTACAGGTCCAGGGAGGGAAAGCCACTGCTTGCCCTCGCCTGCTGGTTCCCACACTCTGCCTCCCTCCTGCCTGTGCCCTGCTACCCCAGGTTACGGCTTCCTCGCTTTGCTGACTCAACCGATTGCTGTGCTCTGAGCCAGAGCAACAAAACGGTCTGTATTTAAGAAAAACAAGCAAACCAAAACTGAAAAAAAAAAAAAAAAAAAAAAAAAAAGGGTTGCCCTTTGCCTATTACAAGGATTGTTTTCACAGGGCATGGCCACAAGAAGGGCACAGTGTGGTGGGGTGGAGGTGGGCTGGGTGTGGGAGCGGGTAAAATCTTCCCCAGCCAACTCGATAGCCAAAAGGTTTGTGGTGCAGGACTGCATGTTCCAGTTTACACTGCAGGAGAGGTGTGGTGCTTTGAAACTGCTAGAAAATGTGCAAAATCATTTGTGAGCAAAAGCTGCTCACTTTTCCCAGAGAATAGTGTCCCATTGCTTGTGTGAAAAGAATACCCCTTCACTGACTTCTGCACAAAGGCACCGTCTCTAATAAGTCTCCCTGAAATGGACATCACTGAAAGCCAACCCAAAGCTTGACATGTTCCTATGCCCTTCCCTGGGCATTAGCTGTTCACTGCTCTTGGAGACAAACCACCAGGTTTGGGGGTTGCAGGACTGCTGGCACACATATTCTGCCATTCCTGGCTCCTTTGATAACATTAATTAATTACATGGGGAAATCAGAAGCAGAGCCAACAGTAGTCATCTTTGAATTCACAGAATCACAGAATGGTTGAGGTTGCAAAGGATGTCTGGAGATCATCTTGTTCAACACCCCTGCTCAAGCAGGGCCACCCAGAGCTGGTTGCCCAGGGCCATGTGCAGTTGTCTTTTGAATATCTCTGAGGAAGGACACTTTACAACCTGTCTGGGCAACCAAATTACATTGGGTACTTTTTGTAATGTGTTTATATATCTTCTGTATGTATTGTTATACCACTGAAAAAAGCATCAGTTTAAATGCAGCAGCATTGGCAGAACTCACTGCCCATGGGGGTCACAGAGGTTAAGAGCTGAGCAGGATTCCAAGCGTGCCCACATTTATCTTTGTAAATCACATTGTTTTTTACCATAGAAATTTGCACCTCCTTAGAAAGTATTCTAAAGACAAGATAAGTGGGAGGTTGATCAGTCTTCTACTGTTGCTGTGCTAAAAACAACAACAACAACAAAAGCTATGCTTTTTGTTTTGAACATAGAAGTTTCTCCAGTTTTAGATCTGGATGTCTGGGTTTGGAGCGTTATTGCTGACAGCTCACTCCATGATGTCCCCCCATGCCTGATGTCTGTATCGAGATTTAAGCTGCAGCATACATGAAATGTGAAATGGGCATCATACCTAGATGATGCACATGATGCCTGCCAAGGTGGGGCAGATGTTCTCCTTGGAGGCATAATCATCTCCTTCAAATGAATAAGCTCCAGCAGCCCATCTGGCAAGGATTCTTGCATTTTATCTAGTGATCCTGCACTCATTACAGGGTTGAGCCTTCCAGAAATGTTTTTTTTTTTTT
>VXAA01006207.1:555562-625237 GCA_013399115.1 Anseranas semipalmata | reverse complement strand
TTTTTTTTTTTTTTTTTTTTTTTTTGCATTACCTGTGAACTTTCAGAAGACAGTCATGGATTCCTACTTTTCAAATAAATGGTTTGTCAGAAAGAACAATAAGACACTGTGAGTTTAATACAAATTTGCGTCTTAAATGCTGTCTCATAATGGTGAGGAGCTGAGAGGCTTTGCCTGAAAACTTTGCTTCTGGGTTATACCCTGCAGTGACTCAAAGCACTTTATCATTAGTATTTCAGAAGTTCTGCATGTCCAACACAGGAATCTCTTCTTCTGGGTGCTGTACAAAGCCCAGAAAGGGACCATCTCCTAGCAGCAAATAGCCTCCTTTATGCAGGGAAGTCTAGAGGAAGAAAGCCCAACAGAATAGGTTGTCTAGGCAGGATCAAAGTGTCTCACATCCAGTATATTAACACCTCACAGTTTTTAATGTGTGCCCTAAAAAGGAACTGCTTTCCCTTATAAACATGGGACTGAAGCCTAGACACACAGAAGGGCAGTGTCTGGCTTTGGGTAAGCAGTCACCCGGAGAAGTTCGCAGTTTCATGGGAGGGAAGCAGGGTTCCAGGGAGACACAAAGCAAGGAAAGTTAAATGACTCTATCACTCCCCACTGGGGCTTCTTATCCCAGAGCAGAAATTCAGATCTCAGAGCTAGTCATCTTTTTCCCAGATACAGCCCAATGGTTACAGGAATTCCCTAAGGAATGAGAAATCCTCTTTCCCAACGCACACTCATTCCCATTTGGAGAAGGACGTGGATGAAGATCTTCCACACTGCTGGAGAGTGACCAGATCATTCTCCTGTTGGTGGGAAGCTCTTCTCAGCTATTGCCCTCTAACTAGTTACAATGGCTGTGATCTCAGGACTGAGAGGGATCTGGTCCTCAGGGAACTTGTGTTTCATGCAAGAGTACAACTGCAAAGCCCTATTCCCGATCCTAAGTCTGAAAGCCATTTTTTGAATGGATTGAGAATATACAGATACATCCCAGCACTGTGAATCCCCAGACATCTTGTTTCAAGGAGTCTTTTGCACCTGGATCTGTCTGGAAGGCATGGGGTGAGAATTGATGGGTCAGGGGAGAAGACAGAGACCTGTCCCATTGGAAAGTGTTTCCCAAGGCATGGTATGAATTAATGTCAGAGGCAGCTCAGGGTGGTGAAGATCCAGCCAAGGAAAGAGCTGATGTGGTGTGGGATTTCTGTTGCAAGACTTCAGGAGCTGTGATATCCAGTAGATGTGCACACAGCCACTGGTGGAAATGTAAGCACCAAGGAGACTTTATCACCAAAAGCATGGGTGGATGTTCATTAGTGGTCTTCATGATCTCAGTGGTGCTTTTTCCAAGAAAGGCTTTGACAAAAGCCATCAGTGGTTCTGCAGATGGGGCTGTGAAACTGAGACATAGCTAGAAAGGTATAGTGGGCTAATCCTGCCTGACTCAGCCAACCCTGCCTCCCTCCAGACACAACATGGGGATGCTGAGCAGCCCCTTGCACTGCTGCCATTCTTCTTCTCTCAGCTGTGTGCTGAGACCACACTTCCACCCTCTTGGTGGTACGAAATGAACACTGATCTACCCCCTGTGCTAGGTTTGCACCAGCATCAGCTCCTAGGTGGGAGCAGCCAGCAAAAGAAAAACACCAAAACCAAATCCAAAACAACAAAAACAAAACAAAACAAAACAAAAACACCAAAAAAACACCCAGACCTTTCCCTACTTTTTACCTCTGTAACCTATTTATGAACAGGCGTGAGCCAAGGATAATCTGTGATGTCTTTGTTTAATTTCTCTGAATTCTCCGTGTCTCTCTTCTGAGTGGACCTGCTAATTCTTCTGAATTGACCTATTCAAAATAAACAAGGATGCCAGCAGGCGGCGTTGAAATTTTGCTAGTAATGTGTTATTCAGTTGAGTAACATGGTGTGCATGCTCCTTCTAAATTTCCCAGAAATCTGTCTTCTCCACTGCAGAGTTAACGTAAGCTGGGGTGAGCAGAGGCTGCTGACAGTAACATTTCAGACCTGACCTCCTTGTGGTGAATATTTTGGGTGAAGAGTGGCTTTGCTGGCTTTCTTTCTTTTAGTGGTTAAGGTGAAAGGTCAAAACTTTTTCTTCTCAATGCTATGAAAATGTCTGATGTGAGTGCATTTACCATCAATGCTGTTTGATGGAAACATATCAGGCTCTGATTAAGGGAACCACTGTCACTTCCTTTCTATTAGGGCCACAGAAATCTCAAAATGATGGCTTTTCATGGTAGCCTCTGTTCACCAGAGGAAGCTGTGTGTCCAAGATACTTTTTTCATCAGCGACATCAGCTTTGGGACAGTCAGCAAGAGGCATGATGAGCTTTACTTTCTGCAGCATGGAAGAGAGCAAGATCAGATGGAGTAACACATCAGTCCCCTTCTGAAACCCAACTGCTCTCAGGCCAGCTCTGGCAGCCAGGAAAACTGGTCCTTGGAGGTAGATGCTACCAAGATCTCAGCTAGGATCAGGATGAGAAACTTGGAGCAATGTCCTAAGCAATTGCAACATTAGGAAGGGACATGGACAGCCCTAGTAAAGTGAGAAATGATCCTGTATTTCTATCACTGTCCACATCCAGTCGTTTCTAACCAACTTAGATAGCCAAGTGTCTGCAGCATTGCTAGCAGGAGCAGAAATGTGGTTTCAGTGGGGGAAGAAACAAAAGGGAGATTCCCCAAGCATTTCATGGCTGTGACTTGTTTATGTGCTTGCTGTTCATTATGGCTTTCCTAAGAATGACTGAAGATCACCCCGCCGACCCTTCAGAAACATGCCTCTCTGCTTTGTGTGATCCTCGTGTCTGCAGTGGCCAAGGGGTCTGGCAAGGTAGAGAGGAGCACCAAAAACTCCACACTCAAGTTAGGAGACCAGAGGAGAACAACAGAATGAACTTAAGGACAAATTAGTGTTGTAGGAACCTGAGGTCCTATTAGTGCCCTCAGGACTCTGTCTAAATGGGGGAAGCTGAGAGGATTGTGATGGAGGGGACAGGAAGAGCACACGCTCATTGTGGTGGTGATTCGGGGTAGCACACTGCGGGGACACTTGCTTTGGGTAGGTGAGAACACAGAGGATGTTGCCTCACTTGTGTTGGTTTTGGGGATGCCGGGGCTGCTGCCTGCCTTGCAGTACAGTGCGGAAATACCTGAGCTCATTTGAAATCAGCTCTTGTAGCTATTTCAAGGAGTTGCTCTGTGACAGTACCAATGTGGGGGAGGAAGAGTTGATTGATCATACCAGGAGTTCAGTATCTATGCATTAGATCACAGTCTTCCTCATAGATTGTCCTTATCACTACAGAAGTGAAAATGCAGCGCTGGGATAACCTAAATACTGTCTGCCAATCTTTTAGACCTTTGGCACTTAATAAAGCCAGTGCTGCTGCATCTTTGGTGCTCTTGTGTGTCGGTGACAGATGAAACCAGTGGCAGTACTTCATGACCTAGTACCACCTCTGTTTTGAGGGGGTCAGGATCTGAAGGGTGAAAACACCCTGTAGCATCCTTTCCCTTAGTGTTTATCCTAGTCATGCTTCAGACAATGATAAACATGACTGTATCTGAATCTTTTTACCTACAGCTTCATTTGATTCTTAGAGAGAGTTCTTACAAAGCATAGATGGCTGGAAGCCTGTTTGGTAGTGCCTGCTAATGAAAGAACAAACAAAAGACGGAAAGGAAAGGAAGATCAAAGCTACAGCTGCTTTTCTGCTGTCTGATCCAAAGTGGTTTGTCAAGGCCTGTGATTTCCTTTAGGATATATAAGAAAAAGCTCGATCATATGCTGAAATTAAATGATTGTATCATAGAAGGTCCCCCATGCAGGAGGCAAATGCAGCACTCTAGTCGTACTTGAAGTCCATTATGAAAGCTTAAGTGGGACTTAGGGAATAAATAGGCTTTGTGTTTTATCTTTCAGTACAGCCTTGCAGATTCAGACTTAATCCAAGTGCTGTGAAAGGCATCAAGGTGCAATAACACTAAACATCTCAAAAGTGACAGTTAAAACCAGTAACTCTTTTCTTGCTCCCTGTAGTTTGTACTCAAATACTCTCTTATAACTGCTAAGCACTTTTCCATGCACAGTAGCATTAGTCAAAAGTCCTTTTCCAGATGAGGGAATCCAAGGCTCCATTTATTAGCAACAGAAAACATTTAATTCTCTTGAAGTCCCAGAATGAATATTGCTAAAGAACCACAGGAATCATGCAGTGCCAAAAATGATCTTAAAAGATCACCACATGTAACCGAGAAAGGAAATTCAGGTCCTGCACACCAACCCTAGGAAATGCAGGGGCTTGTTTAATATTCATTGTGGGCTTTCCCTAAAAGTCAGCACACGTTTAAAAATGTCACTGCACAAACTCTCAATTCATGTTATTTCTTAAGCCATTGCATGTTCAGTAATGGGGAATCAGCTCCATATTGCAATTGGAAGGTCATGCAATACACTGGGCCCTGACTCTTTGTAATGTCAATATACTTAGCATTGGAGACTATGCAGCCGGTTTTGTAATTTCATTCTAGCGGTGTCCTTCCTTCCCCCAGTTCTTTGTGATTTCAATCTTTAAGATCTTTAGGACAGCAATTGTTACTTCTACAGGTCTGGACAAGTTCTAGCATGATATCTGTCCACCTTGGCATGTGTCAAGATGCTAGTGAACGATGAACGCTAAATAATAACTGTGATGATAAGGCAGTATATATTCCCTTTAGCCTTATACCCGTGGCTTCTGAAATTCATGTAGAATTTTACTTTAATGAAGAACTGCCAGTCCAATTCACAGACAACTTGTCGAGATGGTAAAGTCAAAGTGGCAGCTCCTTGCAAATCAGAGGAAGTTCATTGACTTGAGTGGGGTTGTGCTCATTTAACCCATGCTAAGCACACCTCCAATCATTGTAAACATTTGGGTCAATAGCAATGCTCCCATGATTTTTGTTCAGTGTCAGTGAAATGCTTTGTCACTTCTGAGCCTCTAGGAAGAGGGGTGTGATTGTAGGAGAAAGTGGGGTGGAACCAGAAGATAAATGAACTGCTTTGTGTCGGGGTTTACTAGGAGAATAATGCAAGATGCAGGCTGAGAGCTTAGTTTAAGAGGAAAAACATGCTTTTTAAGAGCCAGAAAACTTTGAAAAGTGAAACTGCAGTGCATTAATCTGAAGGCATGTAAACAACAAAAGTAAAGATATTCATGCACTCAAACCCCCATGCATATATATCCACATGTAATCTGCAGAAATGTCCAAATGCAGGGCTGCAGAAAGGACATTGTCTACACAGGAGACCAAAAGAGCCTACCATAGACACCCCAGGATATATCCGTAGGTGTCTGCATCTACATCCAAGAAGAGAGTCTTGTAGTCTGTAGCAGCAGGGCAAACAGGAGGTTGCAGCAGCTTAGATAAAAAGAGATATATAAAAAGATGCCCAGATGACAAAGAAATGCTGCAGTAACAGAACAGTCTTGTGTCCCATCTGCCTATGTGAGTATTTATACATGCATATATTTGTATTCTCCACCAGTCTCGCCATCATTTTTGCAAATATTCTTACAGGTCCAGATGTTGGAAGGTGTGAGAAATAAGAGCATTTGTGGAGAATAAAGGGGACATATTTCCAATAACAATAATGTGACTAAGCCAGGAAACCTGTTTCAGGCCATTATACCATTTTTCCCTCTCTAACGTGAAAGTGTGGACATAGACAGACTGACTCTTCCATGCTTGAACCTTTAACCCATGCTTCAGTGCCTCAGTGCAGTGTCTGAGTTGTCATCAGTCTCTCAGCAGAGAGGTATGGACGCAAGAGAAACCGAGAAAAATTGCAAAGATGTCACAGACACTCACAGACAGAGTCAATGTAGGTGAGCTTTCAGAGGATGTACGTCTGTATTTGGGGAGACAATCTGGCATAAATGGAGCAGGAGTGGGAGATGCTTGGGAACTACAGCACTGGCCCAGGCTGATGTTGTACAACTATGTGCTTGTCACATAAAAAAAAGCTGATGCAATTTTATTTTTTGTTTTTCCTGCTGAGGACAGTGGGGCTGTGGATGAGACAGCTGCTCCTGTCTAACATGCCCACATGTCCCCAAGCATCGCATCTTGTTCTCCAGGTTCCTGCCAGCAGAAACGACACTAGCTTTCCAGCTGACCAAGAAGAGGGCTGTCACCAGTGTATTGGTGGAGTTGTACCACTAACTTATGCTGCTAATTCACTCACTAACCATGACCTGGATCTGATCTTCCTCCCGTTGCCTAAGTTTTGAGGTATCCCTTTTATTATTGCACAGGTCTATTTGCCTGTTATTCCTCAGGCTGCTCTGCTGAGCCCATTAACAAGCATTTTCATCCCCTGCTCAAATAACCTCTGCAACCAATTTGTTCAGATGTGATCGGTTTGGGTAGGGGTTGGTTTTCTGCATTTGTGCAATATTCAGCAACATAAAGAGAGAAAGGGGAAGCGAACACTTGTGGCTGGGCACTAGGCACTATAATAAGCAGAGGGTGATGATACATGTGAGGCTGAAACGAAGGCAGGAAGTGCTCATTCGTACATGAGTAGGTTTTATTCTAATTCAAGTGACATATGACCGTGTTAGTCTGGGGTGAGGCAGTGATATCCTAGAGTGGTGAGCACACCAAATGCCAAAGCAGAATAGAGATGGACAAACTGGATAACTCCGTCCAACCTGCCAGAGACACAGCCAGGTGTCAGTCAGTCTTTCTAGGCAGTTCTGTGATCAAACTGTAGAAGACAGAAAAGCCAAAGTGTTCATTTCCATAGGCGTGTGTGTGGTTTTCGCTTTGAATCCTTCTGTGCACAATTTGACACAAAGAGAAGAGTAGAGGAACTACTGTTCAGCCCAGCAGGGCAGGTGGAATGAAAAATCAAGGTCTTGCAAATGAAAATGATTTAATGACTGCCTCCTGGTGGACAGTATACAACCCAACTCTTTCGTGGGTATTTTTGGAGTGCCACTGTATGACATGATATGGGGCATGTTTGCTTCTGGTAGGTGCCTCAGATTTTATAGTAATTCAGGCAACTTCCTTGACATTTGTAAGAACAAGATATCATGCAGAGAGTTTCAGTTTCACTGTGATTGCCTTATCTGGATACAAATCTGAACCCTGCGCACACTGTTAGACATCACTTAGGACATGAAAATATCTAGCATGCTGTTTACTGCTGTACCACCAAATCATGTTTTTCTAAGATATTTTTTTTTCACTGAAAGGTTGTTGGTTTACTACTTCCTAGGGTTGAAGAACAGTGACTTGGGTTTACTCTTTGCTGTCATGGATTTGAGCGTCAGCACAGCCATCAGGGTCACTGGACATGAAAACAGTTCCTGGTGCAACTACAAGGAGGAATCTCAACTGTCCTGAAAAAGCTTTTTCACTTAAGAACAAACTTAGAGTCCACACTCTTAGCTGCTGTAGATAGAATATAGCAATACTTTACCCTGTGCCGGTTGAGGCTCTTTCTTTAAAGTTTATTAGTATTTCTTTAGTGATGTGCTCCTTTTTGTGGATTAGCAACCCCGTGTACCTGGTGCTGTGAGTTGTAAGAAATTTCTCTTTCTGAAATTTGTCCATATGAATGTTACACATCTAACACTAGCTAAACTCCTGCTGGATATAGCGGGATATGAACAGTTCCAGCAGGAGTTCACAGTTATAGGTGAAGTTGAGCTCCAGTATGGGGTCCTCCCAGTAGGTGCACAGGTGAAGCTGAAGAATTCAGATTTAATTATTGATGGAAAACTTATTGGGGGATTTCTGATCACACCCTTAGTTTGAAACTCTCACCCACCCACCCCCTGCAAACTTTGAGCAAATGAGCAGTCTCTTCTCTGATTATGGAAAAGCCGACATTTCCAATGTAATTTGTTATTGGAATTTGTGGGCGCTTTTTGTTTTTTATTCGCCCAGGAAAAAAAAAAAAAAAAAAAAAAGAAAAACATAACAGAAGAAAGCTATTGATATTTAAAGTAATCCCTTCTTTCAATAAAGGCCAAGCAGGTTTTGACTTCAAACAATTTATGGAGAGATTTGCATACCTCATTTCAAGTGTCATGTCATGGTCTTGACTCCATGCTGCAAGTTCTTTAATTAGTCACATTAATCTGGTAAGTGATGGTAAAATGTCTAGTAATGATGCCTAACTGGGGCATTGCAAGGGAACTTTGTTGTTTAATTAGGAGATAATTGATTATAGTGCAAAGAGTACCAAGTTATAAAAGACTTTTGCATGTCAATTGGGCTTGTGCTGAGATCAATACAATAGCTTTTAAATGGCCTGTTCAAATTAATTGCCATTATTATGGTACATAGATTTAAGAGGAGCCATTATTCACTATGAATTTTATTTTAGCTTTCCTAGCTAATTAGAGGTAGGAGTAATGAAAGCTACCTGGAAGGAATGGAGAAATGGTGAATTAGCCATCTGACATGGAATTAGCCATAGTGGTTTCACTGACTGAAGAGTCAGCTCCACGAGGGACCTGGGACATTGAACTCCTGTTGAGGTTTCATCTTCCTACTGCTTTTAATGGATACTAATGTAGTTATGATTTAGCTATGAATACTTGTGTGGATGTGGGCTGTGGAATCTAGGTAGACGCTTGGTGTTGAGCATGGTTATGTCTTAGCTGAGCTGATGCTGTCCATCAAAATCAAGGTCCTTCTTCAGTCTTTGCCACCATGGAAGTCATTTGGGGTAAGCCCAAAGTCAGTGGCTGTCCCTTCAAGGACAACAAGGGCTTGCTTAAGCTTAGGGCATAAGTAAGGTCTGAAGGACAATACTCAGACAGAAAAGGTGCTGAAGACAACTGGGCGAGGAGGAACTCTGCTGTGGATCCTTCAAGTTCTTGTAAGTTTGGGACAGGAGGGAGCATCCTGGTGAAAAGAGATACAGCATTAGACTATTGATGGGGAAAGCATCTGTTACAGGGCTCTGCTGAGCACAGGGGAACTCGGGTGATGTTCCTGAGATCCTTTCCTACCACAGTACAGTGTCTTGGCTTCATTTCTATTCCACGGCCTTGCAGAGCACAGACACTGTTTGCA
The DNA here is from genome assembly GCA_013399115.1 of Anseranas semipalmata. Taxonomy (NCBI): domain Eukaryota; kingdom Metazoa; phylum Chordata; class Aves; order Anseriformes; family Anseranatidae; genus Anseranas; species Anseranas semipalmata. The sequence goes on along the minus strand of VXAA01006207.1, from coordinate 616,123 downwards.
GTTTCGTTACACCGTTTGCATAGTCAGAAGAATATGTGGGAACTGAGCTGGTGCTATGTGTGCTTGGCATCAAAGAACACATTGGAAAAGCAAGTATTTGAAGGCAATAGCTCAAATCATTGTCACAGCATAACAGTTTGCTGATTGCTAATGACTGCCAGAGTTTTCCTACGGATGGAAGTTCTGCTTTGCCTGGTCTGACTCAGATAAGTTGGATTCTTCTCTAACTTTAGTTACTTTCCTGTGAGGAGGCTGCTGAGGCTCCATGTTTGTCACTGGAGATGTAGCCAATAGTCAGAGAGTTTAAAATGTAATTTAGTTAGAATTTAGAATGTGGACATCTACTTCAGGGTAGGATGAACTACACCATGAACATTATCGATTGCCTGCCTTCTTGACACATCTTCAATCAAGGTCAATCCTCTTACCATATAAGCTATTTCAACATCTCATATCTCATTGCGTTTACCAGTAGAAAGATGACTTTTCCTTTACATGCAACCCAAATCCCTCACAATGCAGCTGAAGCCTCTGACTTCTTATCCCGTGATATGAGAGTCCTATAAAATCATGAGTGCCATGGAGACAACATGTTGGAGATGATTGCCCAGTCTTTTCCAGTACAAGAACAATGGGGTGTCAAATTAAAAGAAAAAAGCAGGTTCAACTAAACATGTAGATGTAGTTTTTCACGCAATGTGCAAGACCTGTAATTAAACTAAGGAACACCTTACTGGAGGATGTTGCAGCCACTGAAAGATTAGGTGTGTTCAAAAAGCACCCAGACAAACACAGGGATGAAAATCCCGTGAAGATTATTAAACTCCAGTAGACCCTTTCTGACTTACGAAGCCCTGGAAACACAGGTTGGTGAAGAATGGGAACACTGGAGGAAGTATTGCTGTATGTTTGGCCTATTATGCTTTTCCTTGGTCATCTGTTGTTAGTAACACTCAGAGACTGTCTGCACTGTTTGTCTTGTCTTAATGCTAAATTACTCCAGTTCACTCCAGTTTTTCCCTGTAGATGATGTTTTCTCAGCCTCTGAGGTCTTTCTTGCCACTCTCTTCTGCTACACACCTTTCTTGAAGAGGGTACCAAGCTGACACCACGTACAACAGATTTAACTCACTTTTTTTTTTTTCTTCTACAATCTCTGCTGTCATTTCTACACCCCAAAGTGCTGTTTCCTTTGGGTATAAATATCTGTCACAAACAGATGCATGCTGGTGTAAATCTATGGTATGCAAATCGATGTGATATAAGAACATCTGCTCTGCCAGCATGCTCACAGGGTAAAGAAAGGGAGGGATTTAAAGTCCTCTGAACTTTCCAGATAAATCCATTCCTGTGAAGATGTGGCTATCCACCTGCAGTTGTCCTCACTATATACTGCCCTGTCCCTGGTAAATGTGGTTGGTATTCTGAACAGCTGGGAGAGAAATGCCTGTTATGTATTGTTAAAGGCACAGTGAATGGTTATAGGACATTTGCATTTAATTCTTGAATCCTAGAGACTTACTGTATGATCTCCACCTCCTGATGCCTGAATTTAGCTGGCGCCTGTGCATCCACACCTGCCTTGCCTGTTGGGCTTGTGAGCGACCCTGGGTGCTGGGACCTCTCTGTGCTGCTGTTAGTCTTATTTCTAATTTGTTTCTGATGTTTTATTCAGCAGGATCCCAAGCCTGGAGCTCCTGACACTTTGCAAGATGTAAGATCCAGAGCCAGACCCAAACCTTTAGGCTTGGGGCCATTTCCTAGTTATGAGACAGATGTTATTTGCATATATTTTTTTTTGCTTCAAAATGATATGATCCTCTGAATTAGCATAGGTCTAATGAAGAACATTTATTTCAGGATGCTTTCTAATAATTCCCAGATACATTTTATAACAGATATTATGTTCTAACAAATACCCCCTATAGAAGCATTGCCTTCCGGTGCTTCTGAAATCCTATAGTGGGTGGAATATGATTATAAGGAAAAAATATGTAAAATATGCAAAGGTTAAAGCAGACAGTTGTCGTGAGGTATTTTCAGATCTGAACATCTTGATCTTTGTGATAATTTATATTCAGACATGCTACGTTTTTTAAAGAAAATCTTAAAATGAAAGTTAGTAAAATATGGTAGTTTGGGGACTAGCTGGTTGGCTGTGAAGTGCCAGACTGCTCTTTAACTTTTCTCAGCATTTACAGACTTATCACTTGCTGGATTGCACTTAAATGTCACATTTGCTGCAGAAAATGGAACTGATTTTGTAACAGGGTGCCTGGACTCCGAGAGTGCCATACAGTTGCTCTATCATAGGTGTCTAGTGGCATTTTAGATGTGCCTGAGTATCATGCTGTCACATGCAGCCTCTAGCCACAGGTCTGGAAAGGAATGGGTCCTATATCGCCAGCTTTATCTGAATATCTTAGATGGCACCAGGCATCTGTGTTTAGGTAAGTGAAACAAGCCCAGACTTTTTCCCGTGGGAATTCAATTGATTAACGGTTGATGTTGGAGCATTCAATTGAAATACAGAAATAAATAAGGCAATTAAAATATTTTCTATGTTTTTCATTGAAATGTTCATCTCCAGGTGTTGGTGTACACTTTTGGCCTCTAGCATGTAGTACCTGTGTCATCATTAGTTTTCAGAGTTAACATTCTATGGCACGGGAATCATACATATTCCCCCACTGAAAGCTGTCTGATGCTCATTGAAAATACAGGATATGTCTTGGGTTTGTATGTCTCTCCCACTTTCAAATCTTAAACTTGCAGGTACAAATAAGATTACTTTCTCAGATAGAAACTGAAATTCTGCAGCACAATTCTCCTGGAAGGCAAAAAATTCATTGACCCATTCTCTGCCATCTGAACAATGCTCTTAATCATGTCTGGTGGTGATAACATCCTGTCTTCTTTTGTATTTTCACTGGTGATTTCTACCATGATCTTTCATGATTAGCCACCTCCCACGTTCCAGTCAATTACACTGGTTTCCTCCTCTCCCCAAAACGTTGACTGGCCTCCCTCCCCCTCAAGGAAATGAAGTATTTGGTGTTGGTGGGGGAATCATTTTAGACTGGGGAAACTGTGGGCTGTCCAAATGCTGGCAGACTACACAAGAGCAGCTGAAGGGGTTTTTGGGGCTCCTTCTCTGTAACCACCCCCTACATCTACCTGTCCCATGAAAGCAGAGCTGGCACTTGTGCGGCTTTAAATTGTTGCATAGCAGTGTAGTGTGGTTGATAAAGCACCTAACTCAGGAAACCTGGGCTCTTCTTCGCTTCAACAGCACAGAACAAATTCCCTGCCTTAGTTTACCCTCTTTCCCACAAAAGGAGAATGCAGTGCTGTGGTGGGCTATTTCCAGGCTCATAGTTTAAAGAAGGAAGAAGTAATTCCATGAATTCCCAGTGGATTTGCTGTAGGGGACTGGCTTCTTTCACCCACTTGCAGGACCTGAGCAGCAGCACAGGGGTTTCTCCTGTGTGGATTCTCCAAAGTTTAATAAGGGTTGTGTTTTCACTGCAGCCTTTGCAGGCAGGTGATGGGTCTCTCTTTTCTACCCCCTGCCTCTTTCTGTGAAATGTGAAATACTCAGAGCCCTCGGTCTGACCCCCCTGAAGCTGTCCCAAAGGTATGGGGCAAGGGACAGACACGGGTCATGGCTCCACAAGCCTTATTGCTATGTGAACTGAGGTTGAGACATGGCACTGAGCATATGCTCCAGAGAAAGTATGGCCCTCTATAACTGTAAGAAAGCAAAGATACTGCCTTCAGTAATGTGCAGCACTGCAGTAAATCCCAGAGGTACCCTCTAGGCCAAGAGGCAGGCAAAATAAGACCACACTGAGAAATGAAACACTAATTTAATTATTAGAATAAATTGTTTCCATTGCTGCTGGGTTATGGGTCCCTTTTTGGCAGTGGGCACAGTGTACTTGGGCCTGAAAGAAAAATCAGCTACACAGGTCCGTTGTGTTAAGTGAGGTGAAGAGCGTGGCTGCCTCCTCCAGCTATTCTGTCCCAGGACTGCTCCTGCCTGCCCAGCTGCTGCTGCCAGGACCCTCACTCACTCCAGTAGCTGGCACCATTAGCTGGGTGTAGTCCATGGGCTTACACCCCCAGCCTGACCCCGTGTCCTGGGTGCCTCAGGCACAGCACTGCCAGCCGGTCAAGGGAAGTGACTGTCCCGCTCTGTGTGAGCTGGTGCGGCCTCACCTTGAGTGCTGTGTGCAGTTTTGGGCACCAGAATGGAAGAAGGATATAAAACTATTAGAGAGCCTCCAAAGGAGGGCTATGAAGATGGAGAAGGGTCTAGAGGGCAAGACCTATGTGGAGTGGCTGAGGTCACTTGGTTTGTTCAGCCCAGAGAAGAGGAGATGAGGGGAGGCCTCATGGCGGCCTGCAGCTTCCTCACAAGGGGAGCACGTGGGCAGGCGCTGAGCTCTGCTCTCTGGTGACAGCGACAGGACCCGAGGGAACAGCATGGAGCTGTGACAGGGGAGGGTCAGGCTTGATGTTAAGAAAAGTTTCTTCAATGAGAGAGTGGTCAGGCACTGGAACAGGCTCCCCAGGGCAGTGGTCACAGAACTTGAGACTGCTGGAGTTCAAGAAGCATTTGGACAACGCTGTCAGACATCTGGTTTGCTTTTTGGGTGGTCCTGTGTGGAGCCCAGAGTTGGGCTTGATGATCCTTGTGGGTCCATTCCAACTTGGGTTATCCTATGATTCTATGATTGACTCTAGTAGCTGGCACCAGTTGCACTCACACACACACAGGTCTTGCCAGTAGCTGGCAACACACATAGACAAGGGAGAGAGTCCCTGCAACACACATACACAAGGGAGAGAGAGTGCGAATACACAGAGAGTTAAGAAAAGATTTAATGAAGAAGCATATGAAGATACGACAGACTGACGGTGATCAGGCACAGAGCTTAGCCAGACAGGCATACTGAACAGCCCTATTTACCAAGTGGCTGGCCCTTTTTATACCCCCTTTTTACCTAGCGCCTCTTTATTCCTCCTGCTGCCCCCACCTTCCCCTGCACATCTCCACTCCATGGGTTTGCTGGTCTTTGCAGTTTCCTGCACCCTTCCCAGTCCGGACCCCTCTCCTTTGTTCCTCCTTCTGGTTTACAATATTATCAGTTGCAAAGTCAAGGCTGATCTTCCTGGAAGTGGCACCAGTAGTTTGATGGCTCATCTGTTGGTGTGACTGAGAGGTTTGTTTCTTGTCATTGTCTCCAGTTTTACTTAGTTAGGTCTGTGTCTCAGCATTTTTCTTGATGTTCCCCCTTCTTTTCTCTACTTACCCTGATTTAGAAGTCCTTATTCAGGCAACCTTGTTGAAATAAACATTCCTACATTCCGTCTCTAACTGATTATTACAACTGTACCTGGTCATTATCTTTGTTTCCACCAATGGATCAGGTTCTCTGCCTGTAAATGTTCGTTTTTCCCCCCTCCTACTATGTTTTCCTGATTGTTTTATTGTGTGTGTGTGTGTGTGTGTGTGAATCCCTTGATCAGACAATTTTCCTTCAAGGAATAAACAGTCTCACACTCCACATAATCCTAACACATTGACCTACCTTGAGGCACCAAAATGTTTGCACAATCAGCATTTTAGCATAGTCAAATGTGGCTAGAAACAGGAGAATAACGTCTGAAAAATAGAGGTGACCCGGGAGCAGGACCTGGGAATCACCGTCAGCATCCAAAGGGTTTTTGGACCACAGATGGTGCAAGGAATAAAAGGTGTTTTTCCACTGTAGACTGCCCCTACCTACCTTGGCCTCCATGAAAGTTGCTTCTTGACCACAGTCTGGTCCCTTCCAGCCTCTGGTCTCACTGAGGCTGTTGTTGTGTAGAGAAACACCTAAAAATGTTTACTAGTCCCTGATCCTGCAGCAGTTGCTGTGCCTAGACTTCTAAATCAAGTAGCTGCCATTTTCTGGTCCTGGGACTGGTTCCAGGCTATGTCCACATTACATTGCACTTGGCCCTTGCCCTTCTGCATGCCATGTCTTGTCTTCCTGTGGTCCCGAGACAGATTTATTATCTTCATTATCTTTATTATCTGCGTACATGTACTATTCTTGTTTTCATGGTCACAAAATTAAGGCTGCAGAGGAGGCTGCTAGAGTTATGTTTCATAGCAGGAACCTGAGGGCTAATATTTTATACCTTAGGATGTGGCATGAGGATGTATTGGCAGGCATGAAGCCTACAGCAGCAGCCCACCCTTTGAGCTTATTCCCGGTCCCTCTTTCATTTTACAACATATGCAGAGACAGGAGAACCACTATGGGAATGGTCCTTGCAGTCAGTCAGTTGGATGTCAAACAATTGAAAACCATTTTAAAGAGAGACACAAGTGTGATAGACCTTTCTCGTGCTCTCTCAGCCACCTCTTCAGCCTGGAAATGAGTCCAAAGTTATTTAATTGTTACTCCTTGGGTTGCTGTTCCACACTTTTTGATCATCCTTGTCATCCTTCTCTGCACTTTTCTCTTGAGCTGTAAAGCAAAGCTTTCTCTTTCATGTTATTTTTACAAGTAAACACAAGACATGAAAGACATGTTTACAGAGAAATTCTCTTTAATGTATTATTCATCTGACTTTTTAGTAGAGTGTTGCTGTAGCCCTGATGTCCTGAGGATATAAGTAACACAAGGTTTATAGAGAGAGGTAATGTTTTTATTTGAGCAATGGTTAAGTTTAGGGAGGAAAAAAAATTACCAAGTTATGGGCATAGAAGCCCAGTTTAGAAGTTTTTTTTTGGAGAAGGGTTTTTTTCTAAGTAGGAACTTATCTATTTTCCAGCTGCTATCTGGAGTCATACAAGATTAAATATCTTTCCCCAGCTTTGCTTTTTTCTATTTTTTAAGAGTGAAAAAAGCATGGCTGAGAAGCTCAATGGAAAGGTTAAAAGATGTGCAGTGCTGCTGACTACCAAGCTAATTATCCCAATACAGTGTTGTCAGTAGAAATTGCTGGGAAGATGCATTTCTTTTGTTGACAGGCTGATATATTTTGTGTTGCCTTTAATCTGTTTCCTTGGACTTACTCTACAAGAGAAGATTAATTACCTGCATCACAATAAGAGCGTCCATTTGAAGATGTATACTAACTTTGCTCTACCAATTTCACTTCGCACCTTCAACGATATCATAGGGGCTTCCTCATGCTGACAAAATTTAGGCCTGTGTGTCTGAACTGTAAACATTTTAGAAGTTAATACTTCTGGTTTTACCACCCTCTCCCACAGCTGACCAGTGGCTTTCAGTACAGACTTTGCTAGAATAGTTGAAAGCAGTGCAGAGGACTGATTTCACAGGAACAGGAACAGGACTGGCCATTCATTTTGCCAGCTCTGCTCCAGGGTTGGGAATATCTGGTGTAAACAGAGAAACAGGCAGGAAAAGAGAGTGAGATCTGATACAAAGCGTTGCACACAGCTTGATTCTTTGTGCCGATTGCAGGAGTGTCGCAGAAAATAAATCCTGGTGGCTGCAATCCCCTTGGTTTCCAGTGAGTTTCTGAATTATCTAGAGACATCACATTAAAAAACAACAACAACAACAACAACAACAACCAAACAGACAAACAAACAAAAAACAAAACAGTGGAACAGGAGCTGAAGCGGAAACCAAATAAATACTTTCATACTTTCAACTGAAGTTTCATTTGTTGCTTAAGCAGTAAAAATGCAGTCAGACTGGATGCAATGGACAAGTCTCATTGAGCACAGACTCCATGCAAACAGAAAGTGCTGTTTGACTGCAGACTGGGAAACCCGTATTTAAAGGCCTGACAACCTAGAGGTCATCTTCTCTTCAACAGCAGTGGGTGCCAGATGGGCTCTGAGATTTCTTGAGAAGGAGGCCAGAAGATGGTAAAAAGGATCAGGGTGTAGAGAACACGGCCGTGGCAAAGGATGGAAGCAATTGGGAGTGTCTAGATCCAGAGAAGTGAGCAGCAAAGCAGGATACACCAACAGCTTTCAAATATGCCGATAGTAGTGACAAAGAAAAGATGTATCTCTTCTCCACGTCTGCTGAGAACAAGACATCTTGGCCTGAAATTGCAGGGCTGTCTGGGTTAGACATTTAGATGTACTTTCAAATACCCATCTGAATCATTGATGTTTAGGAAAGAGGTGCCCAGCTTGGAAATGGGGCCAGTAGCCTCTCTGTCTCGCCTTGTTTTTGGTTGTGTAGGGTGTTCCAGGAAGCCCAGACTGGTCAGTTCTGCTGATGGCTGCGGTTAGACTGATAGCTTTGACCGATGGTTTGACCTGATGGCTTGGTTCAGTTTTGTCTTGACCCTGAGACGTTTAGATTTGCACTGCAAGTGAAATAATCCTAATAATATAAAATTAATAATAGTAAAAATGATATTTTGGTGAGATTGTTTACAAAGAAACATCTGTAGCATGTGTGACTGAGAAATCATATTGAACTTTTCATCTTGTATTGTTAGTTTAAATGTTGAAAAAGCTTTTTAATGCTAGGACTAGTGATGTGTTGGAATAGCTTTCATGGAAAAGAGATGGAAACTCCTTATATCTTTTTCTTTTAAAAATAACTTACACAAAACATTTACTGAGAAGGTCTTGAGTAGGGCTGATCTTGTCTTTTGAAAGATGGTTGGAGAGGTTAAACTCTAGGGCTCCTGCCAGCTCAGTCTCCTGCAATGTTGCCTTCCTCTTTTCAGCCTTTCAGATATCACACTTTTAATGAGAATCATCTGCCTTTTGGCTGAAATGAAACTAAAGATCAGTCTATATTTTGGTTTGTGTTCTTGAGTAGCTATTTCCTGTGTCTGCTGTACAACGTGTCTGAACTGAAATGAGGTGGAAGGGCTGCTGCTGGCCAGTCCCAGCCTCCCCATCTCCTTGGCTCAGGCCAGACACTTGTCCTGGGAGTGAGCTCCCAAGGAGCACCAACCTTTGTCTTCACAACTGCCAGATGTATGAGTCGCAAGGTTTGAATTTTGTCCACCATTTAAGCCTGACTCGTAGTTCTGGATGTGCTTAGGCCTCCTCCGAGCTCTTTCTACTTTGTTTTTGCAACCAGTATCTGCTGGCCAGTGTATGTTGAGATGATGAGATTGATGTGGACTGTGATGGGTAATAGTCAGTAGAGTGAAACATGATAAAACCATCATGACACCAATAAATGCTACACAATATGAGTGCTAGAGGTGCACGGCAAATGTTTGTGTGATACCCGTCCTCCTTGACTCATCCCTATGTGGTGCTAGGTATGGTCCACCTAGTAGCTATACCTCAGCAACACTCGAAAAGTGTTAAATGATGTAGGGATGAAATTGGAGGAAGGTGAAAGGGGCCATTTTGGGGACTGCTAATGCACAATGCTCAGATCGAGCTGAGTTCTGGGTATCTGCTAGCAGATTGAGCTGCCATGGGCTGCACTGGGTCCAGCCAGGTTGGATAAATCAGAGCTGGGTTTATGCAAAAAACATGTAGATATATTCCCAGATCCTGCAGGATGTGGGTGCAATGAGACCTTAAAATCAATCTTAGATGCTTGCAGCAAATGCAGATCATTCACTTTAATTTATTTCATGTTTTGTGCCTCAGGTGAAAAGATTAGGTCAATGTTGTTTATATTTCCCATCACACAATAAACAATGAAGTTGAAAACCAACCTCAAATCAATCACTCCTGTGAGAAGTCTTCGAGGAATTAATTTTCTGTGAGCCAGTCAAGGGTTACGGATGCTACAAAGCAGAAGGAAGTCTGACTTTCAAAAGAATAGGGGAATTTTTATAGCAGCCTCAAGTTGCACCATATGAAGTTAAAAAAATAATGTTCCCAGCTGAAAAGCCTGGGAATAAATAAAACTAAAATAAACCTCCTCAGTTTCATGCATGGAGGAGCCTTATTCTTCTCTCAGTTGCTCTACTTTCATGCTGGTGTAATTCCAAATAATTCACTGGGGTTACTCCGGTATCGTGCCAGGTTTGGGGAGGGGAGATTCAGGCCCAAGCACAGGGTTAACGATTGACTCATCTTTTCCATTACAGAGAGAAAAAAGAAAAAAAGAAAAACAAATAGAATTTTAATGGTTGAATCTGGCTTCCAAACAGCAAGAATTATATATGTGTGTGTGTGTATGTGTGTGTATGCATATATAGGTATGTGTACATTCTTTTGAATTTCACTAGAACATATTGGATACTGTTTTTTTGGACAGGATCCTGAAATGCACTGGTTAAAGAGAAATGATGTCTGAAACGGATCTCACATGTGAAATTTCTGAAGATTGCTTGACAACATGGTATGCTGAAACAAAACTGATGATGCCGTCTCTAAAATTCACTAGACAATGACACATTCTGGTAACCTATTAGTCATGTAGGTTTTTGAATGAATGAGGATATTTTTCTATTTCTATGCAATAATTCAAGGAAAGGCTGTTTTACAATGAGTTTCTACAGCAGTGTGAGGATCAATTCAGACTCCAGATGTTTGGGCTTATAAATCAGGTCTGGAGCCCATGAACATCTGATAATCTTTAAATGGGAAGAAAATGTTTCTGTGAATGAATGTTGCCAATATTTATATGTCCACAAGCTTACTGGAATAAAATTGTTCAAGTGTTTGCAGGATGGATCTATTAATAATATAAGAAGCAGTATGAGCTAGGGTATAGTAAACTACCTTGTTCTCTTTCGATGTTCTGGCACTTCTTGAGTGTCACTTTCTTTCTCCTTCCATTCCCTATTTGATAATAAGCACTTATGTGGAAAAAGTGGTGCCTTATTATATTATATATACTTCCTTTGTAAAAAAGGATTTACACTGTAGGCAATTATAACCCTGAAACTCTGAAGGTGTTTGCTGTGTTGTGTGTTCACTGGCTCCAATGATAGGAATAGAACTGGCAATAATTGGATTAAATTGCAGCTAGGGGGAATTAGAACAGACTTTGGGGATAATGTTTCATCAGCTGTGACTGAGAAGCTCTGAACAGCTTGCTGCAGGTGTGTTGCAGAGGATCCATCACAGAAGGTTTTAAGAACATCAGGCAAATTTGCACATTTACAAAAGGTTGTGGACATTTTTAATGAGGAATTAAGCAAACTTATACAGAGAACTAAAATAGGTAGAGCTGATCCTACCCTAGGATAGATCATGGAGGAGATAGCCTCTTGAGATCCTATTTTACTGTGACTTTATGATTTTTAAACCATATATGAGTCTAGCCTAATATTTTTCTGTAAATATTTTTGTACAGCACAAATAAGAGAAATTACCGTAGATGAGAAGCACAGTGCATTTCAGTGGGCTACGCAGGGTTTCAGCCCACGTTGTATTTAATGGAAATTACGCATCTGAGTCACAGACCAAACAACACCATAGAAAACAAAAGGTATTAGAGGACTGGCTGTACATTTGGATGTTGTAGAAAAAAAAAGGTTTTAATTACGGCTAGCTTAGCAAAACTTTGCTGTTAGCCTGTAAGCCGTTATTCCTGAGTTCAAAATCCTAAGACTAGTTAAAATATGCATTTGCACCAGTGCAATGGGGAAAAGGGACAGTGCATGAAAAATCCCTTTAAGTGTGCAAACTACCGATTTACATGATGAACTTTATGAAGTTTCTCTCCCAGTGATAGGAAAGAGTTTCTCCTTTTTGATCTTAATATTGTGGGTGTTTTTCTGTTTCAAAAAGGTGGGCACTAAAGAGGAAATAGCAACATTTAATAGATATGATCACCAACACTGAGGTCATATTTAGATTGACTTTGAAATAGATAGGCTATGAAATGTTAGAGATATGTTTACCTGAAGTCAAAGTAATTCATGCTGAACATGTCTGGAGAACCAGAGTTCAAACCCTAGAAATTCAAGCCAAGAAGAAGGAAATTCAAGCAGTCCTCTTAGGACAAGGCTTCCAGAAACCCTTTGGAGCAGCTGATGGGCTTTTTATGCCCTCCTAGAAAGTTCATTATAGCGACAAATTTCATAAAAGGCTGAGTGTCATCCCCTGAAAGTGAGGCTCTGTTAAGGTTCCTGTGCTGAGCACCCTAAAAGGAAGCTTCCCAAACCACTGAGGCAGCGTGCTAGAGGTGAATCCTTGTGAATATTAATTTTGCACGGATTGAGTAACTGGAAGATACTTTAAGGGATGAAACTCTCTCCTCCTTAGCTTTGCAAACTTTCTAGAACCTTTCAGGCTTTGAGTTATTGACTGACAAGGCAGACAGGCAGCTTAAACATTATTCTAGTGGCAATCTTACATACATGTATATTGTAGATAGGAATGAAAATCAGGTTGTGTATCTCATTTCATGAAATAGTAATAAGCCAATCAATATGTCAAGTGACTTGAATATATTTTTTCACAAACAATGGGAGCCATTATTTTGGAAAAAAATATTCTTTGTATCCTAGGAGGAACATAGAGACATAACAACATCCCATTTACTGAAAACCACCAGGCAAGAGCATGACACATCAGGTAGCTTCAGTTAGTTTACCCCTATGTAAAGGGAACAAAGAGCTTTGCACTTATGGCAAGCTGCCATAAGTGAAGTAAAAAACAGAAACACAGAAACTCAGGAACAGATAATGTATGATAATACAATACTGTACATCTCATGTGTGAAAACACCTTGGTTACACAGTGCAAAATAATTAAAACTCAGACCCTGAAGAAAGCAGGGCCCTGCCACATTCCTCAGGAGTGATTAATGGGCATTTCATGGTATAAGGAGTAAACTGAACTAATAAAAAGTAGTAATATACTGCCTGGGAGACAAACCTGGTTATAAACCCTAAAAGAACTTCAGGGAGAGAGGAGAGCCACTGCTTCATTTTGTATCACCACGTTAAGCATGCCACAAAAATGAAGGCAGTCAGAAAGTTGCTCTATTTCTGACAGCAGCTGGCTGTAAAACGCTTTATGCTTTTAAGGTTTTTCAGCTAACTCAGGCAGAGGAAGTTAGCTATGAAAGTGTGCAGCAGGAATGGAAGGAGTACAGAACTCCACATCAAGACGAGATGTATGAGAGCGATGTTTTAAAACAGCTATTATCAAAAGAAGCTGAAAACATAGAAGACTTTATGACCGATCTAAGATTGAAGAGAAATTCTTGCTTTGTGGGAAGGTAGATACCTTGATAGGAGATCAGAGTGTGATGGTAATCAGGAACTAAAAAGTCAGAAAGAGAAAGTATCGGCAGATTAAGAACTAACCCTTGACAATGTAGTTAGGATGCGTTAAGCAAAAAGTGGGAGAAGGTTCTCTCAGAGCACAGCTAGGGCTGAATTTGCACCTGAACTTGACATCATTAAACCCCTTGTGCAGCTGAGGATGTAGTGAGGGGTTTCTAGCACTATCAGCACTGGTGGCAACTCCTGTTTCCATCCTCGTTTGCAGTTTCAGGCTGTCTACACAGGCAGGTACTACCTAGAAGCTGCCTGTGCAAGGGTACCACAGGGTTTATGCAGAAGGCTATTTGATCTCAAGAGTATGGCACATGCCTACATAAATCCTGTGGAACACCTGTACATCACCTCATTCTTGAGGCCATATCCAAAATGTTTCCATGAACACGATCTGACGACTGGAATACCCAAATGGAGTGTTACTCTGTAATGGTGTCTAAACAAAATGGGACACAAGCCTTTGCAAAGCTTTTCAGAAAATGGAAAGGTTCATCATGGAGGTCCAGTATTACCTGTCAAGAAGTAATACAGCTAGGATGCCCATAAACACTTCCAAGAAGATGCATGAGAACACGAGTTCAAGTCAAACCAGTAGTAGGTCAGAGCAACACCTGCTGTTCAGAGACTTCCTGTAGTTGTGGCTTTATATTCAATATCTTTTCATGGATTTTTCTTCCACCAGTTTATCTGGACGCTTATCTGAATACCAGTAACCTTTCCATATTCACTGTATCCCACAATGAGAACTACATGCTTTAGCCTAACGCGATACATCTATTTACCAACATCACCACCAAGTGTGATTATCTCATGGGAGATCTGAAGAGACACTGACCCAGGAATCTCACTAAACTGTTTAACCAAACCTTGATAGTTGGTGCTTTCTTCTCACTGTTTAAGTTTGGCTTTCTGTTAATTTTGACTGTTGTTACTGTTATCGCTATACTATTGTTATTACAGACATATGGGTCTGGGAAAAAAATATACGCAGAACTGTATTTGCATTTCTAAGATTTTATTTTTTATTTTTTAATGAGCTTTGTGGACCCAGAACTGCAGATGTAACCAGGACATGAAGCATGTATACCTTTACTGGATTACTTAGCTCTGAGTCACTACTGAACAAAGGTCCTTCAGGGACCTCTTGGAGCTGTCATGTCCCTGGTTCCTTTTGATTGCAGCAATCAATTTCCAAAGTCATTACTTTTGCCAAAGCATCCTGGGCTATCTCTGCCACCCTCCAAATCATTTCCTCATCGCACAGTTGTTGTGACATGGTGCAGCCTTGAGGAGCAGGACTCTGCGCCCCGTGCCATACCAAATGAAACCATGAACCTCTACCCCTCCCTCTACCCAAGCAAGTGAGATACTGGGGGGCTGTTCCCCCCATCTGTGCTCTCTGAGAACCGAGGCTTGGTTGCAGGTGCACTCTCACCTCTTGGCTGCACTCCTGCCTCCCCATCAGCAAGGAAAAGGAGCTCAAGTTGAGATAATGTGTGGACAGACCTGGGGTGGTCATTAATTTCTGGGCTCGGTGTCAGAAAAGAATAAAATAAAAGTGTGCGAGGATTTTGGAGGGAGACATTGAGGGGCGTTCTCTGGAAATTAACAAAGTAACCAGAAGGAGGTCACTTTAAGTCAGACTGAAATGTTTTGTTCCAACTCAGGTTCAGTGGTTTCTTTTATTTCCCCTGTGTTTAACCCCCTGTTTGTTAGTTCTCACAGTTAGCTCCACTTTTCAGAAGAAATAGGCTGCTTGAAGTCCCACTGTTTCATTTTGGAATCAGAAATACAATATCCTAACATTTTTCTCTCTCTTTATTTTCAGTGAGTTTCTTTGTTGAATTCTGCCCAAGTTGCTGAGTACTTCTGGCCATCCCAATTTTCCTTTCATTCTCTTCCTTGCAAGCTCCCAATCATCAACCAGAGTACCTCTGTCTTCTGCTTACCCAGCCCACCAGCTTCAGTCACCACTTATCCTAACCCCACATTAAGCTGAACCAGCACCACCTGGGATGGTGGCTGCAAAGGTCTGGAGGGACCTGGGTCTGGGGATCAGAGACAGTGTCCCTCCTGTGATGATGACTTCTCATTTCTACTTGCATACTCCCTCGGAAGCGTGATTCCCAGGGTAAAATTAAATATCTGACAACTTTTTGCAGAGTCTGCAGGAGCTGGTTACGTGATATGACCATAGCTGATCTGGGCATAAGAACTTAATAGTTCATGAGTCCTTCCAGGCAATAAATGCTCTGGGTTGCTTTGCTACACAGAGGGAGTTTAAGCTATTGCTTCTCTCCATGGAAGTGTTTGAGATGAGATGCTGTGCTGTGGTCCAACATCAACTGCAGGGGCAGGAAGGCATCCTAACCCTCATCCCATATGACAATTTAGCCCACCGGGTCAGTCCCTGTCCTGGAGTTCTGGAGCAATGGATTTGGATCTCCTCAGATCTCAAGGAGGCTCCAAATCACAGAGTTTTCCACAGGTTTGAAATCTTCTGACCAGGCCTCCATGAGGGTGGTTCCTCTTTAGCTTCCCCGTAAACAAGTACCATAATCTTCAATTTTCCTTCTAGGAAAAGCAAAAGATTATGAATCACAAAGTACGTTGATTATGACAGCAGTTCTGTTTCACCTTTCGCTCTGGGTGCCTCAGAACAGCCTTTTGATGCCTATTTCCTGTGGCAAGTAAGAAAAAAAATAGATGTACGGGTACACATTTTTATTGTTTTTCTTTTACCCTGGTTTTGATGATTCAGTAGCACCTGTCAGACCCCAATAGCCTTCCCTGATCTGCATGATCTTTCTCTGGGGTGAAGGCATGGGAGGGAAGATGGGAACTGGTGGCTAGAGGCCAGCTGTGAATTCAGTGGTACTTGGGGCAACTGTGCCTGGGAAAACTGCAGACCCCAATGGACAAAGGCCCCAGTACATAGCTGGGACAGGCTGGCAGACCACAGACTAACTACTTGGGAGGTTTCTACTCCAGTATATTTTCCTGTTGCCCAAGAACCTCTGAGGGTGAATAAGTCAGGGGAGGTGGAGAAAGAGTGAGAAACCCTCCAGCCTCTGCCTCCCCATGGAGCCCAGAGGAAGAAGATATTGTCTCTGTGGTTAGAAAACCAGACACGTGTCAAACGTTTGTGTTCAAGACCTCAGAAGAAAAAAAATTGTCACACGAGCTGTATCATAGCTTGCGGCAATGCTTTATCTGCTGGGCCCACCGAAGACTGGTTTGAGGTGGAAAAATGTGACACCCATATGCAGCTATTTGCTTCGTGCAGACAGAAGGACTTGCAAATTTTTCTGTCTCAAGGGTTTCAGGGGCTCTTCTTGGTCAAAGCAGAGAAGAGGCTGAGCATCATTCTTCCCTACAGCATGGCCTGNTCCTTTTTTTTTTTTTTTCTTTTTTTCTTTCTTTTTTTTTTTTTTTTTTAAGAAAAATGCGTGTTCAGTCCTTTTTGTTGTTGTTGTTCATGGGAGAAATTCAACTCTTTGATGAATGTAGGTAAAGTGCAATTGCTCTGTGCTGATAAATACGTATGTTTCAGCCTACAAACGCTTTTCACAGGCAGCGTCTCTCCATAATTATTTCCACACACAGACTAGAAGAGCATCCTTCCCAAAACCGTCCCTAACCTTCAGCTCTGTGTAGACCTGTGCACTGTCTCAAAAGCACCTTCTCCATGATGACCTCGCACACGAGATGTTGGTATGCCTTTGTGTGTCTTTCTTGCCTCAGACACTAGGCAGGTTATGCCAAAGAACATGGGGACAGAGAAAGTGTCCTGACCCATTTAACTGACTACTACAGATATAGCTTTGCATGTCTTCTTGGCTTTCTAGGGCCTCTTTTAGGTCATTCCCTGTACTTGTTTCCGTTACTGGGACTCTACATGACCCAGGACACACAGGGAAGGAAAGTTTTTACCCCTAAAGTTTGCTTTAAAGAGCACAGGGTGGTTACTCTTTGAGATGCCTAATACACAGACAAGATTTGCTCCTAAATATGTCAATGAGAATAAAATTGACACTTTCAGAACAAATTATTTCCACCCAGGCTTACCGTTGCCACTGAAACAAAAACTGGAGGACAGAGCGTGTAATGTTTGAAGTGGGCACAAATCATCACATTTTGCCTCAGCAGACGGTTCCTTTACAGGAAACAGCCACAATTTTTGTTCTGTAGCTGAACAGATCACAAAAACCCTCCCCACTGCCGCCTCACTCATCCGCGTCAGTGAGCAAAGTTAAAGGAACCATTTTTTTCAGCTCTTTGGGGGCTTGAAAATTTGACATGGACCATTTTACAAGTCTGTGTTGCATCTCCCTCTTTCTGATGCAGGGTGCTGCACACAGTGCAGCAAATGCACCTGAGGTACGAGTATTTGTGATGTTGGGGTTTTGGCATTGGTAGCATGGGACACAGCAAAGTAGTAAATATATTCTGGTCATGCGTGAAGGAAACACCAACTTTTTAGTGGCTGGACAGTTACTGACTCTCCAAATCACTGAGTCACTTGTGACTTCTTTTATTCTCCTTTGGTGGAAATGACACCAAACTTCCAAAACATCTGGATCAGTTTGCATCATCTTTCTACCAACCTGTGGTTGTCACTATGTTATGGTGTGAGACTTGGGCTGCAAGGCTGAGCAGTGACGACTGGAGAATATTAGTGCTACTTCTTTTATTTTTCTTCTATCAGAAAACTAATCTAGTTAGTCTAGTTAGTCTAGTTAGTCTAGCTGCTCAAATAGAAAATTTTATATGAAATCGAGTGACTGCAGTTGCTCAGGCCACACCTGGCAATTGTTTCCCACAGGTCAATCACTTGTGTTTGTAGGGAAGGAAATGGGTCACCGTGCAGAGATTTCCAGGCTCAGCCCAGCCTGGATGTGTGCATCACACAGCATGGCTCAGCATGGCACTGCTGATGTGGGGTGCAATGAGTGTGTCTCCAACCCAGCAGGCCATGGCTGAGAGTTGAACCTGCTCTGTGGCTTTTCAGGAATTAGCATTTGGGATGCTAATTCCGGTTCTGTCTGAGATTTTCTTCTGACCTTTACCAGACAATAATAAATGAAGTGTAAAGATGAATATGAACCAACTTGAAGGAACTTTTGCCAGCACCCTAGAACAACCTAAAATCTGTGACAGGCTGGTCCTTGCTTAACAAATAGGACCAAACAAGGATAAAGGAATATTACACATCCTTTAAGTGACTAATATTGTTGTCAGCGTGGAGTAGATTAACCATTACCAATAAAAAGTAAGAGAAATCTGCATTTCTCAAACCTATGAATCTCTTCAAGACCATCCATAATAGAAGATAATGTAGGAATACTTTCCATGGCTGGCCAACTAAAAATGTTGACTTCTTTTGATATCACATGACACTGGCTCCTTTTCATGGCAGATACCAAGAATCTGGTGATAATTCTGCACAGATGTTTCATTGCAGGATGGGAACTGTCAGTATTTCTTTTAAGGGTGGTGAAAGAAGCAACTCATTGTAATAAAAATACATCCTATTCTAGATGGCCTGGTGAATTGCTACCCTAAACTATTGGTTATTTGGGTTATGGGTTCTTTCTTAGGGCTGAATCTCCATGGTTGGCTAATGATAACTGTTGAACTCCTTCCGCTTGTCCTTGTGTATGCATTGTGACTCTGCAAGCCTGGGCTCAGACCCATCTGAAGTATATGGGACTCTTATATACAAGCACATTGGATATCTCAGTGTGTCACCAAGCACAGATGGAACCACAGCCTGGGGACCACTGCAAGATCACCATGAAGAGGCCTTGTGTGAGGGAATGGAGCATGCTTTGCTTACAAATGTTCCAGGTCTGGCTCCATCAGAGCTGATAAACACAGCTGAAGGAGCTAGACGCTTTCTGAAGTTGATGGCAAATTTAACAAGCATCCTGCAAAAGGTCATTGAGATGGCTTAGAATGAGGAAGAGGAATTTCTTTTTCCTCCAAAGCAAAAATGTCTAGGAAAACTGTTAATTGTTAAATGTTAACCTTATGATCATACAGATGACTGAAGAACCCACACTCATTCAGATGTGTAGGTTAAATGTGTGTGTTGGATCTGCTGTTAAGTCCAAATTATAAACAAAAATGTGATCAGACATGGGATCATGATTTCCATCTGGTCATCATTCAGTTAGAAGGGAATATGTGCAAAAGAAGCACAAAATCATATCAAGTCACTGTGAAGCTGAGGAAAGGCACTTGGATGTTTATGGAAATAAATTAACATATGTTATGTGTGAAGGGTACAGTTATTCTTTAAAAGACCCAGTGACAAAAAGCTAATCAAATGACAATTATAATGACTTGAGCCCTAAGGGAGCTGTTATAATAATTATACAACATGCAGAGGATTGTAATAACAGGGCCTTACCCACTTAAAGATGAAAGGATCATGTCAAATAGAAGCATTTGAATTCTAAAAGAGAACACAAAGAGAAGAGTAAAGCAAAGCAGCATCAGGAATCAATTTACCTGAAGTACTTTTGGCCCCAGGGTCTGCCTGGTTTCAGCTGTTGTTTGAGTTGAATGTGGATCACTTGGTGCAGTGTCTTAACAGGAATAGCAGCTTCAGCCTCAGACCAAAGGTACTTGTGGATCCAGGTCTGCATTTGGGCTGCTGGTGGTCTGAGTCACCATGTGTGATCTTCAAGGTGGAAGAGTCCAGTTTCTTACCACATCATTCAGTGAACAACATCTCCTTTTATCCTCACATAGTTCACCTTAGTTTTGTCTATGGTGGTATTTGCAGTGTTGCTGAGTGATGTTCTCAAAGAAAAAGAGGTTCAGAGTGCCCAATGGAGCGTGGAACTAATCTGAGCATTAGCACGAAGAGTTTGTTTCCCGTAATGCTCGTTTCTTAACTTAAGACAACTTCCTTGATTTTTCTCCATCTATTCAATTCTGTTGCATTAATTCACTGTTGCAGGGAAAAAAAATCCATGGCAAGACAGCATAGGTAAATTCCTTGATGCACTTTCATGTTTTCTTATATAAGTAGAAGCAAAAGTAGACAGCATAAGCTAGAGATCCTTAAGCTTCAGGCTAGGCCTGTGATATGTTTAAAGGTGTTGTGCCACTAGCATTGACATGTATTTAATTATAATATTAACAAGCTTATGGAATATTAGTGATCATCACATAAAATGAGAACTTTGTTGGGAAAGCTGTACCACAAATCTGATATGCTGCACTTTATAAGTCAAAAAATTCTACCACAAAAATCTGAAGTCACCTACTCTTCAGACTGGAAAAAAAAAAAGAACACTTTCTCCCTCAATGCTGCCTAATTTTCTTAAATATGTGCTAGCTTTATTTTTCTCTAATTGAATACTAATAGTATGTATGTTTTGTTTTCCCTTAAAGACTGATTTTCCTAATAGCAAATAGGAACACTTTATTCCAAAGCTTTAGATCCTTTAGCCTATTATCTTCATCTTCACTTGGGTGGATGAACCCTCCTAACAGCTGGGAATCCCAGCATTATTCCTAGATTTCTAAGAAGAAATGAAATAGCTGTTAGCCAACAGATAGTGGAAGTAAGTCTGAGATGCGGACTTAAAGTTTCAGTAGGATGGATAAGGACAATTTTGTAATGGAAAGTCTGGAGCCAGCCAAATGCTGGAGCCAGACCCACATGTGGGACCTGTGTATTGATTAAGATAAGATCTCAATCTAGCCAAGTCATCTCTGTTAAACTTTCAATTGTGGAAGTATTTTACATTCACAATGGTGCACAGTAAAGGGAGAATTTGGCCTACTGGTTCTGTCCATTTGAAGCTGGAGGCTGTGAATAATAAATCAGTAGTTGTAACCTGATCCATAGTAACTGTAAATGCACATGCTTTTATCCTATGGTCATCCATAGTAAATTTGTGGTAGTGATTTTACCCCAGAAAATTTACCCCACTTCTCTGAATAATGTGTCTGCTTTTCCCACTGTAGCTCACAGTTGTTGAAAAGCACTTGTAGCGAAAGAGTCTGATCCACTCCTAACTAGAACTGTGACAGAACTAGTCAAGAGTGTATATATGACTGTGGATAAGAGACAGTGGCTCAAGGCCAGCTCGGAGAGGGATTGATGTCAAGTCCAGCTTGGATTCGTTCTAGATTGCATATACTACGATAAAAAAATTAGCTGAAATTACCATTAAAATCTCAGTCTGGATTTCACCTCTGTGGTTTCCTTTAACATTTCTTACTCTGAGCACTATTAATTCTGCTAATTTCCAGCTGTTGCTTTTTGAGAAACATGCACTACAATCAGGAAACAAATGTTTATTCTCTTTTGGCTGTGGTACCTAGCTATTAAAAGATAGTTCCATTAATGCTCTACACTGAGGCTCTACCACTACTTGACATATGGTGTAATTTATCCCTGTTGACAAATGAACTGAAATCAGCACGTTCATTTTATAGCCTAATCCTGTACTCCGCATTAATGTGTAAACAGTGACACACGAGAATTTTACTGCTTGACATAAAACACACATCAGCACTGAGGCATGTCTGTGTCTTGGAGGGAAGTTCCCGTGCTTCAGGGAAGACTGTTTTTTTTCCCTTAGAAATCTTGATGAAATAAGATCAAACCACCTGGGTTGGAAAAGCAAATAAATGTTGTAATACAGAGAGCAAAAGGAGACAATGCCTATTTTTTTGGTACCCTACCATATGTTTGACTTAAGGGATCTAGAGCGCAAGTGCCGACCTATGAGTTTAATGGATGTTCAGCATCCACTATAGCCCATGGAGATTTAGTGCAGGTAATCAGCAGAGCCTAAAGAATGGCCACACAAGGGCAGTACCATTTTAGACACATCCCTTCTGGTCTCCAGCTATTGTTCTGGATGGTTACTAGTCTCCTGTAGGTCCTGTATTATATTTACCAGCCCCGTGCTGCCATGTTGGATAACTCAGGGCATCTCAGATGCCCTAGATGCCTCTATTTAAGCAATTAACTTGCATCCATATGCAGGGTCAGCTGGTCACCACTGACTATATTGTCTCAACCCAACCTAAACACAGTGACCCCGGCAATAAGATAACCTAGGGTATTTGTTGCATCTGCATTAAGATCACTTCATACTTCTGCATCTCCAGCTGGAGTCTAGGTGAGTCCCACAGCTGAGCTGTGCCGTGTATCAGTCATCTACAAAATAAGCTTAGCTACCTAATGCATGTGTGGACATCTCTACAGTCTGGAAGATATTCAGCTCCAGATTCAGGCACTTAGATTTGAGTGTCAGGAGTTGAATCCCACTCATTTCTGGAGACAGGTCTAAGCAGACCTGTACTTTGACCTCATTTCACTTCATTCTACATCATCACAAATAGTCTGTACCCATAACACCTGAGTGCAGATGATGCTTATGCACTCTGAAGGAGTCCTCTTGAAGCTGTGGTGTCCACCAAGTGCTTTGCCCTGACCTGCAGCAGTAGCTGGCTATGCTCTTTCACAACCATTTTGAGTGATGCTATGGAAGAAGGCTGCATCTAGGAGACAATATCAAATTTCTTGATGCAAAACCCCAAAGGACTCCAGGAAACCTGTATCCTTTTGTAGCCAGGGTGAGACATTGATTCACAAAGTACTTGTGTGTTATTAGCTTTAATGACGCAGAACATGTAGGAGGAGCATTTGTGGGACTTTACCAAGCATTTAAGGATGAGCATGTTTGAAGAACAAAAGCTTTGATTTCTCTCATTTTTTTTGTGTGTCATCTTTCGGAAGAGGAGGAAACACCTTCTCTTGGCACTGCTGTCTACTGTCTACTTAACTTCTCTTGGCATTGCTGTGACTATTCTGTGAGGATGGGAATCCAAATGCCCCCAAGGTGCAGAAGTTCCCCCCTGGCTGAAGGCTCCCCGTTTATCAGGTTCCCCATTCCATCAGCTCTGTCCAGCTGTGTGGCTTTGGGCTCTTCCACATAATGAAGTCAGTGCCACCTAGTGTTGTTCCGCTTCAGCACAGAGGATCTGGGTTTCATGGATGTCGAAGGGGACAGGAGTCACTTTGTCTCTGCTTAAGCATAGTTGGAGTGGGGTCCTCTGCTTGGCCATGAGTGAGCCCAGGAGAGCTCCGTTTTGTTTTGCTGAGGGAAGCTCTAACTAACTGCAGACGTGTGAAGCGTTTCATAGGCATGGAGCGTGTCCCCCAGGCAGCTTCCTGACTCTTCCGGAAACCTCACTGCTCTCCTCCTTTGTGACCTCTTATGCCTGGTATCAAGGCTCATCCTGACCCATGTGTGTCCAGCCAGATGAGCTGGATGCTTACAGTCATGGCATGGGAGAGAGGTCAGTGCACTGCACTTCAGGCAGGACTGTGGCTAATAAAGCTGTGGACATAAGAAACCTTCTAGAAATCCCCTGCTCAGCTGTTGTCTGGCATCATGCTCCTTCCACTACCACAAGAGCTTAAATCTGATGCATTGCCCTCATGGGGCCTGGACAAATTTGGCACTGAATGTGAAATGACCTGCAATGTTGGCATCAGCTGCTTTAGCAAAGGGTATTCCTGCCTGTGCTGTGGAAGCTGGCTGCTTTTGAAAGTAGAGAAAAGAGAGCGGGTGTCCAGCCTTGCTGAGTCACTTTGGTTTCCAGCAAGAAAGAAAAAAAAAAAGATATTTCTGGTTTGCTATTGCTTCCTTTCCTCCTCACAGCCACTTCTTTTGACAAACTGTTTAAATGTTTCCCATGTACATGGAGAGGTTGGGGAGCAGAAATTTTTCTCACCAGGTAGCTAGCTAAAGTGTTGAAGGTCTGAAACTTTGTGGTCCAGCAGATCAACTAACAGTGCCTCTTGCAAAGGCACAAATTAGAGGAATTCCACCTCCTTTAGTTATTTGTCTGATTTCTGACAGAAATATGCTTGAGAGCACATCCTGCCAGTCCGAGCAGAGATCAGAGATCTGCTGTCCATCCTCCCCTGCTAACATCTGAGCCCATCATCAAGGTGAACTGAAGCTTAACACTGGGGTTGTAGCATCAGAAGAGTTACCCACAAGCCCTGCAAACATTCATAGTTAGATGCAGAGAAGGTACTCGACAGAAAAAAAAAGTTCTTTGGATTATCTGTTGTGATTGCATCCACAGATCAATACAGTCCTTCTCCACAGCCCATAGCTAAAGAACTGGTGGACATAAAGGTAGCTGAGATATTTCAGAGCAAGGATTTTGTGACTTAGGAGGAAGTAGCATAGTGTGGGCAAAAGACTTTTGTTAAGTGAGGCTTATAGAGGATTGGGCAGAAAGCTGGGGTGATTGTGGAGTAGTGTGGGAGGCTGATGATACAAAATCATAAGACATCAGACTTCACTGACTAGAATAATCATCCCTGAATGGATCCTGACTGCTACTCTGATATTTTTCATGTTTGCATAGTAATTCAGGAACAAATAAGGACCCAAGGGATATTTTTTCTCATTATACTTTCTTTAGCTACGGACAGTTTATCACTGGTGTCCATCCCTGGCAAAACAACCTTCTCAATTTCCTCTTTTCTTGATACAGGAGAAAGTTGTCATGTGGTGATCTCAAAATATGTGCTGCAAGATGGTCTAGGTGTGTTGGATATAGCTCACCCACAGTGCTAAGTGGTCCCACTGGCTCTAAGAGACTATTTCTGTTGGACTGAAGATTGGGACTGGGGGTTATGACTGTGGGTCCCAGTGTGTGACAATCCCTCCTGCTACAGCACTGGCCAGGACAACTAACCATGTCTGGCCACAAAGCCCCCCACCCCACAGGAGGGGCAGAGGTAAGACCTGCCTGAGGTCAGAAAGGAGAAGGGCAAAGCTCCACCCTGTTAGCTCTGTCCCCTTGCAAATGTGCATGGCAGCCTGTTAAAAAGGACACCAAAGGTTTTTCTGAAAAACACATAAGAATGAGAGTTCAGTAGCCTTCACACCACTGCTGCCAGGATGGATTTGCAGCTCAGGCTCCAGAATCAGCATCCCCACAGGCAGGGACGGTTGGCAGAGGAACACCACAAGGGACAACTCCACAGCTGGGGCAGAGCATTTGCAGGTATCTGGGGATGTCATGCAGGAAGATGCCACAAAGGAGGAGACAGACTGTGACAATGATGTTCCGTACACTCAGAGGATAAGGCAGGCATTACAGAAAAATCATCTAAAGCACTTTTGGGATATATTTCTTACCCCTTTGGCCACAGAGGGATCTGCAGGTGAATGTTTACAAGTTAACTGCCTTGGTTATCTGAAAAAAAAAGTTAGATATCAGTTTCAATGCCTTTCTGGTTGAAGACTGAGTAGTGCAGTCTTCCTGCCCTCAAACAAATTACCATGGCTGTTGGGACAAGCTGTTTAGTTGCTGTTGTAAAGCTGCTGCCTCTGTTGCTGGACTACAGACTTACCACAAAGATCCAAAGTTCACCCCCGTCAAGCCCTGGCTAAGCAATATTAATACAGCATCTGTCAGGCTGTTTTGAATAGCCACTAATATCTACGCTTCTTTAAGCTAAAAGAAAAGCCTTTTCAAGTGTTGCATACATTACCAGAAACAGTGGGGAAGGATGTTAATAATTCATTCATGTTCTCAGACTCCGGAGTGTGCTAGATCTTTCAAGTTATAACAATAGACATCACCCTGCAGGCTGTCATGTCTTGCTTTTAACAAAGGAAAAGAAAAGAGAGAGGGTGAAAAGGCGGAAGATTTCCTGGGTGGAAAATCTGAAGCTTGATGAAGAATTAAAGCCTGTTAAATGTCTACTTGATCTGGCCATTGGGCAACAAAACCTATTTGCAACTGGTTGTTAGAAGAAAGAGCTGTGTGTGTAGGAAAAAGTATTTGTTGAGAAGATGCTGGAGTTGCTTTCCATCAGTTGTGGGGTATATCACCCCCTATAGCTCCTGTTCAACTGTTTTTTTTTCTCATTCAAACAAGAGTAGAGATAAAAAAGGCAGGAGCTAGCCTGAGAAAATATATGTGTAGAATTGTTTTCATATGACTGGGCTATCTGCAGACCCTGACCTTATCTGAGTTGCCTCCAGCTACAGCCTACACACAAAGCATGTTCCCAGTGGAACCAGCTCTATCAAAAATAAAGGGAGACAGAAGTAACAAATGTTAAGAGGACAGGTCTGTGGTATAGGGCAAAGAAAGAAGGAAAACAGCCACTGATGAATGCAAGGCCAGGATCTGTGGGCTGGTGTCCATTGCTGAAGTGTGGCCTCCCCCAGCAGCATTTGTGCCCATCACACAAGGGCAGGGGCAGCAGCCACCCATTTCTTCAAAGGTCTTCCTGTTTTTTTTATCACTGCCTTTCCCTCTTCCTCCTTCCATGCGTGGATCACCCCTTGCTCCATCACTCCCAAGTTGGTAAACTTCTACCTGCTGTGTTGAGAAACACCACACAAGTCTCCAGAGGTTAAGGAGTGTCTTTGTCTTGGTTGAAAATCATTTCTAAAGGAACAGATAGAGGTCCTTTATGTGGTCCTTTATATATGTCCCCCTNAAAAACAAACAACCAAAACCAAACAAAAAGAGAGAGAGAGAGGGAAGCAAAAGAGTGGGCCATCTGAATAGGCAAGAGAGGGAGACAGAACTGAAATGTTTCCTTCCTGGGTAGGCAGGAGAGAAAGAGATAGAATTGAATCCCTCTGAGATCCAATTAGATTCCTTATTTCTGTAGCTATATCAACAGTTTCAAGCCATTTAACAAATTCCTGATGTGACTCCCCTCATTCCCATTCACAGTTATCCCAAATTTGATGACAAATGGAGAACAGGGCTTAAGTACTATCATCAGTACTAATGTCTTGATGAAAACCCTGCTTTTCATTACAAGCTCTGGCACACTGAAGACAGTAGTTTATTCCCTGGAGTTCATTTGCTGATATTTCCCAAGGAAGACTTCCCATGGACATTTTGCTATGGTTGAGATAAGAAAAGCAATGCTTTAATTCTTCCCCTGCACAAGGCTGCACATCAGCAGCAGAGTGGTTGTCCTGCAGAAGGACAGGTTCCCTCAAAGCAGAATTGCAATTTGAGCAGTGCTGCACATAAAAACAAATTGGAAATTTCAGGCCTGTTTCATTCTGTTGTATTGTTCAAGACAGGCAGATTCTGCTGGAAAGATATTTACAGCTTTGTGCAAAGATGCTGAGCACCTCTGGACAGAGGAATGGAGACACCGGTGCCTTGGAGAAAAAGCCAAGGGGAAAGCAATTCACAAGGCAGGGAGCAAGCATGGTAAGTAGTGTTATGTAAATAGCTTAGCAAAGCGGAGAGAAACATCCAATAAAGCTTTGCTGATGCATTTCATTTTGTAGACATGAGCAGAAAATCCATCTGGATGGCTTGCAGCTCGCATGGTTGTAATTTGAGTTCTCCCTATGGTTGGGATCGAGTTCAATTTTTGCTATTCCCACCACTCCAAATGTTCTTTTATGTTTCCTGCTCAGACTGACACATATTTCTTTAAGAGGGGTGGGCACTGAAGTTGTTCTTCTCCCAGTATTTCATATCCATGGGAAAACTTCCCTCTACCTCTGTGAGTGTACAATGAAGAGACCACAGAAGTTAGGGGGAAAGTCTGACAAACTGAAGTAGCCTGCCCAAGATCATCCAGAAAGGGAATGGTAGGGTCTAGCTCACATCCATCTCTCTGTATGTGCACTACGGCTGCAGGCAGAGCACCACTGGAATCTTGCCTCTCCTAGTCCCAGTTTTCCCATTTTTCATGCCTTTGTGCAGTGATGGAATGAGGGAAGGAACAGAAAGAGGGACAGGAAGGGGTGGCCTGGCCCTTTTCAGCAACAATCCACATTTATGCCAAATTACATCAACTGTGAAAGCACGTACCACCATAAGGATTCCCAAATGAGGGCCGGAGATCCCAAGTAGTTCCCTACATGGGCAGCAACAGTGGAAACAGAGCTGTGACCCTGATGTATAAGAGACCAAAGAACTGGGAATTTAGATAAAGGGTTGTGAAATAGGAGTTTCTGAAGGACTGTGACCATAAAGAGAAGACAGCAGCTCAGACACATCCGTTTCCCCTCCCCACCTGCTGAGTGTCTCCAAAAACATCTTTTCAACCTGCAGGCAACTCTAAGTCCAAAATCAAATGAGCCCTCTGAGGACACAAGGCCTCTCGATGGGTGTTATTCTGCTGGCTTGTACAGAAAAGGGATAATTTACATTATTTGTGTGGCTGTGGTGTGATCTTTTTTTTTTTTTTGTCCATGCTACAAACAAAAGCTCAACTAGAACAACCCTACCAGCTGTGTTCATCTTATAGCAAAGGCAGTCCATCAGCTGGCAGTTGATACTGATTTTTTTTCCCAGAGATACTGCTCACAGGGCTGGTTTGCAGCCAGCAGTGTTAGGAGTCCTACACGTCAGGGCAGTGGGGGTTAATGGTTTGCTCAGTCTTCTCTGGAGACGTGAAGGAAGAGGATTTTTACACGGAGTCAGTTGCACATCATACAAATAAGGTCTAATTTAAGGATACTGGGACCTCTAAACTAAGACCTGTGCCACAGTGGACTGTGATGAACATCATTTTGAGAGCTGAAAGGTGTGCCTTGCATCCAGAGATTCATCAAAGAAGTGCTGGCAGGTCACAGCAGAGCTTTCAGGCCACACAGAAGGAGATGGAGCAGTGTTTGAAGGCAGGAGCTGGGCACCCTTCTCGGTGTAGTGCAACCTTTGCAGCCACCAGCTCCCTGGTCTGCCATGCAAGGTGTCTGGTGGAGTGACAAGGCAAGGAGAGAAGCTGACGACAGGAGGACACTGGGGCTCAGGGGAGTGTAGGTGATGTGGCATCCCCTTGGAGGAGTCTTCTAAGACTCCAAGCTTGGTCTTTCAGTGCTAGATCTGTCTCAGGAAGATGACAATTGTACTGGGAGTTCAGTTTCCCTGCAGCCTTCAGCCCTGTAATTATGTGTTGAACACAGGTTTCCGAGGGAGCTTTAAATCAGCTGTAGGGATTTGCCTGTTTGTTCCCTTGTTGGCCAGCCCCCCAAGCTCCCTAAAGTCCCTTCCATGGGACAGAGGGCTCCTCAGATGGAGGCAAACCCTGTTCTGAACCCACCGAGGTAGCACTGTGTCTTTTGGGGACATGCGAGGGATGGAGGGATGAGAAGCTGAGAAGCTGGCCTGCATTTTTTCTCTTGTGTAGGGGAAGTATCACACCAGGCTTTTTCACAGCACATCCTCACCCCCCCAGCATGGACATGGAGGTCTTGGAGGAGGAGGTGGTCAGCACCATGCCTTCCCTTGGTCCCTTTGTTCACCCTGTCACCCTTGGTGTCTCCTCTGCAGAGGTGCCGGTACGACGTGACAGGATTGCAAATAGGCTTGGCACAAGAGTCCTGCTCTCTTTTTACTTCCCTCTGCAGGGACACGCAGCCAAGAAAGTGTCAACTGCAAAACTCTGCCCCAGCAGAGCCCTGCAAACTCCCCCAGCCAAAGCAGCCGGATAGAAAATGTGATAGAGCTGGAAACTTCTCCTTGTCAGCTGTGTTCTCCACCCAGCAACTCATAAAAACCCCAATGTGAAAACAGCAAGGGCCATTATAGCTTAGTCCTATCTGAGAAATGTCATTCAGATCCCTGACTGTTTATTTAACTCTACACAACAGTTGTGAAACATCATGTTGCTCTGTCCTGAGATAATTCCACAGAGTGTTTTTTTGGCTAACGAAATTCACAGGTCAAACTGCCAGATTTTGGTGTTTTGCAGAGCTCTGCCATACAAGTGATTATTTTGAAAAATAAAGCCCTCAAATCCAGGGCTTTGGAGACCAGTGGGAAAAAAAATAAAAATAAAAAAATAAAAAAAAAAATAAAAATAAAAAAGAAACATACAGGTTTAGATTTATTTTTATTTTTATTTTAGAAAAATTTGTGGTGAAGCACTCACATTGAGCTTAACCATGCAAAAACAAGCAGGAAAACCCAAGCCACCAGATATAGTGATTGTTTAACAATCATCCTTGTTAAGGTAATTTGGGGACTTTTGAATCTTTGGACTGGGCTAATCCTTTTCCCTGATTACATCTGTATGGATGCATTTCCTATTGAAATCAGACAGCTGGAGCCAAGGAGGATGGCACAGTTGAGAACGGGATTTGGTCTCATGCTCCCCAAACAGGACCTTGTGAACTAGTGCTTCAAAATTTGCTCATTTTCCAAAGCTGAAGGCATGCAGAAGGGAGCTGGCTTGAATAAAACAAATTCCTCACATGTTCAGTAAACAAAAGGGGGAGGTTTCATTCTCTACAAAGCATGGACTGAAGAGATTTGCTTTGCATACTCTACTGGAACATATTTTTTGTGTTTACTCTCCTGTTCCCATTTTGGCAGAATGTAAGCATGGGAAATTTAGACCTAGGAAATTTGCTTGCATTGAGTTACAAGTACATCAGTAAAGAAAAGTTCACTTATTACCTGTAAAGTTTATAGTGACTTTATTTTGGTGTGCTCCAATATCCTTCTGCTTAGATTGTTTTTTGTTTGTTTATTTTTGTGTATGTGTGTGTAGTGAGAAGTTTGTTTTTAATATTAAGTTAGCACAGGAAGAATGGATGTAAGTTTCATAAAAGTAACTTGCATAGCCACTGAGAATGACATTTAAATGTAATAACTAATGTGATGAAGAAATACAGAAAGTGAATATGGATTGTAAATTAAATAAGGTCTAAAAGGTCTAAAGGATGTCATGTTATCTTCTCACTGCCAAGCAGTGCTAAGACAAATACGCTGAATGATTGCCATAAAAATGCTAACCCTACACTTTGATTTGTGCTCAGGTAAGCATGTATCTTTGTGCAATAGTTCACACAGTCAGAAAAGAACACAGGAAACATTCCGTTTTCATTCAACTGTGTTGCAAACAAAATCACAGAAGAATCTCAAGGAATAGGGTTGAGAGTCAGTGATGTTCTAAACTATCTTCTGCCCTCAGGAAGGATGAACTCCACTTAAGCTGTTCCTGAAAATACATACTTAAGGTGTTTTTAAAAAGCACCTCCAGTGATGCAGAGACCAAGACTCCCTTGGGCAGGTGGTTTCTTTGGTGCATCACTCTCCTATTCAAAATTACTATCCATTCTCTCAGCGTTACATGCAGGGAGTGAGCCACAACGCAGCGCTGTCTGGCCAACTTGGAGGCTGCCGGCGCTGGCTCCAAACCCGTAGTCTTGTGGCTGCTCTCACAGAGCGTGATCAAAGAACAGCCTCCCACCCGCAGCCCTTTTTCCCACTGCACACATGGAGCAACAAATGGTATCTAAATATATGACAAGCGATGGATACAACAAGCAGATGGTGGGAGAACAAGGGCCCAGATCCATTAGCAGAAATCTGGATCAACTCGGGGATGATTCACCAACTCAAATCCAGGGTAAATACACAGCAGGCATTCCACGCCAGCCACGGCCCCAGGAGCTGAAAGTCTTGAGCAGCAAATCCAAGGCTCTTGCATCGTTGCACGTGTCTTTTTGCAGTTGTACACAGGAGGGCAGCAAACATTTACTCAGCGTTGGCACCGCATCTCCCTCTCTCTCTCTAGCCCCTGCCATAAATAGATGGTGTTGGGATACCATAAACTGTCCAGCATCACGAGTGGATGCCTGCTAAATAGCCCCATTAAAAAAGAAAAAAAAAAAAAAGGTGTCTGTAATTAGACATGTTTAGGCTGTCTCGGATCTTTTCCTGCTGTTGGACTAAGTTCATATTCCACCAGATTGTCTATGGATAGTCCTTTCTTCTCCCTAGTTCAGTTTCATAGGATGTTTGCTATTGTTTGTGTAAACGTTGCAGTGTTTTTCATTCTCCAGGGAAATTACACTTGTATTCCTCCCATCGAGGTGCTGACATAGGCTTTTCAAATGTGTCTGCTCCCCTTGTTTCCTGACAGAGAGTATATCAGGGATGGGGGAAGATGGGAGTGTTTTAGAAATATGCTGTAGTTCCAGCTAATGAAGCTTGTCAATGAATATGAATATCATTATCTGAGTTTTGAAAATAAAAGCGTACAAGAAAGTGTTTCTCAGACACGCTTCTCATTATTTTTTAAGTGGGTACAATTAAAGCAATTTTCTTTAGCCTGCAAATACACCCACTGCCTCGTTGCTGCTCTCTGCCCTGCTACGTTCATTGCTTTGACTTTGGCCTCTTGGTAACTTTGGCCATTATCCAGCACAAGCAATTTTGCATGTTTATATTGATACCCACTCAGACTGAAGACTTTCAGGTATAGCAATAGATTTTGCCTACGAATTTGCTTTGGCTGATTCTAATCAAAGCATTAATTACCATGTAGTTGAATTCCCTTCAGGTGCCTAAAAAGAGATCAGTATAGGTGTCCAAGGTGAGATGAGCTACCTTCCAGTGTCTTCTCAATGGTTACAAGGGGAGCCAAGGGTGACTAGCCACTCTTATATGTCCCAGTTTCAGACATCTAAAATTAGGCTAGATGAATACAGGCACAAAGACCCATTTCAGTTCCATTTAACTTTGTATAAAGGTACGAAGTCTGGGGTACAAAGCACCTGCACAAACTAAGGAGACATTGAGCTCTTGGGTAGTTTGCACTGCTCTCTGAAAATAGCTGTTTTCTTTAGAAGTAGAGAGGAATCTTAGGAAACCACACCCTCAAGTAGTAGCTTAAAATTAGAGAGAGTAATCTGTTCCCCAAAAGTCAAACTTTACTTGGTTCTGGGGCACTGAAATTGATGGGATTTAGGAACTTGAGTGCTTAAAAGAAAAACAGAGTCAATTGAACTGCCCAAGGTCATATCAATAAACTTGTGATAATAATTCTGCATCCTGGTCAAATCCACTAATTATAATCATTCACACTGTGAGATTCGACATCCTCACAAACACAGAGCAGGCCCATCAAAAGAAAATGCGTCAGAAACTATTGTGGGAAAATGACTGAAATTGTATGAAATATTCACGCTGCCTATTGCTGTAATCTTTAATACGATAATGTCTTTGGGGACTGGGATTATGAGAGATGCGGCGTGGAATGAGGCTGTCTTATATCACACGAGTCCACTAAGACAAAACATACAAAAAGAAAAAGCCTGACCAAGCAAAACCCAGACATTGTCCAGCTGTGATTTCATGGCAACAAATACGATTGGGGATTTTGCTTATCTGAAAGTTTTATCCTGCCTTTTGTCACACAATTTCAGCCCAAAGCCATGAATTCTGATTTGGGGAGTTCACCTCCTGTAACAAAAATGCGGAGTCTGAGGGTGCCAGAATACAGGAGCAGTCTTGGTATGTTAAAATAAAATCCCTGGCATGGTTTACTCAAACAGTCATTGGGAATATGATGTTAAATGTTGTATTAGGCTTTGGGCAGCTAATGAGTAATCAACCCTCTGTGGACTGCGGTCTTAATTTTCCAGGTTCTTTTGTTTGGGCTTTATCTTGTATTCTGTGCTCTTCATCTGGTGTCTTCAACTCTTGTTTCCTTAAGAGATAAGAGAAAAAGAAATGAAAGAGAATCAGCAGATTATCTGTGAAAATTTAGGAGTAAGAATGAGTTGAAAAAGCTCACGAATTTGTAGGTTGTGTCAGATCTTCCTCACTTTCTTTATTCGTCTAAGAGTTAGGCTTTTAGTCTAGACTACCTGTATAATAGACATAGACATAGAAAAGACATATCTCTCCAGAGAACTGGTGTCTAAGATGAGTTATCATTAATTGAATGGTCTCACTGGGACATACGCTGAGCTCGTCTTCTGCTTGAAGTGGCACATATGCCTAAATGACTGACTAGGAACTACAATTATTAGTAGTGGAAGTTGATATTCCTTGGGTTATGATCACATGCAGCACCTTTTTATGTTAGGGAATCTTGAGTAAAGTTTCAATGTAGAAATCTGTACCCACATATTCACAGCAGAAACAAGGTCTCTTCCAAAACTGCTCTTGAAAGCTATTTGTGTAACTATTCTTAAAACCCCCAGTAATGGAGAATCCATCACCCAAGTGAGTGAAAATGTCATGTCTATCACAATTTTGTAATAACTTACTCTTCTGAGTAGATTATCTTGGCACCTTCCTCTTTTAGCAGAATTTATTATGTTTTTAACTGATGGAGATAATGATTTTCCATCTTTTAAGCCAAGAATGAACAATTTTGATCACATTGTTTGACCTCTTAACAATAGCTGCCCGTACAGTTACATCCATCTATTCCTGAATTTAACATTCAAACATAATGCATGCATTTCATAAGGACAACCAACCTTGAATAAGGTTGAAGAAGTGAAATCCAAGCAAGATCCTGATTTATATGCTGATTGCTTTTTTTTTTCTTTTTACAAATACAGAAAATTTGAAGAAAAATGAATTTAAAATTAAGAAGTACACACTTTTTCTCCCCAGAATAATGTAAACAAGATTGTTCAACTCTGTTGCTTCTCAGCTACTGATCTGCTGCTCTGACCTTGTAATCAGAGAAGACTGTGAGCCCTGCATTTGTCTTTGAAGACTGCTAATAATTAAATCCTATTGTTTCATTGAAACAGAACATGACTCTCACAATTTGTAACCAGAAGCAGTATAGCTGCAAAGAACAATGTTGGATAAACATGCCCTTCAAAGATCAAAGGATGGAGGGCTCTGTCAATTAAAAAAAAAATTCAGCATAGCTAAACTGCTGTTTCTCAGCAACTTGGTGTGGGTTCAGATCTGAGGCTGCCTAGATTGCTTTGCTTTCATTTCACAGTCTCAAGGGCATCTTTATTCCCCAAAAGTGCAGGGGAAGCTGGCACACCCAGATGTGAATTGAGAGTCTGTGGGCAGAGGGAAAAAGAGAGAGTACCCCCCTCATCACTAATTAAACTTTCAAAGGATTCATGCTCTCTCCAAGAAACACATCTTTGTGACATGAAATAAAAATTGGCCTCAAAGAGAAAACACACACACAATATGTTCAACAAGACAGTGGGCAAGAGGATAACAGGAGGATCTGCCTTTGTAGTGACACTGTTTGCTTTCCCTTCTTCCCTGTGAACCCTTCCCTTCTCCAGATTTCCACCAAGGAGTTTGTGCTCCTTACTGAAATCAGAAACTCACCTCCAATGCCACTTTAGCCATGCAACTCCAAGAGGAGACAGGAGAAGACACTGTTGCTTAGGGAGTTCACTACTTCCCATGAATAGCCATGTGACTTATGGCCAACTAAGCTAGCTTTCTTGAACTAATTGCAATCATTGACAATCACTAGCTGGTTCCTGGTGGCCCAGAAAAGGAACAAATTTGCAGCAAATGAGTCACAGCTAAACCTTGGCAAGTTTGTTCAGCATTTCAGAGCCCTTCTTCTCTCTGCTGAAAAATTTCCTTGGACATGAAGGCTTCCTTGCTGAAATGTTTCTACTCATGCAAGGAGGGGTCACTGCTGGGAAGGGTGGTTTACATTCTGCATGGCCTGACCTTTCTGACAGGTGCCGTGGGGTGCAGTCCATCCCTGTATCCACCTCATAAACTCAAGTTTCTACTGTCCCAATGTATGTGTGCATGGACATGACCCCAGGACATGGAGGTAATTAGCTAAGGGGTTGAGACAACCTCTCCAGCAGTAGTGTAGTCTTGGGACCTATCTACTCTCTATCAAGCTACGGTGCTTCATTTCTCATGGCATTGGGTTAGCAGTGGATGTGCAACCAAATCTATGGAGGCCTACAGCTGTGGGTGAGCTATGTCTTCAAATGTTACCTTTCTGTTGCAGATGGGGAGCAAAAGTCTGATGGAAAGTGGAGGTCATATCTTTTTGAACTTAGATATGACCATAAGGTTTTAATCTGAAGCAGGGGAGGAAAAGGCTGTTTTATTCTGAGAATGAGGATAGTATTTGTTCCCCTTACTTTATGTCCTTCTGGATTACCATCCTGCAATTATGTGCACCTGTACATAGATTTATGAATGCAATGAGAGGAATACTAAGTGTGTAATGCTGAACCTATGTGCAAAAGAGCTATCTAACCTAGCTAAAGAATTACTGATATTTGTTGCTTGTTTGCCATACTTTATGGTAAAGCAAAACCAGTCTATTCTGCTTCGTAGTTATGCTCTGTTTTATTTCCCAGTCCCTAGACATTATCATTCCACTTTGGAAAATGTTTCAGAGTTTTCGTGAAATAAATCTCTCTCTCCACCTTCCTGCTTATTAAAGACAAAATCTTATTTTAATGAGTTAAATTCTAATATCAGTTAAACTGAGGAAAGAATCTGGCCCATAAAGTTTGACAAACGATTATCATTTAAAAAAATAAAATGTGCACATTGCGTCTAAACACAATTGACCTCAATCCCTTCAGATGTCCTGATGTTCAGCTGCTTGGAAAGTTTCCTCCAGGGAAAACCTTTATTAAATGATTTGTGCTTCTTTTACATTTTGTTCCAAATTATCTCACTCCCTTGTTTTATTTCTTCTTCAGGCTGGCTGCTTGCTACAGCTAATTTGGTTGTCCTTGCTGGGACTGTCATAAATAGTCTTTCCCAGTAGTACTTTGTAAGCTGAATTAGTCAAGTGATCTTGGCTATAACATTCAAGAAAACAGTCGATATGATTAAAGACTGGGAGAACTTTATGGTTGGAGACACGGTTTTAAAGTCACCCATAAAGGTGCATGAGCAAAAACTGCTGACAAGGCCAAAACATTTCATAGATGCTCACATTGTGACCTTCAATGTTGTATTAGAAGGCATAAGTGTTCCATCACTTCTCTCCCTACAACCACTGTATTAAAGCAGAACACTCTCTGGAACTCCAAACAAGGGCCCTTCTATACAAATAGATGAAAAATCAGGTTGAAAACAAGGTGATAACTTCAAATTGAAAGACAGAGCATTGAAACCTGCATTAGCCTCCAAGAATACGGGGCCCCTGTTCTCCTCTGATTGCAGTGTAGACAGGGTGACATCCCACCTGTGCTAAGCGGTGCAAGAGCTATCCAAAGCAAGAGAAAAGTTGTTTCTTCATCTCTGTCTTTACTCTCCAGGCTCTTATTTCCCCTGACAGTACCTTGGGCTTCACCCTGTGTAGCGGCTCTTGGACAAAAGTCATAGGTGGATAAGTCTGCTGTTAGCTTCAAAGTTGCACAGATTCGCCATTCCCTGCAAAATTAGCAATGGTCACTATGGCATGTGGTCCTGCATTGCTCCAGGCAAACTGAGGCTGTATTTGCCCTTACAATGGCCTTGTGTCTTTCTCAAACATGCTCGAAGTTCTTGCCTTTATTTTAGAGATGAATGAACACTTCATTCACTGAAATGTAAATTCTGGGGTAGCAGAGGGTTGAAATTATTTGTGACTTCTGGTGGAATCGATGAATACGTTTCTGTCAAAAATTCCTTTTTTTTTTTTTTTACCAAGCAAAGCACCAGCTAGAGCATTTTCATTCCAGCATTTTCAAAAGCAAGTGTTCTCCCTTTTCAGTAGTTAAAAAAAAAAAAAAAATCCTGTCTGAAATTCATTTAAAAGAGTTAGGAAAATTGTTATAAACACCCTAACAGTCACCTAAAATGTTGTGACTTGAAATCTCTCTCTTTCATTCGGTAAAAAATTTCTTTTCTTTTTTTTTTTTTTTTTTTTTTTTTCCTAATTTGACCAATATGTCTCACACCTTTCCCTCTGTTTTGCAAACGGAGTTTGCAAAATCAGCTTTTCCCTCAAACCTTTTGGGACACAATGGACAGATCTATTTTCAGTTCAAGGTTGACTTTAAATAAGAGGCTTGCTAATATTAAACTGAAAAGGCTCAGACCTCAAGGTTACCTATTTTCATTTTTTTTATTTAAATTAGAAAAAGAAAAGTCTTTAAATATCAGGTTTTTGGTTTGTTTTGTTTTGTTTTTTAGATTCAGAAGTCCATATTTGCTTAACTCTCCTGTACCACACAGAGTAGGTAAGTCTTTACCTTTACAATAGATTTTTTACTGTAAAAAGGTAAGTCTATCCATGTTACAGTAAACCTGGAAAATTCTAGGGTGCAAAAATGTGTGGCATAGCATAGACATAATCTGTGACATTTGGGGTACAAGCAAAAATGCCACTTTTCTCATAATAGATGACACTGTTTGAGGTTAGAACAGGAAGTACCTGTTGCCTGTGCTGTAACATCTCCTGCAAATAGCTCCTTATTTGTTGCATTGATATAACGGCTGTGTTTTATGGAGCTTACCCAACCAGCTTTTCTATGTCAGGTTATCACAGATACATTTTTTTTCCAGTTCATTTTGAGACCAACTGCTGTTAAGAGGCTGTAACAAGGGATGTAACTTGCTCCTTTCACTTCCATTCAGGCAGTTTGAATAAACCCACTTTTCAGCCTTTTATGGTTCCTCTTTCCATTATATTTATTTTATTTTTCTCCATGGGAATTGAGCCATTTTATTCAGGTCATTTTCTGCAATATCATGTTAACCCATTAAAATGTCAAATAATTTATTGTCCATTCACTCCAGCTGCCTGTCCTTTTCCCCTAAAAAGCACAGTCATTTCTGTAAGCTCTCCATTCCCCTGCTTGTTCAAAGGGCCTCGTGGATCTCCTCATGTTCTCATTAAATCTCGACGAAGAACAGTTGCCTTGGAAACCAGGGAGCCGATCCAGCAAAGGGGCTGAGCATCTTCACCTTGCCACGACTTTGGTGGGAGGTGAAGCCATTCAACCCTTCTGAAAGGACACTCAGTACCTGGCCAGGAGAGAAACTATTATGCACTAACTACTGCTTTGCTCTAGTTTCAGGATAACAGGAAATGGTGCTGGTCACTACACACACTCCTATCCTCCGCATGAAGAACAGAAGACAGAAAGAAGTTGAAAGAGACGATGTTTTTCTGGCATCTCTGAATGCATCCATAATTGCAAAGCCTTTGGAAATGTGAATGCATTCTAAATATTAGTCAAAAGAATAAACTTTTTCTGAAAGTCTAAGTGGACTGAGCTTTCTTTCTGAGTTACTTATAATGTGTCAGTGCATTTGTAAGGGAGCTATCAGGGTTGCTAGAGGTGTGGAGCAGAATAAGAAATGATCTTGTATTAAATGAAAAGCAAAAAAAAAAAAAAAAAACAGAAAAAACAAATCTTAGATGTTCTTTGAGATGAGACAGCATTCTTCTAAGGACTCAGCCAAAGTAAGTACCACATCCCTGCACTTCCAAGAAAAAAAAAAAAAAAGCAGGCTT
Source organism: Anseranas semipalmata (assembly GCA_013399115.1). Lineage (NCBI taxonomy): Eukaryota > Metazoa > Chordata > Aves > Anseriformes > Anseranatidae > Anseranas > Anseranas semipalmata. The sequence continues at coordinate 576,693 of VXAA01006207.1, read as the reverse complement.
TGGGAATTTTCCAGTGTGGAAATGAAGTGTAGGTTGAAGTCATAATCAAAGCAAAACATATGTTATATAAATAAACTATACCTTAAGAACAGAGCTGGGTCTGCTCAGACCACCTTGGTCCATCTTCTCATCCTGACACAACATGCAGTGCTTCGGCTGGCTTTCCCTGAAGGAAACTCAGAATGGTAAATGCCCAGATGACTTCTGCTGCTCCCAAGATGTTTCAAATATCCAGTTTGGTCAGGTTATTTTGCAGAACATCTCCAGAAATTTATTTCAGACTCCTTCTCTTGATATTTTTCTTTTTCATTTTCAAATAAGTTTTTATTTCTTTTGTTTTCTTTACATTCAGCTGTGCTATACACTATAGTAGAAATTAAATTCCTTAAGATTAGAAGGATTTATTGATAGAGAAGAATTTTTACACTTGAGGAGGTGAGTACTGGAGATAAGTGAGAACTCAAAACCCTTTTGAGAAGTAGACCCGTCTTCTTTTACCCAACTCCATTTGAAAGCCTTCTTACCTAAAATAATTTCTTAAAAAAAAAAAAAAAAAAAAAACTGTGCAAAAACAAACAGAACTTCCCCCAGAAAGAAACAAAGGCAAAAAAAAAAAAACAAAACAAACAAACAAACAAAAAACTATTTGCTATGTGGCTTGATGCATTTCTTCAAAGTTTCACATGACTTTGCTTCCATGTGTCAAACTAATGGTTTTTAAGAGAAACACAAATTAATTAAAAATTACATTTTGGTCATGTCTAGAGACAGTTAATGACATTAGAGCTACTGGCTAATAGGTGCTGTACAAAGACTAAGGAAAAGACTTTCCCTGCCCTGAAATGTTTGCAAATGGGATACAAGTTAGCAAAAAGGATTAAATGTCTTGATTTCCCCAAGTTCCACTAAGGCATGAGAAATGACTCATCCAGCACCACCCAGAAGTGTGTAAGATAGAAAAGGAGCTTTGAATGACACAATGTAGGATGGACAAGAGTTTGCCGAGGGGTTATTACAGAGTTATGCCTTGCTCCTGTACAAGGAACCCCATGGGGGTCTGAACATCTCTGAGAGCATTGAGTGGGAAGGAAATTGGGCACGGACAGGACAGTGCTGATGGGCAGGAGAACTTGGGCCTGAAGTCTTGGTCTGGGGACATGAGTTGTGCTAAGGTACCTACATTAAAGCTGAGCTCTTCTGAAAATCCAGCCAGGAAAAGCAGGGGAAAAAAAAAAAAAAAANNNNAAAAAAAAAAAAAAAGACTTACTCAAGCTAAACTATGCTATTCTCTTTACCCCATGGAACTTGGTTGGTGCTAAATCTCTCTCTCCTCCACACTTTTCTCCATCATTTACATTGCCAAGTTTTTTTTCAGAGACTGTTTCTTGGAAGAAAGCAAAGAACCATAACTGAGAATCATGTGGGGGCTGAAATGATAGGTAGTGGGGAATAGATTTCTAATACCCACAGCTAGGACTGAATAAAGTCAGGGCAGTTTCACTCAGAAGGAAGAATCCACCGATACTGTCCCAGCACTGCAGCATTGGCACCGTACTTGGTGTTGGCTCCATGTAATAACAGGGGACTTTCAGGGCCTTCCTAGCCCTTAGGGGTCACAGAAGTGAATTCCTTGCTCTGCTATATGCTGATTTTTTTGGCCAACCTTGGGCAAGATGAGGTTGGACCAAAAGCCCAGTGTCACCTTGAAAATAAAGGTAAATACATTTCTGAAGAGCAGCGTGGACAAAAGTACCTTACAGTAGATTGCACTGTGGAGGGGCAGGTCAGGATCCCAACCTAGAGGGGATTTACACCTCTGAAAGAGGCTTTTTGTACTGACAAATAATGCACTTCTAATTAAAGCTGTTGCTGTAAAATCTCTAATGTGATAACACATTGTGCAGGAAGCACAAAGACATCTGTTCATATGAACACATCAATATTAAGGTGGATTCTGGATGCAAAATTCTCCCCATGCTGTTTAATAAAGCCACTGACAGAAGACATCTCCAACATTAATATCTGGCAGCAAATGTTTCACAACAGGAGCATGCATTCCATGGAGGATTGTGTTAACATAAGATCTAATTTTCCCTGGCACAGCATCCATCATATTTTTGAACTTTCCATAGAAGGCAACACCTCCTATCAATAAACACCTCCCATCAATAAAATTAAGTTGGTAGGTGAAGCAAGACTAGGTAGGCACACAAACACCCTCACCTCCACAGTCAATGTCTGTAGCCTGTGTTTGGGACTCCCTAAATGGAAATCATTGGAGCTGGGAGAGACCATACAAAATGACACCTCTTTGGTGCTTGTGTCCCATCTCACAAAAGTCTCTGAGGGTCTGGGGGTTGCCGAAGTGCCATTAGCCTCATGTCATTCTTAACCGACGAAGTAATGAGGACTAGCAGTGACATGAGGAAATAGCAACCAGAGGAATAGCCCAAATTCCCTGGACCTTGGGCAGGATAAAGATGTGGAATAACACCAGGCGAAGGGAGGTATCCATAACACAAGAGAAAAACAAAACCAGTCACCTTGGGAGGTATTTGTAGCACTGGTAGTTTAATGGGGAGGTAGAGACATGGTGGAGGAAAGTCCCATCTTTGTTGCTGAAGGGGAGGTTTTGGGGCAGATGGGAGTTCTGTGTTGGGGGCAAGGTCCTACTGCACTTGTAAGGAGAGATATCCAGGTACGGCCCCATCACGTGTCCTGATGCACACCCTTGCGCAGCCTGGGTCAGGGTGAGAGGAGGAGCATACATAGGTTAAGATGTTGGCCCTTGCGGCACATGGGTGCATTTTATCCCCAGGACCTTTTGTACTCTTTGAGGGTCTCGGAGCTATTCCAGAAGGGAAGTGGGATAACAAAAGGCTGACTTTTTCTAGAACAGCCCGAACGTTGTACTGACTCAGCAGTCTGCATCCACCAGCAGTCAAGCACAAATCCTTGTAGTGTTTCACAGAGATAGCCTCCACAAGTACTCTTTTTTTCCTCCAACAATTTGCTGCTCAGAGTACTGCAAGCCAGAGTTAGTGTCTTTATATTTAACTGCCATCAATGCCTTTTTCTTCCATGAGTTTGTTCTGCTGCTTTTTGAACCCATGAAAAGTTACAGCATCTACGTCCACCTGTAACAAAGACTTGCACCACGGCTTAGGTACAAGCTATGGGAAGAACTTCACATTTCTGTTCTCTTCGGCCCTCACTGGGATCTGCTAGTTTGATCTTATGAAAGCTTCAGCCTTGCAGGAAGCAGGTTAGCAGGAAGCCATTAGCATTGCTCATTGCTCACAGGCACTGCTCAGCAGCACCAGTGGGTGGCAATCTCTAACTGACACCAATCCTCCTCTCTAGGCAGGTTCATTTTGGGTGTTCATTTTGGGTTGGCTCCAAAGCACACTGCTATGGGTACAGAGAGTCATTAGGTTTCTGTCAGGCGTATTTTCCCATTAATTTGGTTTTCTTCTATGCAAATAGGAAAGCAGTTTCTGTTCTTGACACACAGATGTGTGGTGTCAGTGCCCAGCCACTAGAAATAGTTTTGTTGCTGACATCCAACACCACACTTGCTGGTTTTACCAGGAATGGAAGAGGAAGTTCGATTAACCACACATATGAGGTGACAAAAATAACCCCCCCAACACACTCACGCTCCAGCAGAGCAGCACTCAACAATCAGAACGAGGCAGCTGACCTTGCATATGAAGAAGCAGGAACAGTTGCTGATGTAAAATATTTTTTTCTTCTAAAGGACATCTGCTTTTAAAACAGAATAAACTCAACAAGTGAGAAGTGCAAAGAGAGTGTTTTTCATGGAGGTGGTCCTCCATAAACGGCTGGTCTCCTCTACAAGGCAATGCAGATCTTTAGAACATGTGCAGGTTCATCCCAAGGCAGGAATTCTATGGATTTAAACTAAATTTTGGAAGTTGTTGGTGAATCTTTAAGGAAGTGTCTGAAAGCAAAGCCTGACCTGTCTCCCAGTTGTAGGTTCAGGCAGCTTTCAGTCTTGCTGCACAAGCAGAGATTGTTAAAAGTGGGTTTTAGGGACTGCAGGCTGCAGGGAGGGAAATAGCTAGGGCCTGGTAGGACTTACTTATCTCTGCTCACTACTACTGCTCTTTCTTTCAGAGTAACATGGTGGGGCCACAGCTGGCTGCTTTGCTGAGAGCTTCAAGCAAGGGACACAGCTCTCCTGCATTTCAGGTCATCATATAACCTTGGCCCTCATGTACTTTACACCTTTAATTCATGAGCAGAATGCCAAGAATGGAGCTGGCAGCAGAAGAGAAGCTGAGAGTGCAGTGACACTGAATGATGCAGGAAGATGTGTCTGCAGAGCATCTCTGAGACTGTCTCAGAGCAGGAAAACCTGTCACAGTGAAATGTTTGCACTTCTAAGTCATCATGGTTACACTGGGGGCAAGTTGATGGGTAGATTATGAAAATTAGGATCAAAATATTTGCACATCTGCTTCAACCTTGCTTTCTCAGCATTTTAAAATAGTAACTGTAAGTATATTAATTGCAGCCCAGATACCAAAAGGATTTCAGGCACCTAACTCCCATGCTGAACTCCAAGAGAAATATATTGGAGCAAGGAACTAAAAAGGAATAGGATGCTTCATAACAGTTGAAGGAAGAATGCAAAAAAAGAAGGAAAATTGTGGAACCAGCATTTTCTGTCCCAGAACTGTATCACAGAAAAATTTCAGTTGCCTTGTATAGTGACCAGGCTTACAAGCAATGGCCAGCGTTAGTCCTGCAGGCTCCTCTGTGCTGACATTCAGTGTTTTAAAGATTTGAAACCTTTTGATATGTGTTTGGTAATTTAATTTGGAATTTCCTAGTTTTTTTTTTTTCCTTTTCCTTTTCTCTATCTTTTAAAAACCCACAAAAAGAGAGGCTTGACTGCAGATTTCAAACTCAGCCATTTTGTTATCAATGCTGATGAGTGTTGGTGTGAAACTGTCAACTCAAAAAAAGGAAAACACTGAGTCAAGGTAAGAAAAATCAGGAGACTGACAAAATAATGAGATGAGTGTAAAGAGAAGGGAAATGCTTCAGACCATCTTTATTTGCCTTCTGGTTTCACCCATGCCATGTTTTACAGCTTTTCTTTGCAACTCTGAAACCAGATATATATTTTCACCTGAAATCTGAGAGTCTTGTGATTTCCAGATTACTTGAAAATCATCGTAGACCACTAGGCTGTTAACACCACCATGAAGTTTAGTTGTGTCAAGGCAAAACACAGCTGTGTGGTATAATCACAGCAGAAGTTGTCTTTTGAAAGGAAGAAGGAGCTGTTTCCCTCATTAACAAAACCTCATTACTCTTGCTTATGGGTTGCTCCCCTCATTTTGCTTTTGAATTATTTGCATCAGATTTTTGAAATAAGGGTATGCCCTAGTACTGATACAATCCTGACAGCAGTTGCTAGAACTGATGAATGCTTCTTAGGGTGTGTGATGTTGCTCCCAGTATACGAATGAAGAGATAGATTTGTTGAAGTTGCATTTATACTGTCAGTTAAATGCAGGTCCAAGCTTGCTCTGAAGACCACACCTGCCCATTGCTTCTACTCTAAAGCCTTTGGTCTTGCTATAAGGTAGTTTCTGGCCATGTCTCGTAGCTCTCTGGAGGGAGAGAGATGAAGTGGACCTCAGATGCCCATCTTCTGGCCCATGTTGCCTGGAAAGGTTGGGTCAGTGTGTTACAGCTTCTCCATCCACCAGGCTTCCCATCTCAGCATCTGAGACAAAGCCATGGGAGGGCTAATGGTTTTGACCTGCTTAAGCCCATTCTAAAACCTGCCTCCATCTTGCATTAAATATAATCACAGACCTGCACTATCACATCCAAGGGTATAAGGCATCAGATCCACAACTCACCAAGTTCAGCAGGAGTCTCTGCACTAAAGCCATTGAGATTTGCAGGGATAAGCCACAGCAAAAGAAGGCAGAAGTATCTCTGGTCTTTCACAAAACTAACAGAAATAGCCAGAAACCTTTCCTTCTGCAGTGACCCTTGCCAGCTTTGTTGTTTTCTTATTTTTTTTCCTGAATGAGGTGAGAGTGGATGTTTTTCTATTAGCAAAAAGTTTCCATGGAAAACAAATGTCCCGCTGTCACACCGAGAGTCCACGTGAGCATGGCTGGGACCGCTAGCTGGTGGTGTCACATGTAAAATTCATGTGGCTCTGGCTGAGTGCGAGGCGCCCGTGCAGCCCGGCCGGGGAGCTGCACTCGCACCTTGCAGGCCAGCCCTCCTCCGCAGCTTGCAGAAGGCTTCCTTCGATGCAAAGCCAGGCGAGACAGAGAAAATCCCTGCTCCCCCAAGAGCACGTCTCAGCGAAGAGATTTTGCTCCTCAGAGCCAAGAACGCTGAACTCCTTACCTTTCATTTTGATGGTTTCCATGGAAACCATAACATTAAGCTATGCAGTTACTTACTGCAACATTATATAATCCGCCAAACGCTCAGTTGCTCTTCAACAAGCGTGTTTGTTCAGCGTTGCTTTTTTTTTTTTCTTGCCAGTAAGATCAACCCGATCTGTGTTGATCTGATTAAACAAGGAGCAATGGTGTAAAATCAGATATTAAAATGCAACTTCTGTCAGTTCTTCCCAGAAAATGACAGGCTGCCTGCTTCCACTGCCAGTTTATAGCTGCAGTTAAGATATTATGGCATCACTCATCACCCAATCATATAGATGAGGTCAGATTGATGAGGGTCTGATCCTGATTCTGACCTCAGCGACAATAAATAAGTTGCAGTTTCATGCTGCTTCAGGTTATTTTCATCCTTGCAAACAGTATGCAAAAGCATTTGGTCATACGCAGCAAACTTTGTTTAATTAGGACAACAAGGTGGGGTAGAATGGACTGACTTCGTTTCAGTTTCCCACCTGGACCTGAGAGATCAGATCTCAGCCAAAATATTTTGGACAAGAGCTGTGGAATATCCTCTAATTTTCATTATGAAAGAAAAATCTCATTATAAAGCAATGCTAATATCCATTTTTCCATGTTCCTGGAACTCAGCCATCCCTGTTGGAACTGGACCAGAGACAGCAGCAATGTCTGGGATGAAGGAAGCTGCTGCACAATCACTCTTTAACTTTTGTGGCCAGGCTCATTATTTTAAATAGAGCTCAGAAAAGCCAAATAGCTCTTCTTTGTTTTGTCCAGGATACACAATCCTGCTACTGCTGAGAATAATGTCAAAACTTTCTCACCACTGGGGAGAATAAACTGTTCCATTTGTAACTGCAGGGGGGAGAGGAAAAACCTCAGCTGGACCTTTGGGTTTGCACAGAAAATCCAAGGGGAAAAGGGAGGTGACAAGAACGTTGGGATGTATAAGCAATGCCTTAGGAGAACAATATGATTGCAATCATTCAGCATCCATCACCTTCCCAGTGCTGTGTCTCTCAGGCTGCATCTTTGCTAGTAAACTAAAAGGGGCCATGGGTTTGCTCAGGCCAGACCGAGTGATAATTTGGGTGCTCCAGTACCATTTTGGTCCTGTGCCAGCTCTCAGATAGAGCTCAGGAGTGTGCAGATATGGCACAGAAGAGGACAACCTGTCGGGGGAGCAGAAAAAAAGAGAGCTCACGTGCCATGCCATTTGCCCTGAGGGCTAGAAATTGGCTCTGGTCCATTTTATTTGCGAGAAAGATAAGGTGTAGTTTCAAAAACATGTTTAAGTCCAGCACAGGCAGTCTAAATTAAAGCTGACAGAGATGCGGTCCCTTCTCTTGGCAGCATCCTTTCATATCTCTCTGATCAATCTCTCTTTTCAGAAAAATCTGTCTTCCTCAATCACTGCTAAACCTTGGCACCGCACCCCAAAAATCCCTTTTTTGGGGTGGTGCCCTTTGTTTTTGAAATGTTGCTGAGAAACCCAAAGTAAAGCTAGGATTCCTCCTCACACCACTGACTGTGTTTGCCATCAGGTGACGCAACAAAACCACCATCCATGTCCCTGGAAAATCTGTTTTCTCATGGGTTAATCTTGGTCTGCCCTGGTCTCTTATCCCTCACTGGCTTTGTGTAACACGTGGGGAAGTGGTCCTAGGATGATATAAAGACATAAAATGGTAAGTAATTGAAACAGCTGCTGGTGCATCATTTAAAGGACACACGTATCCAATAAAACAGGCATTTACATTGTCTGTGTATAGTTGGAAACGGCAGATAACTAATTATTTGAATGTCAACAAAACTCAGGCAACCTCAGTCAACATAACGACAAATGTCATGGCTAATAACTTCCAGTCTGAATGGAGCTGAGGAGGAAATTTGAACAAATTGATGGTTTCCTGTATCTGCTAAAATGGTTAGTCCATTTTTCCCATTTCAGTGCTGAATAGTGGAGATCTTTCTCCCATTGAATATTTATATTCCTCTTTGAAGTCAAGAGGTTCAGCTAGAGTAAACGGGCGTCCCTGACAAGAAACTGTTTCATGCTGGTTGAGAATGTGGTTCAGCAAGCCAACGTAAGTATTTCTTGTATCTTTTGAATTGGGAGAAAAAAGTATATTCACTTGGACTGGGTAATAAATCTCTGCAAAATAAAGACTGCATTTAGCATCTCTGCAGGGAGAGTCTATTGAATTTCTTGGTTTGCTGTCTCTCTGCTTTCTAGATATTGCGTGATGTGAAAAGCTTCCTGACTTTATATATACATTTTCTACTGCACCAAGCAGTATCAGTGGTAAATGATTAAAAAAAAAAAAACAACAACAACAACAACAACAAAAGAAATAAAAAAATTTAACCATAATAAAGAATCACCACAAAGTATAAAGGAAATCTCAAATAATGTTAATATTGGAGGTTCTCTACTTTTTCCTGAAGTAGGTTTCATTGAGCCTGCAGACAGATCTTCCCATTAACATCTCTATCCATAAGCTTGCAGCATCTGGATGATAAATACATAAGCTTATTTATCTTCCAAATCTTTTCTATGTAGTTTAATTCATTTTTTTAACTTATTATTATTTTATTTTTTTTTAAATGAGCTGTTTGAGTTTACTAGTTGCAAAGACCCGGTGCAGCTAGTTATCACCTTGATTTTTTTTGTTTGTTTCTACAGATGATTGTTCAGAGACATTTCTCTACTACATCAGAGTAGTGTAGTTACTATAGTTACTCTGTTTACTACCCCTGTTTCCTGCTTGAATGACTATTTAAGCCACAAGAATTTGGAAACAGGTGGAATGTATAACCCAACACATTCAGAAATAAAGAGAGGACATCACTGCTCTGGTATCAAATAACAATTAAATAATCAACAAGCAATTAGCAGAACATGTCTTTCCTGTGTTTTAGGAAGAGTAAGACAAAAAAAAAAATCAATGGATTACAGCAGTGAAGTACTGGAACTGCTGTGTGGAAAAGAATGAGATGAAACGCAGCATCCAGGGTCACTGAAATTGTAAGAAATGCTAGTTTTAGAGCATCCAGAATTATCAGTCCTGAAGCATTCAAGGGGCTTCTTTGAAACCAGTGAAAAACACATCTCCAAGCCCCAGATGCGCTGCAGATTGTACTAAGGACTCCCCGTCTGCCCAGCTGCTGCAGAGCTCTTTAACTCCTCTGTGGGTGAACACAGTGGATTATTATTTCAGCAATGGGGTTATCGCATCGGGCTTACAGACAGAAGAAAGCATTCAGAGCACTCCTGAACATCACAGGTCAGTAATGTGCCTGAATACACAATGTCATGCTTAAAGATTTTAATTTAACTGTGGCAAATCAGAGTGTCAGACACTGTATCAACATTCAACTTCCCTGTGGTCTCATATGGAGGGCTGTGTCAAGTTTGGGCAATCCTATTTCAGGAGAGATGTGAACTAGCTAGAGAAGTGCTCAGCAGGTGTCTAGAAAACATGGCCCAGGAGGAAACACTGGAGGAAGTGATTAGTTCAGAAAGGGATGTTCAACTGAAAGAAAAGAAACCTAAGCAGAGTTATGATAAAAAGAATCTGGTAGGAGGCACGGTATGTTGTTCACAAAAAGAAGGGAACAGGGAAACTGCTACCTTAGTTATGGGGAGGATGGACTAGGTGAGACATTATGAAAAACTGAGAGGGAGTGGGATCTGTCACTACAGCTTTTACTTTAGATAAACATCTGTCAGGAATGGGTTTTGGTTTAGCTCATCCCTGAATGAACATGAGATGAGGCATTTTGCTTAGTATTGCAAAGAAGGTGTGGAGATGGATTACATCTTGAGGTCCCCGCTGCTCTTCTGACCTAATATTCTATGAGCTTCATAGTAAATTATCCATTTACTACAAAAACAGGGATATGACACAAGTCCTGCAATTGTGAGAAGGGAGTTGCGATGAATCTTCTAGCTTGGGCAATAGTATCAAAGAAAACTTGGAGTTATAGTGGTTTCTTAACATACAAGGAATCAATGGAGCAGCCATGCACAGGGCAGGCCTATAGCATCCCAGATTCCAGCGTTTGGCTGAGCAAGCATCTTCTGATCATATTGAGATTAGCAGATACTTATACTAATCTTATCCTGGTGGTATGAGCATAATGAATTTGGCCTTTGAATGAAGACGGTAAGAGAGGAGCTTTGGTTCTTGAGATGAAAACCAGTTATTTTTTGGGGCAATTTTTCTTGCATTCCCATGTCAATGGAAAACATTGCTCCTTGGAATGTTTTAACTGGGTTGGGCACCAACATAGCAACATGTAAGGTCAACTCTGTAGGGGAAAAAGCCACCCTCCTTTTATTTTCAGTAGATTTAAAATTATTTGGTGACTTAAGCTGTGTTCAGATTTTGATCTGTGTAATACACACACGGGATTTGCCTGCTGTCAAAGCCTAGATAACCTCCTGAGTCTTACAAGGCAGCTAATGTCTTTCTGTTAGGGTGTCATTACCTTTACAACAGGCAGAAGCTCAAATCATCAGAGCTGGGGTTTCTGTATTAAATCTGTGTTAATTAGACCAGGTGGGGGATTGTGGGAGGCACACATAAGGCGGGATGACATGCATAATCTTAGTGTTAGTGGTTCCAGGTCACAAGTTGCTGACGTGTTACTGCTCTTATCTCTTGGGCAGGGTGGCAGGTGGGTGAGAAGGGTAGTATCAATTATGAGACTGATATTGTTGGGTCAAGAGGGGCAAGAAAAGCACTTAAGCACTTATTTAAGACTGATGTAGTAGCTACATATTTCCTTCTGAGGCCAGGTGGTTAATTTTTTGTGAACCTTGATTGGCTCCGTTAATTAATGGCAACCTAGGAGAAAAAAAATCACTTAAATCATTAAGTTCCATTCCCACACTCTGTTGGTTGGGACATGGTCCTGGTGCCTACCTCTCTGGACCTTGAAACATGCAGCACAGCACACAAAAGAGACACGAGCACCATACATGCCTTATTGTAAGTCAGGGAAGTAATCACAACAACGGTGATGTCCTCTCTCCAGGTTAATTGTAGGTATCTACATTTCTACAAGGTCCTCTGCTTTCATTGATGGATATAGAAGTCTTCAAAATGTGGCTATTTTTTGACTACTTCAGACTACTGCAGCTGTTTGAGGTCAAATCCCATGCATAGCTTTCTGGCACAGCCTTTTTTGCTGATACTATGAGAGAATTGCTCATCAAGAATCTGGGCAGCATGCTTACACTTCTGGGAAGGACTGACAAAAACAACTTAACGAAAGCATATTAAATTCTCAACTTCAGACAACTTCCACTGCCCCCACCATTAGCTCTGTTTGCCCTGATGGATGCCAACTCCATTTTCTTCTCTGTGCTTAAGATCAGACCTTTAATGGTTCCCTAGGGCTGTTAAAGTTTGCTTCTTTCTTATGCATGAATATAAGTCATAAATTTATGGTCTGATCAGAATTGAGCCGGTTTGGTAATGCTGAACACTGAGAAAATTCAATGTAGTACCAGGATCTACTGTCTCAGAGCTCGAGATTTTTTTTCTTCTTTTTTTTTTTATTTGTTTTTATTTTTTTATTTATGGGCTCCTGAAACTTTCAACTTGAAGAACCTTGTCTAAAACAAATTCTGGTGAGCTAACAATAGATTTGCTTTTCTTAATCAACTTTGAGGGATCTTCATATATTGTCAAGACACCAGAATAAACCCATGGAACACTGACTACAATTCACTGGTTAAAAGAATAAAGACATAGACATTTGTTCTGGTACCTCAAATCCTGAGTACCCATGGGCAGTGAAATTATTGTAGATATGAGAAATTGTTCCTTGGGAATTTTTTATTAAAAAAAAAAAATGTTCTAAAGCTTTAAGATTCTTTTCTGCACTCCAATGTCATAGAACATATTTCGCAGGTTTTTTCTACATGATAAAATTGTCTGGTGTCTCAGTAGTGGTGCAGTTCTGCTGCCTAACTTTCCTGTGCATCAAATTCCCTGAGTTTAACTTTCTTTAACTTTAAAATTATATCAAAAAGTGGAAGCTTCATCTGTCTGGGCCACAGTGAACTTTGCATGGTGACTAATGGCTTATTTAAATCAGGAGATGAAGCTGTGCTTTCATACAGGTATTTCAGAAGAGTCCTTATTGCACCTATAATTTAGCTACTATGGGTGTCATGTCAGAAGAGCTTCTTGAAGGAGAAACTTGTGTCAACAGAAGTTTTTCAACCAGTTATTAAACCAAAGAAACTCTTCAGTGTTTTCTCTGACATAGTGACATCAAGTGGATATGTCACATCTAGCTAAGCTTGCAGAACCTTATTGGGTCAACCTCACACAACCTCTTGTAGTGTCGAACAAGAAACTACTCTCCTTTATATATCAGATAAATTTCCTAAAGAAAACAAATCTTATTAGCAATTCTTTTAGAAAAGTCTCCACAACATTCAACTTTTGGAGGAGAGAATCACATCAGGAGAGCATATCCTCCTTTACTGTGCTCAACTTCAGAGACACTTCTCTACAGATATCAACTCAATGCGATGTGATTTGTGCTAATAATATCTTTAACAGGGCTAGCTCAGAAATAACAGGCTAAGCCAAGACCCAGTGAAACCTCCCTACGTGTCAACATCCATTGGCTTTGCACCCAATGATCAAGGGTTTCCATCCCCTGGTGCTTCCAGCAGGAAGCCAAGCTGGGATGTCAAACCTTCCTACGAGTGGGTTGTCAAACAAGCCTTAAATCTGGGAAACTGCAAAAGCGTCTTGAATCTTTCCTCAGCCTCTCCTTTCTAAGTAAACTCCAAGAAAATCAACAGCAACAGATTATGAAGTATAGGAATCAAGCCCTAATTCCTACAGGATTGCCTACAAGTCATGTATATGTATGTACATACAGAAAGATGCATATATACCTGTATCATACATATATATATGTGTCTCTATAAGTGTAAAATACACGACTTCATGACCCTGTGTGACACATATGCGTGAATGCATGTATTACATATATCTGTGTATTTAGATGGACACAGCTAAATATACATACAAACAGTTGTAAGGTGTGTGTCTGCATGGCTATGTGTAAATTAAAGGCACAGAAACATCAGGCATTGATTTCTCCTGAGCTAACAGGATTTGTGATTGGACTTTGTGCATGACAATTTCCCCTCTGTTGGGGAGGCGTTAGCTCTCAGTTTGTAATGCCTTGTAAAATCCTTAATGCAAAATGCACTCTTCTGGTTAATGCTTGCTATAGGTTGTGTAGGTCATACAACCAAATGGGACCTTTGACACCACATATTGTGCACCACCACTCTCAACAAGAGGAGGTAACAGATAGGGTATATTGAAATTCCTGATAAAACAAGAAAAAAGTTCCTGCAGGACACTGGCTTTGTCAGAATGGATCAAATTGTGATCCAGGCACGTTTACTTTAACTGCAGCTTCTGTCTATGTAAGCAGCCAGATCCTGCAAGGCACAGAGCCCCACAGATCCCACTGCCTCAACATTATTCTTTGTAATTGCAGTGTCTTCTTGTTCTCAGTGACTCCTTGTCTATGCAGAGACACCAAAAGTTACTAATTATTGAGTTTCCCGATAAATAATTGTCTTTATAATTAAAATACGGATGTTTTGTGATATTATGCATGGCCTGCCTGTAGCATTGCTCACTGGGAAGGATTTCACACTCATACTGATAGCTTTTGCACAGAATTTGACCAGATCCATGACAAATATCACTGAATATAAGAGCATCCATAGATGGCCAGCCCTCTGCACTCTAGAGAACCATCATGGGGGAAATCTCACTACTTTCAGGCCTCTCTTTACTAAATCTCTGACATGAACAGGGCAGAACTTAGCACAAAATTTGAATTAGACTGTCAGGTGGACAAAAATGATGTCAGAGCTTTTTGGTACACTAAGCTGAACTGTTCTTTTGGTGACCATCTTTGTCTCTGCAGGATGGAGAAGATAAGAAGGAATAGCTTGGTACTGTCAGGAAGCCTGAGCAGGTCAAAGTTGAATAGAAAAAAGATCCTTGGTGAAATACATTGTAGAATGCCTTGGTCACACAGCTTTACTAGTCATGTGGTCTTCTGGGGGCTCAGCTGAAGCTAAAACCTGAGTGGTGGAGACCTGCTGATTCCTATCAGAGCTCAGTGGAAATCAGCCAGCAAAGTCCCCCAAGCTATAACACAAGAGTCATTTTTCACGACGTGGATTGATCAGATTCACCAGACTGGAACAAACTTTGTTTACTTCTGGCCACTTCTTAACAGTTCTTCCCAAAAACATGGCATAAGAAAAATTCAAAATAAATCAGAAGAAAAGAACAGCCTTGATGAGGATAATTTTAAGAATTCACAAGGTACAAGCTCACACCTGGCACTCTGCTCTTCTCAGGAAGCAGCACTGCTGTTTGCCCTCTACAAGTGGCACTGCTTACCAAGAGAGACACTTTCAGTGCTATTTTTATGCTCCTCAGCTTGTGCATCTGTCTGAAGAGCAGGTAGGACTCCTCGTCTCTCCTCCCACACAAGCTCCTCATTCTTGCATTGAAGAGTCTTGTGGTGTCTGGGATGTAGCAGTCTCAGGACTGAATTTCAAGGCTTGTTTGTTTCTAGTTTTATTGTCCTTCTGGCTACCGCTCCAGGTACTCAGTGCCAGGTGCTTGGATACTTAGCATTTGCTTTTGATGGCCAACAATCACATTCTAAAATAATCTTCTCATGGTTTGAGTGAAAACTTAAAATAGCTGTGTCTGTTTTAATAGCACAAAATGCTTGTTTTTCTTTCCCTCTGTCTATATCCATCTCTCTTCCACCACAATACCTTCCACCTGGAGAAGAAAACTCAATAGATACAGACTACTCAATAGATATTACGGACAAAATTTAACTAGGTTGTCGTTACATAGCCTGGCTCTAACTGATAACAAAGAGTTAATATTTACTATAACTTTTACAACTGTCATCAAGACTTAAGTCATATCTAGAGAAATGGTATCTTCCAACGTCAAGCACACCATAGCAAAAGATCAAAGTGAACAAAATCACTCCACTTCTCAATAGTAATCAGGAGTAACTCCATTACATTTAAAGGCATTACCTTGATACAGAATTGACGTGAAGGAGGATCAACTCAGACTCTCCATATATATATATATATATATATATATATATACATATGAACTTTTTAATGAGATATAAAAAAAATCTGAAGGATGTCTAATTTTTCAACAGAACTATCTTTACTCAGATCAAGGCCATGGACTTCTGCCAATGGGAATCTGAGAAATTACCAGCCCAGGTCTATCTCTACTTGAATATTTGCAAGTTTCATCTATTAGCTAAGAAGATAAATACCAGCTATGGTCTTTATCAAGAGCTAAAGATTTCCCTTGAGTGACCTTCATGGCAATACCTTTATTATTGCTCTTAAAGAACAGACAGAGTCAAACACCTCTACATGGGTTATCAAAGCACACACTTGACTTCACATGGATTTGAGAAGGATCACAATATTTACCTTCAGGAAAAAAATTCTTAGTGGAAAACTGCCCCTAGGCAAAGGCTGACATACACACAAAGTGTGCATTAAACACCTAGCAAAAATTCTGCAAAAGCCTAGAAAATGACTATGTCTTTAGTTAGTCACAAAATCATGAAGTTGGGGGATAAGGTGAATGCAGGAGTTTCATTTGCCAGTTCTGCAATACTAATCTCATGCTAAGATTATTAGGAGATAAAAGTACTTTACTGCTGTAGTAAGTGCTGGAACTTGCTGCCATGGTGGGCCAGCAGATTCAAAAGAGAACTGGACACTTTCACAAGCCACAGATCCACCATGGACACTGATGGGTGAATCCACTAACCCCCTCATTCAGCTGCATGCTGGGATGTACAGGGGGAACAGATCACTGGAAGTGGCCAGGGTTATGTGCTTTCCCTGAATAACCTCACACATTCCCTCCTCAGGAGCACAACACTTGGCTGACAGACCTGGCCTGATACACCAGAGTGGTTTTTAGGTTCTTATGTTCATTCAGGCTCTTTGTGAAGGCTTTATAGCACTTATCTCCAGTTCCAATTACTGTCTTTATTCCTGCATCATGGAAACACCATTCCTGGCCTCAAATTCACTATATTGTCACCACCTCAGCATTTCTATCACGTTTCCCAGGATGGGCATGGCAAAAGTATTTTCACTAGGTATATCCAATCTCCTAGGACTGGGACCCATCTAACTTTGGCCACATAGCTGGACATCTACATGTGTGTAGTCACCCGATTACCCTTTTATTTTAGGAGAGAAATTGGTTACTTCCAAAGCCTGGAGGATTTAGTCTCTGAGAAGGAGAATGGGTGTCTTGTAGATGCACTGTGAGAAAGACTCACCCTCATACCTAGACAACAAACCAGCTATTTAACTGAAAGCCAAACACTCCTAATGCTGAGAGATTGGTACTTTCTTCCTAACAGACCCAAAACTTGGAGGTACTTGGCCATGGACAAAGGTGGAAATACCTCCTGCTCTTCACCACCCTGAAGCACATGCTTTCAGCTTCTTTTACCCCATTCTTTTTACCCTTCTTTTTACAGGTGCTGTCCCACCTGTGTCTCACAACAAGGAACAACATCCCTGCACTAACTTATTTGATTCTAGGTCCTGGAGTTGTTCAAATTAGGTGTCTTTCACACACTGACACCTAAAATAAAACCTCTGACCCCTGTAGGGTTTGGGCCATTTAAAATGTGTAATGGGGCTGTTTCTTTGCCCTTCCTGCTTGACCTCGTACAGAAACTGTCAGAGTTTCTGTACGATTTCAAAGGAAGCTGGAAACCATTACTGTAATGTAGGTAGTTTCCCTTTCACCTATGCGAGTTTTCTTACATTATGAGTGTGAGAATGACATTTAAATCAGAGAGATTTCTGTTTTAATCCATTTCTGTTTAAATGAGTACTTCTGCCTCAGCAACAGAATTAAACTGGTACCCTTCTCCAAAAGAAGTTCAGAACTCCTTTGCTTAGTAAACTCTTGCAAAAGCTAAAGTTCTGCTAAGAAACTACCATGATATTTAGAGCTATCTTTCATTAGGTATGTCCATAACATATCTTGCTTTCCCAGTGTTTTGTGGCATGATTCTTTGCTGTTTAGGATTACTTTTTCTAGGCTAGAGGAGATATTGCCCAAAATGAAAGTCCACCTCCTTCTTTTGTGCTGCAATTTGCCAAATGCTACAAGTTTTTGTCTGGATCAGGACTGTAATAGTAAATAAAATGAGCTGTGAACCATTCTCAGGAGGGAGGCAGCACAGAGCATTTTGTGTCCACAGGACTAAACTCTTTTTTTTTTTCCACATACATGCCTCATCCAAATTGTGTCCCAGGAGTTGTCCATGGCCCTGGGCATCTTCTGTGAGAAGCTGAAACCATGCCAAATGTGTTAACAAATAAAATGCACAGGTGATCACAAGACAGGGCTCAAACCCTGTGCTCTACCCCATTTTAATTGCAAGTATAGACACAACTTCTGTTTACAGAAGCAGTGTCCACCTATGGGAAGGGACAGGACTGGAAATGGGAAGACCATACCATCCTACTTCCCTCATAACTTCAGCATGGATTTATACCAGACTAAGGTGTGGATGAAGAAGCTGTGGATGCCCCATCCCTGGAGGTGTTGAAGGCCAGGTTGGATGGGACTTTGGGCAACCTGGTCTGGTGAGAGATGTCCCTGCCCATGGCAGGGGCTTGGAACTGGATGGGCTTTAAGGTCCTTTCCAACCCAAGCTATTCTATGGTTCTATGATACTCCACATCTTATTACCTCTCCTGACATGGATAGGTGACTGCTAGCTCTAACTCATTTCTTTTCCCTTCTCCCCCCATCGCTACCATCTCAGAAGATTTTGTGGTTAATATCTACCCTTTAAAACTACCGCTTCATTTTGTCTTCTGCAAAAATACTCATCTTCAGTGAAAAGGTGCTGAAGACAACATATTTTCCCTGAGAACCCTGTATCTCAGCTATATGAGCTCTTATCAATCAGTGACACCACCCTGGGGTCTTTGGTTAGGACATGATCTCTTCCTGCAGCAGGAGGTCTCCAGGTAGACTTATCTACATATCTCTGCAGGGATAAGAATGGTCAGATCCTGAAGCTGAGGCAAGTCACCTAAGAGTCACGCCAGTATAGAGACAGCTTTTGTTACTTATTTCCAACTCTGACAAAAAGAAAAGAAAAAAGAAACAAACAAAATCTGTCAAATCAGCACCTCCTCATTGATTCACAGTGTCTCTGGATGAGGCCCTGGAGGAAGTGGATGCATTACCTGCATCAGTGGCTCCCAAACCTTCAAGCAACTACAGATCTCTGTCAACTCTAAAATTCTCCGTGGTTCATGCACGTTAGAACTGGTAAGTGCGCAAATTGTGGTGTTTAATTTGATTTTTCATAATGAGTTCAGAACACAAAGGATGATCTCATGGACCACAGTTTGGGCTGAGGTAGTAACTTTCAGTGGAAGGTCCTCTGGAAACCAACCATCTCTGTCCCATACGCATTTTTTCAGTGTGCCACTTGGAAAACAATATTCTCATCTGTGCAAAAGCAGGTCTAAAATTGCCAGTGTCCTAGCTTCTTCACTTGTGTAAGACAGGCTATGTAGCATTTTCACTTAGTACAACCCCCATCTCATGCTATTACTGTCTTCTAGCTGTCTCATCTCACAGTGAAAAGAAACAAACAAAATCAATATGTATTTTAAAGTTTTTTTTTCCTGTCAATTAGAAATTCCGGGTTAAAAAAAAACAACAACAACAAAAAAAACAAAACAGAGAAACCAAATCCTCTGTCTCAGATGAGGGGAGAAACAGAATATTGTTATTTTTATATCACTCAATCATGTGTTGAGCTATAAAAAATAAATAAATTTCTCACAGTCCCATATTGAGGTGGAAGTTAATGCTTCATTAGCAATAAAAGCTCCAGGTTATGTTACTGAGTAACCTTTTGTTCAAACATGATGTCTGGCATTTGCATAAGTGCTCAGATATGTCTATCTCCTGGCACTTATGATGTGCACACTCAAATGATGTGACTCACCAAGCTCTTGTAAACAGTTTTTTTTTTTTCCTCTGCCTTCCCTCAACAATGTACATCCTTGCAGTTTGTTTTCTCAGAAACACAGCTGTGTGGTAGGGCAATGACATTCTTGTGCTTCCTCTGCCCTTTTTCTACCACATCAAAATTGTCTCTGTCGTGTACCTGGCAGCTGGTCTGAGAGACAAGAGAGCCTAATACAGCACTGCCTAACCCAGCTGAGCACCTGGTTTGTGGGATGGATGTGACCCTGTAGTTGTAATAGGCCGTTCTGCAGAAACTGCAAGGCAGAGATGAAATTACTTTCTCATGGTGTCCCCAAGATCTTTGCACTGACTCTGATTTCATGCAGTGAGAAGGTCACCTAACAGATCCTTTCTATATCCTCCTTCTTGTAATTACATATTTGAGCTTACATGCAAAATTAACATCAGGACTTACTCATCCCCAGGCAGTCTGTGAGCTCTATACAGGAACAGACTAACCTCGATGCAGCAATGGGAGGGAGGACTGAGGCATCTCTTTGCGGTGATGCCTGTATCTGTACCAGGACATGGGGCTGGCTGGGACATGCTGTGCCTTAGAAATAGTAGGTTGAAAATATAGGAGAATAATATATCTCAGAAAATATTATCATTCCACAAAAGTATTCACTTCCCTCTTTAAACCAGCTGAAGACTGCTCTGAAACGTCGCTGCTTGAATGTATAGGAACCATCCTTTAATTGCTGGGCAAAACATACCCATGGCTCTATTTCTGCTGTAACTTGCATTGCAACTTTCCATTTGGTTTAGTACAATCTAAAAGAGGTTGTCTTCTTCTTTGCCAGAAATGGGAGACACCATTCTTTTCAAAGACCTGGATGACTCACACTGGGCTGTTCTGGGTAATACTTTCACACTTGTTTTAAAACCCATAATTCTGTAAATAGAAGTCATTGGCAGTCCATGTCCTTTAGCATAAACTTAGTTGGGCCGATAGCAGCATTATCTCACTGTAGTGGGTTGGTTGTGAGCCCAGACTAATACTAAAGCTACACAGGGCCATATTTGCTCTGCTGTTACTATAACTTTCAATAGGACTTTCCCTGAGTTCATTTTAAAATTTGTCTTGGAGGTGAGCATGAGCATGTGTGGTGTTTTTACCCTGCTGTGCTGCTGAACTCCACCACAACTGCTCTGTCACTCCTCCTCCTCAAAGGGAAAGGGGGAAAAAATACAATGGAAAGGGCTCAAGGATAGAGGTAAGGACAGGGAGATCACTCACCAATTACTGTCATGGGCAAAACAGACTCAGCATAGGGAGATTAATATAATTTATTACCTATCACTGGCAGACTAGAACAGTGAGAAACTGCAAGCAAACTACAAACACCTTCCCGCATCCACCCTCTTCCACCTCCTCCCCACAAGCAGCGCAGGGGAAGGGGAATGGGGGCTGTGGTCAGTCCCTAACGCTGCGCCTCCACCGCTCCTTCACGGTCACTCTCTGCCCCTGCTCCACGTGGGGTCCCTCCCACGGGATGCCGTCCTTCCTGAACTGACCCTGCGTGGGCTTCCCACAGACAGCAGTTCTTTG